>CM073779.1:91574051-92161013 GCA_037158775.1 Hetaerina titia | reverse complement strand
GTGCTGTGTGTTACTCTCTAAGTTTTTTATTCAACACTTCCGTGTTACTTCGAAGAAATCATCTATATATATAATTATATATATATATATATATATATATATATATATATATATATATATATATATATATAGATGATGTGGAAGTACTCACGAGAGCAATGTAACTTTTGGACGGCACATTAGAAAACAGAATAAAACAGATAACACGTAAAAGGACACTCACACTGTAGATGATTTAAGCTTTCGGCCTACTCCGAGGCCTTCTTCAGGTCTTTTACGTGTTATCAGTTTTATTCTGTGTTCTATTGTGCCGTCCAAAAGTTATATATATATATATATATATATATATATATATATATATATATATATATATATATATATATATATATATATATATATATGCATATATATATACATATATATATGCATATATATATATACATATATATACATATATATACATATTTGAATGTATACATATATACATTCAAATACGAAGTCCCGCCATACGGCGAACAAATATTCATTCAAACATAGAAATAGGTATAAAAAAAGGAGATAGGAAAACACATAAAAGGCGAACACAGGACATGTGGGGAAGGCGGTTTTTGAGCAGATCACGAAAGTAAAAATGTTTCCTTGACCGGGATTTGAACACCGGATCTTCCACTTGCCGGGCGGATGTGCTACCATTACACCACCGAGGAAACTTAATTTACCTTGAGATATACCTTTAGTATATATATACATATATATTTATACATATATACACACACACACACACACATATATATATATATATATATTTATTTATTTATTATTTAGGTAATCTACCGGTTAAGGTAGGTTTTTGGATGGACACAACTAGCAAATAAACATTTTGTAACTCCAAAAAAAAACATCTCTGTGTACTTCTTTCTTCCCTTCATCCCATCTTACATCCCAATCCTGCTCCTACCCTTTCGTCGCTTGCCCAACATTCTCCCCTCTATTACCATCTTCAATATTCCACTACCGCTCAATACACCTTTCATCCATTTTTCCTGCCTACATAGGATTTCTCTCAACAAACCCCTCCCCTCACCCACCATCTCCAGTACTTCCTCATTTGTTTTTTTTCGGTCCATTTCACCTTCTCCATTCTTCTCCACACCCACCTTTCAAAAGCCTCCAATCTACGTCTATCCTCCTGCTTCAGTGACCACATTTCCGCACCATACATAGGTACGCTCCATATAAGAAATTTTACGAGTCTTGTCTTAACAACTCTACCCAACGTCCCCTTCATCAACTATTCCCTCCTTGAGGAAGCCTCCTTGCCTAGCGTATTCTTCTCCTTACGTCTCTACCACTTTGTCCGTATTGGTCCAAAAGACTTCCGAGATATGTAAACTGTTCTACCTGCTCTATTTTTTTCCCGCCTATTTTAATATTTAGCTTAGCCTTTTCCTTTTTTGGAAAATCGCATAACCTTTTTTTATTAATATTGATTCTCATCCCATATTTATCGCACTGAACCTCCAATTCACTAAACAATGCTTGCAACCCTTTGGCTGACTGAGCAACTAATGCTTGATCATCAGCAAAACTAACCGATTTAACGACTTCCCTTCCGACTTTTATTCCTACCTCCAGTCCTTCCCATACCTCTTTAATCATTTCCTCTACATATACGTGGAACAGTACCGGTGACAATGGGCAACCCTGCCTTACACCTCTTCCTAACACTGCCCATCCGGATTCTGCGTTCCCCACTCGCACCTGCGCAGTCTGACACAGGTACAGGTTGCGGATCAGTCTCCTGTCCCTCCAATCCATTCCTATTTTCTGCAATACACGCATTACTTTTTCCCAATTCACTCTATCAAACGCTTTTTCGAAATCTACAAAACCGGCAAAAACATCCTGATTGTACTCTATATTCCTCTCAATTAGTGATCTCATTACTGCAATGGCATCACGCGTACCTCTTCGTTTCCTAAACCCAAACTGATAATCCCCTAAGTAATAATTTGCCTTACTCTCTATCCTTTTGTTGATGATCCTGAGAATAACTTTAATTGCGTGGGATATCAAACTTATTGTTCTGTAATCCTGATATGAGGTAGCCTTTGCCTTTTTTGGAATAGGAACTAACACCGATCTCACAAAATTTTCCGGCCAGATTCCTTCCTCATAGATACTACGAATCAGTCCATATATGGACTTCTTCCCACCTTTTCCTAACCATTTTAGCAGTTCTTCCGGAATATTGTCCTCCCCTACATCCTTATTTGCTTTCATCTCCTTTAATGCCCTTTCTATTTCATCGTCGAGTATGCTTGGACCTAAGCTATCTTCTTCTATGTCATGTTCCTTTTCTATGTGTAACCTTGTCGGCCTAAGTTCTTTACCATACAGTGTTTCTACATATTCCTTCCATCTTTCTTGGATTTTTCCTGGTTCACCTATTATCTTACCCCACTTATCCTTAACTGTTAGCACAGACCTTGCCTTCTTACTTCCCGATAATAACCTAACCTTGCTGTATAGAGCACCAATTTTACTCTTCGTCTACAAACTTACCATATCATCGCATTGCGTTTTCCACCATACTTCTTTCACTTTATTTTTGGCCCTTCTCAATTTATTGTTTAACTTTGTGTACTTCATTTTGCCTAAATCTGTGTTTACATTTTTCCATCTTCTTCTTTCATTCATCTTTGCAATCATCTCATCCGTTTCCCATGGTTTCGTTATCCTTTTCCCGTTAACGGTTCCTATAGTGTCTTTAGCGGCTCCCAATATCCCTTTCTGGATACATTCTCATTTGTCTATGATAGTATTAAGTTCTTTACCGTCATCCATCATTTTCTCTACAGCCTGGTGATACTCCTTCTTCGTTATTCCATTTACTGCTTCTAAATTCCATTTCCCAACCCGCCGCCCTTGCCTTATCTTCTTGAAACGAACATTACATTTCGTAACAACTAAATTGTGGTCAGAGTCCGCATCCGCTCCTGGGAAACTGTGCGAATTTATCACACTGTTCCTAAACCTGTACCTAACCATAATATAATCTAACTGATACCTTTCTGAGTCACCTGGCATTTTCCATGTATACCTACGCCTTTTGTGATGTCTAAACCATGTGTTGGTGATGACTAACCCCTGTCTCCTGCAGAATTCAATTGCTTTTTCCCCACGTTCATTCCTCGTGCCTAACCCATAGTCCCCAACCTCACCCCCATCTCTTTCTCCGCCCACCGCCACATTCCAATCCCCCATCACTATCAAACGTTTCCCTGCAGGAACACTCAAGATGATATCCTCTAACTCATCATACATCCTATCGACTTCTTTCTCCTTATGGTAAATACGGCAACCCCTCGTTGTCTCTCGTCCCCGCCGCTGTACATCACTCTAAAATTGTAACTCCAGTAATTCCCGCTATCCTTCCATCTCACCTCGCAGAGATAATAACATCTATATTATCTCTTTCCACCTCTCGCTTAATATTTTCTAGTTTGCTCTCCTCAACATTATCCTGACGTTCCAGGTTCCTATTATAACTACTTTCGTGTTCTTCTGAGTCTTCTGTCCTGCTGTAGTTATTTCTTCCCTGCAAGGGTTTCGTGGGATGACGACCGCGGAAGTCTTGCCTCTCCCGCTGCCGGGCACCACACACGGCCTCTTGGGCCGAGTCCCGTATTTGCCAGGACTCATATCATCTATTGTGCCCATCATTACATTCTTGGGAATCATAATTGAGGTGGTCTCTCGTTGCCTTCCTTATTAGTGTTTTTAACGTGACACCGTCACTTAATGGCCGCCTCACTGGGGTCAGACGCCATTGCAGCCGCCTCACTGAGGAACAGACGCTGCGTGGACTACCTTTCGTCTGGCTCCTAACCTTCGACCTATCTGGCATGGGTGACCCTTCCAGGAGTAATTATTATTACTCCCGCCAGCACAGCTCTAGGGGTCATTGGAACACACAAGCCCTTCCACCACGACAAGGTTGTAGTCCATGAAAATGTATATATTATTTAAATATTGGCACTTCAGAACACAGTTTTGCTCCTGCAGCGCCATCTACTGATTCATTGAAAAGATATAGCAGCATTTGTTTTGTTTCAGAAGCGTTTGCTTGTCCGTGCATGCAAACAACAATGTCCGCGACAATCGTTGATCCCGCCAGCTGTGAAGTGCGTTCTGTCATACGATTCTTGTATGCAAAAGGATTGTCGGCTGCTGAAATTCATCGGGAATTATGCCTAGTTTATAAACCTACAGTTATGAGTGAAGGAAAGGTTAGACAATGGTGCTGTGATTTTAAAAATGGACGAACAAACGTCCATGACGAAGAGCGAAGTGGTAGGCCCAGTATTCTGACCGATGAAATTGTTTCGCAAGTGGAACAAAAACTGCGATGTGATCGTCGATTGACATATAATGGCCTGGCTGAACAATTTCCTCAACTTGGACGCACTACTGTCTACAATACTGTTACTGAAAACCTCGGATACCACACATTGCGTGCAAGGTGGGTACCGAAAATGCTCACCGACCACCACAAAGAGCAAAGAATGTCCAGTGGACGAGAGTTTTTGGGTCATTGGGAACTCTTTAAACCACCCACCGTACAGTCCTGACCTTACACCCAGCGACTACTTCCTCTTCTTGCACTTGAAACAGTGGTTCAGTGGACAACGTTTCGAAACCGAAGAGGAACTCAAGAATGGCGTTGTCGATTGGTTCAACCCTCAGGCGGCGAGTTTCTATGCAGAGGGATTAAAGAAGCTGGTGCAGCGGTACGAAAAATGCTTAGAAGTGAACGACGATTATATAGATAAGTGAAGTAGGTTTGCAGCTAAATAAAAGTGCCAATAAAATGTGTTTCATATGAGTATATTTTTTCCTGTGACCAAACGGGCCTTACTTTATGAACTCGCCTCGTATATATATATATAACTTTTGGGCAGCACAATAGAACACAGAATAAAACAGATAGCACGTAAAAGGACACTCACACTGTAGATGATTTAAGCTTTCGGCCTACACCAAGGCAAGGAGTAGGCCGAAAGCTTAAATCATCTACAGTGTGAGTGTCCTTTTAAGTGTTATCTGTTTTATTCTGTGTTCTATTGTGCCGTCCAAAACTTATATTGCTCTCGTGAGTACTTCGGCATCATCTATGTATATATATATATATATAAAACCATAAACACAGTAATCAACCCGAAGGTCGGTTTAGTAAGTGATGGTAGAGCTCACCCATGTACCAAGCCCTATACGGCGTGTGAATATTCACACATCAGGGTAGGGGGGCCAGTTCCTTTCCCTGTTCCGGTTATGGTTTCCCAGTAAGATCTGGTACCCGAAAAATCAACTAGCTTGGGTGGAGCTGCAGGTGCCCAAAGTGCCTTGCCCGGGAATCGAACCCGGGACCCTCCGGTCAGCAGTCCAACGCTCTACCCGCTAGACCACCGCGACTGGCATATATATATATATATATATATATATATATATATATGTATATATATATATATATGTATGTATATATACATATATATACATATATATGTATATAAATATATATATATATATATATATATATATATATTTATGTATGTATATATACATATATATGTATATATACATACATAAATATATATATATATATATATATATATATATATATATATATATATATATATATATATATATATATATATATATATATATATATATATATATATATATAGATGATTTCTTCGAAGTATCACGGAAGTGTTGAATAAAAAACTTAGACAGTAACACACAGCACGAGAACACATAAAAAGAACACTCACGATAATATCTTGATAATTTCGACGGACTTGAGCTCCGTCTTCTTCGGAAGATAAGATATGACTTAGGAAAAGGATACGCGGTGCAGAGAGATTATGGGACGAGGGAGAGGGGAACAAACAGGCAGTGGGGGAGGGGTGAAGGAGGGGTATATGGAGGGGGAGAAAGCGGAGCGGGGAACAGGTGGTGGGAGAGGGGTGAAGGAGGAGGTTATGGAGGGGGAAAGGGAGGCCAGAGGGGAGCGGAGATGGAATAAGGAGAATGCGGAAATAGTAACAAGCGACACAGAAAACTAACAATTCATCCACAGATCCCACAACACCCACGACCAAGGCATCAACTCACCAAGTCATCATAATGGCTTGACAAGTCAAAACACAGGACAAGGATGACAAAATGTATGCGGATGAATAAATTGTCACACCACCTCGCAAGAAACAAATCCACCTCCATCCATCTCAGCCCCACCCCCCCATTTAGTGAACGACATTGAGACCCGGATGTGTATAGGCTTTACACAGCCATATAAATGCCAATTCCATTGTTTTTAATTTTATAGGGTTATCGGATGGGGGAAGGGATGCTAGCACGGAAACATTGTAACAGTGGTTGAAGGGGGTGTTGTGGTGGGAGGCATGTTTTGGGATGGGAAGACCCGCGGACGGGGAGGAGGGATTACATGATTACTTTATTCATCCGCATACATTTTGTCATCCTTGTCCTGTGTTTTGACTTGTCAAGCCCTTATGATGACTTGGTGAGTTGATGCCTTGGTCATGGGTGTTGTGGGATCTGTGGATGAATTGTTAGTTTTCTGTGTCGCTTGTTACTATTTCCGCATCTTCCTTATTCCATCTCCGCTCCCCTCTGGCCTCCCTTTCCCCCTCCATAACCTCATCCTTCACCCCTCTCTCACCACCTGGTCCCCGCTCCGCTTTTTCCCTTTCCATATACCCCTCCTTCACCCCTCCCCCACTGCCTGTTTTTTCCCCTCTCCCTCGTCCCATACTCTCTCTGCACCGCGTAACCTTTTCCTTAGTCATATCTTATCTTCCGAAGAAGACGGAGCTCAAGTCCGTCGAAATTATCAAGATGTTATCGTGAGTGTTCTTTTTATGTGTTCTCGTGCTGTGTTACTGTCTAAGTTATAATATATATATATATATATATATATATATATATATATATATATATATATATATATATATATATATATATATATATATATATATATATATACATTTTTGGAAAACCCACAAACGTGTAATGTAAATTCACTGATAGTCATAACAAACACAGAAACCAAAACACACAAAAGAGGGACTCACTGGTTCTCGAATTTTCGGTGGTCCAACCACCCTTCTCAGGAGGAATTAGGAACAGAACTGAGGCAGAGGAGGGTCCGAAAGCAGTGGTAGGAGGGAGAAGGGGAAATGGGGGAAAAGAGGGGCAAAGAGGGGAAAAGAAAGGAAAAGGGGGGAAAAAAGGGGGGGAAGGCATTCGTGGTGAGGAGTTTGGAGGGGTAGTGTATGGCGCGGGAATTTTAAAAAAGGTGGGGATGATATGGAAGTTGGTGGGGGCGGAGGGGGAAATTATATGCATAAAGGGGGCAATTAATTTCGTATATTAATACCTGGACCATTCCAGGAATCTAAGAGCCAGATGAAAACCAGCTCTAATATTTTGAGTTTCAGTGGAGGGTCTGAGTGTGGGAGGGATGCTAAGACGGATACTTTAAAACATTGGTCAAAGGCAGTGTTGAGTTCGGAGGCATGTTTGGGGATTGGGAGCATACCAATAAGGGAGGAATTGTTGCATGAGGCTCGATGATTATTGATTCTAATATTGAGGGGTGTGGTACACTGTCCAATGTAAAAGGTAGGGCAAAGTTGGCACTTGAGTATGGAGACAACATTGCTGGAGGTACACGAGGAGTAGGGTATTGGTGGGAGAGAGTTAAAGAGCGGGTGGGAGAGGGATGGCATTCTGGTTAGGAAAATAGGACATGTTTTGCATCTAGGTTTATTGCAGGGTCTGGGAGTGATTTTGGAACGGGGCGAGGATTTAAGAAGTGAAGTTTTTGGTAGATTTTAGAAGATCTGATAGATTGGCGGGGCGTTTGAAAGTGACAGAGGGGCATTTGGGGAAAAGGTTGGTGGTGGAATTGTGGTTTTTGAGAATAGGATAGAGGTCCTTTAGGATAGAACGCAGAGATTCTAGGCCAGGGAGAAACGTGGTACAAATTGAAAGAGGGTGGTTTTTCGCGGTGGTGGAAGGTCTGGGAGTGTAAGTATGTCTACGGATCCTCTTATTCAGGAGGGATTCAGGATAACCTCGTTTGAGGAGGGAATGGTGTAAATTTATGAGGAAATTGTCTAGGGAGTCAGGGTCATTGCAAATTCTGTGTCCCCTTATGGAAAGGGAATAAGGAATGGAACGTTTGGTGTGGTATGGGTGACAGCTGCTAAAATGTAAGTACTGTTGTTTATTTGTGGGTTTTATATGTACGCATGTGTGAAATTTATGGTCTATAAATGATATCTTTTCATCTAGGAAGGTGATTTGGGAGGAGGAAACTGTAGACGTGAAGGAGATAGAGGACGAAGCATTAAGGTTGGAAATGAAAGTTTTCAGGGAATCAGAACCATGTGGCCAGAGAAGGAAAATATCGTCAATATATCTGAGCCACAGTAGCGGTTTCAGGGGTTGTAGTGACAGGAATTTATTCTCCTCGAGACCAAGAAAGAGGTTTGCATAGGACGGGCTGAACCTGCTACCCATGGCACAACCCTTGATTTGTAGGTAGAAATTATCATTAAAGGAGAAGGAATTGCGGGTAAGAATGAACTCGGAAAGGCTGAGGAGAAAATCTGTGCTGGGGATGTGTGGCTCAGGGTGTTGGGAGAGGTAGTGTTGGAGGGCGGAGAGACCTTCTGAGTGGGGAATGGATGTGTACAGGGACGTGGCATCTATAGTGGCCATAATGATCTCGGCATCTGGAGGGAGGGAGATAGAATTTAATCTATCCAGGAAATGGTAGGAATCTTTACTTAGACTTAGCCCTCCTCTCCCCTCCCCACCCACGCACTCCTCATTTCTATATCCTTCCGAAGGTTCACAAGCCGGGTAATCCTGGTCGACCGATTTTATCCTCCCATCACTCCCCAACAGAAAGAATCTCGGCATTTGTAGACCACTATCTCCAGCCGATTGTCCAGGCCCTACCATCATTCACTAAAGATTCCTACCATTTCCTGGATAGAGATCCAAGAGAGATGGAAGGAATGTATAGAAGCACTGTATGGTAGAGAACCTAGGCGGACAAGGTTATTCCGAAAAAGGTAAAGGCTACATCATGTTTGGATTACAAAACATTAAGCCTGATATCCCCCGGAGCCAAAGTTCATCTTCTCTCTCCCTGATTTGCTGATGATCCTGATCCCTCAGGATCATCAACAAAAAGACAGAGAGTGAGGCAAATTATTACATTGGGGATGGTCAGTTTGGGTTTAGAAAGGGAAGAAGTACGCGGGATGCCATTGCAGATGAGATCACTAATCGAGGGGAATATAGAATACAATCAGGACGTATTTGTTTGTTTCGTAAATTTCGAAAAAGTGTTCGATAGAGTAAATTGGGAAAAATTAATGTGTGTACTGCAGAATATATACTGTTCAGGTGCGAGTGGAGAACGGACAGTCCGGATGGGCAGTGTTAGGAAGAGGGTTAAAGCAGGGTTGCCCATTGTCACCCGTACTGTTCAACGTATTTGTGGAGGAAATAATTTAATAGGCATGGGAATAATTGGAGGTGGGAATGAAAGTCAGAGGGGAGTTCGTACAATCGGTTAGGTTTGCTGATGAACAAGCATTAGTTGCTCAGTCACCCAAGGGGTTTCAAGCATTGCTGAGTGAATTGGAGGTTCAGTGCGATAAATATGGAATGAGAATTAATATTAATAAAACAAAGGTTATGTGATTTTCCAGAAAAAAAGCTAAGCTAAATATTATTATAAGCAAATAAATATATATAAATAAATTCTGCATCATCGATATATATTTATATATATATTATACATACATACATATAGTATACCAGAGGGCTCGGGTATGATTCGAATAAACACCCCTAATAGCGGGTGTTTATTCGAATCTCCCGTCAATTCATCTAGAAACGGGCATAACTCTCTTTGCGTCTGCTCTTCCTTAGCCAATCACCGAAAGAGATGCTCTTCTGAGGATCGCCGTTACGACGGGCTCCGACTTTTCTTATGTCCCGATGCCGTAATTCTCCAGCCGCATATCTATCGCCGCTGAGCCTTAATAACGGCCGTAATTGAGTCCAAAAACTTTCCACCCCATCAGCGGGATGGCCAGAAGGGCTGGGGGGCACCTTCCCTCCGCTTCCTGAGAATGGCTTCTTTATTTTACCTTTCCTTCCAAACCCACCCTTCTCCAAAAAAAAGCGGTTTTCTTTCGGAATTGGGTGAGGGCGGGTGTCTAGGGTTCCCTGGAGCTCCCCTTTAAAATCCTTAGGCCTCTCAAATGTGTCCGCCTCAATCATCCACGCGGCGTCGTCCAGTCTTCAACCACCATAAGCCCTTCCCAGGCTACCAACCTTCTTCAGAAAACTCACTCAAATCCACCTTTTCCTTGCACCCCCTCGCTCCCACCGCACCACTTCCTCAGCTAGTGGCGCCCGTCGGACGCTCCGCTCACGCACATCCGCTTTCAACTCCTCCGCTCTCCAACGTCGGGGAAGGCAAATTACAAGCCCGTAACCCTTCTTCTGCCGATTCTGGCGATAACTACCTCCCGCCCAACCCCTCTTGCATGCCGTTGTCCACCCACTCTATGGACACTCTCCTCTCCTCATCCGTTTTCTTTTTTGCTGCGAAAGTGATCCCTGGGTCACATCCCGACTCCTTGCCTTCGAGTTAATCGCCCCTCTCATCGCCCCCTACGCTGCTTGCCCAATTCCGACCCATGCGGAGTCATGGCCATACATGCCCGCGACGCGTGCTCACCCGGCAACGTGCTTTCCTCCACCAACTTCTCTTATCTCCCGCTTCCCCGACTTTTCGTCTCCCTCACTCCCCCCTGCGGGGTGGGTCGGTGGTTCCAGGAGTTTATTCGAAATGAGGACCATTCAGCCTTGCGCTATTTGACGATACGTCCGTCGGAGGATGGGAAAGTATTGGCTTAAGACGGTCGCGAGAGGTAGAGACGATCATGACAAGGGTGAAATTCGGTGAATACATGTGCGTTGCGTTGAAGTAAATGAAAATTCTTAAGGCTTGTATCGAGCCAAAATCATTAAACGTACTTGTGATACTAGAAACTAAAGACATTTGGGCTGTTGGTCATTAAATCCTTTATACTCTGTATTTTGTAAATCAGTGAATGCCTTTTAGAACAGACCAGCAGATAATATTTTATTAGCACTTACTCTCATCTTTATGCATAAACTAGTCGATCAAAGGATTGACGGTTTGATATCTCAGCTCAGGTAAATTAAAAATGTTCATCTGAATAAGATCTTTGGGCTAAATAATTCTTATAAGTTTTAATACAAACCAATAATTTCTTATCTCCTGCAGCGATAACCATTGCTTTCCAAGTAATTTGGGAATCAAAAATATTTATAAAATTTTTTGCTGCACATGAAAATATGGGTCGTGTTCTCTACTAAATGACATACACATTTTTGTCTTTTCTGCGTTTTATTCATATTTTAGACTGTTAAAATACTTCCTGATTAGCTTCATCCAGAAGGAAAAGGGCTGAACTCATATCTCTTACATAAAAATCTTCATCAGTGAGTATCAAGAGTTTCAATTTTTCAGGAAAATATTTTCATGATGCAGAAGGAAAATCGGTAACAATACATTTGTGCAACTTGGATAAAATATATCGGTGCTATCAATTTCCTCCGAATAAAGGACTTTGTACGCCTGCCTGTCCATTTCTATCCACCTTTCTGGAGCGCCGCTTCCTCTCACGCCTTCGCCACAATTCCGTCCCCTTCACTCCACTACCTCTCCCCTGGCCGACTTTCGCAGCATCTTGAAGGACCCTCAGAGCACGGCCGCATCCAAAGTCCCCCACCTCCAATCTCCACCTATTCCCATTTCCTCTCGCCCGACATTCCCCTCCTCACTCGCTCCAACGCTCGCTCTTCCCAACCCCCCCACCCTCATCTCATTGAACATGCCTTCTCCTTAACCTTCACGTCGGCCTCTCCAACGCTATCGCAACGTGAACCCGAAGTACCGTTTCGACCACCCCCAGCGGAATTCCTCACCCCGCACGCCACCGAGTCATTTCTTTCACACGCCCTCCTCCCTCTGCAGCCCTCTTCCGGCCACCCTGTCCCTCCCTCCCTCCCACACCCGTTCTTATTTCCTTCCCCCGACCCTCTTACTCTGCCATGCTCTTGCAGCCTTTTCTCCCACCGACGGTCCATTTTTATCATCCCGCGGCTCATCTCGCTCCTAAAAAGCCGGTGTTTTCGCCTTCCATCTCCGCCCTTTGCCCCTTACACCACCTCTCTCTTGTTGCCGACCCGTCATGCCTTTTTTCCTCCCACGTCTCCGCCTTCTCAGTTTCGCCAATATTGCCACATTGTCGATACAGTTAGCGAAATTTGGAATGGATATTTCAAAGGACCATTGCAAGAGGGAGCCGTCTTCGTTACTGGTCCACAAAAAATAATGATATGACCTCGAGCACGATGTTTGGTCAACATGTGTGATTCCGCATCGAAAAGGGGGGCAATCATAATAATTTTCTGCTTACCAAAAAGGTTATCTTTCTATGTCTTCATGTCTTCCTATGTATTCATGTCTCTTCATGTAGGAGCAAATGAGCCTGCACACTAAGGTAAAGTTCCTTGTTCATGATTATTTGAGAACAAGTTCCTTAGCCTTATCATGAGCAGTACCACAAATTGTGACATCCTCCTTTCTTGCATTATATTTTAATTCAAGCTTTATATTGTAAAATATAATGTTATCTATTTGCTTTAATGCTCATTACCTTATTAAGGAGGGAAATAATTCAGCATGTCCACTAATTTGTTCTTAAGAAGACCCCAGCTTTCAACAAAACCATTGTGTTGCCGTGAAAAAATAAATGTGGTCTAGTGCTAATGCATACCATTTCATTGTTGGAGTGGGCATATAATACTCTTCTATTTCCACATTATTTTACTAGCTACTTCCCTTTAGTCTATATGAAATGTATCACTATTTCCACACCTAATTTAAATGGGATTCCTTTATGGACTTCCATTCCCCGTATTGAATGAAACTCTAAATTTATAAGTAAAATTCATTTGTTACTGCTTATTTAATCTGTCTATCATTCCAAGTGAATTAATTAAAATAAGTGCTTAGGGACAACAATGCATGATGAGTATCCTTTGTTCTTATGCATATCTCAATATCAGGTATATAGTAATGCTGAGATAAACCATTGTACTTTTTACGAAATAAAGTAAAATGCAGTTGTAATATACTCCTTGTTTACTTTATTTTATGGGCGATCATTTACCCTAATCCACTTGTAATATTTGAAAAAATATATTTGAAAGACATGTATGCCTACCTGTGTATGCAGGACTGTTGAATCATAGCACGCCCACTAGCTCCGCGGTTATTAATAAATGTTCAACAAAAAATGTATTTATCAAAAAATACCTGGTAAGGTGAGGAAAACTATTAAATTGTGAAAACTATTAACTACTATACATTGACAGTTTGAAGTGAAATGATGCTTCTAATTTCTCTAATGCCTTTTTATTTAATTTTCCTTTAGTATAATTTTTCGTACTTCATTAATTTTTTATATAACATGCCTCTTCAGGAAATAAATTTTCCCTATCATAGGAATGTTACCGGTTGAAAATCTAAAGAAACGCGTGTAATTACTGCAATATATATGCTTCAAAGGCAAACTCTGTACGCAGCGCGGTAAGAGAGTAGAAAAGATATGTTAAAATACGTTCAAGTGAAACTTATTCAAATGTTCGGTCATTGAATGAAACACGCTTAAAACGTGCAATAGGGTTGTGTCGTATTTGGACTCATTTCCTACCAAATTTCAATAAAAATATCAATGACCATCTGTATGATTCGGTTTTTAATTGAATTGCTTAAATTATATGTACGTGCTACATTTTATTTAGCAACTTTGGTCCGAAACTCCTGTTTGTTGTGTAACGAAAAACTCGGCTGGGTTGCGGCAAATGCCGGGCTGTGGGATTAGCTGGGTGGTGGCAAATGCAAAGACTTCCCATTATTCTTCAATAATATTAATTTCCTTCTTTCTAATGATTCTTATAGAATATTTAATTAGCTGCTTTTCATTTTTTACTGTTATACTAGTTTTTTTGCCTTTATTACTAGATTTGGAGAGAGAATTGAATCCTTTCTTTAAACTTAGAGATAACATTGCTCCTTAAGTATGCCAAAGATTTTAATTCTTATATGGAGTAAATTTTAGGAATTTGTACGTTTTCCGCATCATTTGAAATCATTTAAAAGCGTTAAAATGAAATTAGAGAACCATTTCTAAAGATTAAATTAATATTAATCGTAATATTCTTTAACGCGGCGCATCAAACAAATTGACTGCAAAAAATTGGGCTTTTAAATTTTCGTACCCAAATTAAATGGACGAAACGAGTTATGACAGAAGAAAAATTAGTAATGTACAAAGAGGATTTTTAATGAGCAAGCTTTAACTCATTCAAAGATAAAATGTAAATTAAATTCTAAAATCTCTGCAATTATGGAATATAAAACCATAAACACAGTAATCAACCCAAGGTCGGTTTAGAAATTCATTTCGTGCAATTTAGGAATATGGTATTCAACTCTGTATCGACCCGTTTAGGTCAAAATTCAAAGGAAATCATTTTAATCATGTTTTCTGAAAAATAATTTATTTATATACAGATAAATATTTCCTGTATAATTTTATATGTCATGAAGGAAAAGAAGGTGGAATAAGGATTAAGAAATTTATAACTTGAAATTAATACTGGAAAAGTTTCTAGGCAAATCAGTACTAACAAAAGTAGACCACCATTTATTAATGAAATCATTTAATAGAAATAAAGTTGCTAACTAGAAAAGTTCTTTGAAAACAATCCTCTGGATGTTACCGTAAAAGCCCACAGCGGAATATAGGAATCATTTTATATTTTCGGGTTAATCCGCAATTTAGGGTTACCTAGCTTTCTTCAGAAAATATTTACATATGAACTTCCGTGATAAATTTTCATATCGAGAGTGATGCATCGCTGCAGAAAGTAATAGTCGTATTATTGTTTTGGGTGAATCGGAGTAAAAGATTATTCAGTACTTTTAAAAAAGATAGATTCTTTGCCTGATGTACTCCTATCAGAAATATTTAGAAGTTTCTCTATACAATAATAGTCACAATTAAATCACTGAAAATTGGATTCGTCTGCTGCCTACTATCCTAGCAATCCCATTAAGTAGATCTGAGTTCGAATCCCAGCGAATTTTTAATGGTAATCCCATCCATACTGAGGGTGATTTCTACAGTGTACCTAAAGTGAAGAACCCTAGAATATTTGAACCAATGGGAGGCTTCCGTTGTCGGTAGGCTAATTTCAACGGAGAAATCTCTGCACGTTTCTTTCTTCCATTTCATCAAGATGTTCTCAAACTTTTCTTAGCTTTACTACTAATCACTGACGGTTCAACTGACCTTAATTGTCTGTATTCAACCCAATTTCCTTGTAAAACTACGGTTGAATTCCTAATGTACACAAGCATATTTAAATACTTAGGTTCCAGTAGCAACGTGTTCATACAACTAGGTTGAAACCTGATTGCTTGCTTACTGACACAATTATCAATCATAAAATAAGCTCATACGCATTAATAACTCATTATCAACTTAATCCACAGTTGCATGGTTCGCAAGTTGAAATTTTTTCTGACCGTCCAGGACATCACAAAAAATAAATGAACATTAAAATAGCTTTTCCTTTTCATGTGCGTATGTAAATACACTTTTTATATTTTTTATATTTATACATATATACGTACTCACACACACACATTGAAACACGAAAACCCGCCATACGACGAACAAAAATTCATTCACATAGAAATAGATATAAGAATAAGGAGAGGAACACATATAAAAGATAGTATGGAAATGATGTTCACTCTCGTTATTCATTTAAGAGGAAATTAATGTGGTTTGGTGAGTTCGTTTTGGTATCATTGGCAACCTATTTGAAACCATCCTCTGCTTCGACCACACCCAGGGTTTATCCTCCATTTCCTCCTAAGCCAAATACCATCCTTAGCTTTTCCATTCCCACCCGTACCTATGTCATTCCCGTTCCTGGCATCCCATTAACCAGCGTCCCATTCTCGAGGGTACCGCACCATCCAATATCTCGCCACTCCCACGATCATACCCTTCCGGAAAATACCGCATCCCGTCAATTCCGTATTGCCGCTTATCCCTTAGCTTAATTTTTTTGTGCTCGTCCAAGAGTATGCCATAATGGTATTTTGACATTTGTGATCGGACTATTGTTACCTGTCTTATACTCTTCCCCACATCATCTTCCAAACGCCTCTTCTCACATTGAGAGCGTGAGCGTACATTTTGTTCACACACAGTCTTTTTTGCGATTTCCACTCTTGAAGGATCTTAAAAGTTTTGGTATTAGATAAACTTGCACGTCATGGTGGAACTTGAAAATGTAGATAATAATCATTTCACTGTTTTATATTTACTGTGCGATAGGTCTTTGCTGATGAATCTCCAAGATGCTTGTACATAATGGAATGAGTTGTTAAATTCAGCAAGTGTTTATTTATACCATATGAATTAGGAAAAATAATGAATAAAGCTATGTCCTCATCGTGATCTAGGAAAAGTGAGCTTATGAGGCTAATAACTTTACTATGATGTTTTTCTGTTCGTTAGCATACAGAATAATTTCATTTCTGATTTTCGTACTTCACCTAAAAGGTTACATCAACACAGTTTATGGATAATGATGACTACAAGACGAAAAAGAAATATTTAAATGGAAACATATAATGGATAATTTATTGTAACTCATATTGTGGCTTTAGGCGAATTTAATCTCCAAGGTTCTAGTGTTAAACGTGGTGAACCCATCGTCATCAATTTTTCATGCGCTGTTGAAAGCGTTATGGAAACATGGGTAAGAAATAAACCAAACTATACCTTCCAATTAAAAATATGTAACGTGGGCGAACAACTAGATCCTGTATTAATCAATGCGGAAAAAAATTGCAATTATTTCAAATCCTGTAATCGTTTCTTCTCGGTCAAAACAATTCATTCAAGCCAAAAAATTGTAACTCTCATTCATTTTAGTGCATAACCATTAAAGTGCACATGTAAAGTTATTCCCGGAAAATCATTTCCCATAAATACGGTCTGTTTATATTAGATATTCATTATATTATTATTAGATTAGCTTTACAAAAAAAACTTTCTCGTGTTGAATTGGGAAATATATTTAGCTCTTTACTGATAGATGATAAACGGCTTTCCTATCTGGTTACATTGGTGTAGAAAAGGTGCGTCGATTAATTTGAAGGCAATTGGCTCCCATTGGCACTAAGATACAAATAACATGTTACTTTAAACGAGATGCTAAGATACTTCAGCATTTTTAGCACCATGATGTAAATATAACTGTAATAATTATTTCACTGCATTTTGATGATATTTGTAATTAACAATCACGTATGACACGAAGGACTCTCTAGATAAGAAATATTTAAAACAAATATTATTTACACAATTTATTCACATATTTCCTGATAGATTTTTATTACACAATACAAACCACTTTGGTATATTGACATTGAAAAAGAATCCCCAGTCTCCCAAATGGGTTAATATATTTTTTATGTGTTATTTGTTAACAGCATGTTAAAATATGCCGCTAGGAGTTAAGTTTGTATGAAAAAATGAGCAATATCCATGGTGAGAGTTAAAAAATATAAACTTATTTTGAAATATATTGATAAAATGTCATTTTATTACCAAAAATATTCACACTAAATTTATTATAGAATCAATTGCTTGCACAAGGAATGTAGTACCTTCATGCCTTCCACAAATCCTTAGTTTCCTTAGTCACTAGCATTTTTCGGAATGCAACGTATTTCCCCGGCAATACCTACAAGTTAAGCACTTGAATAAATTCATACTGTAATCTATGCTCTTTGTGTATTGTTTATTATGTAAAGCGCATTCAAGTAATCAATACAAAGTATCACTTTAAGAGCCATAAAATGTTTCTGTAAGACGAAAAGTGTGTTGAATGTATTAAAAACTTTATATATTAAAATATGCCAGCTTGTAAATATATCCAAAAGAGAAATGAGGCCATTTATGAAGCATGTAGTGGGGTGGTATTTAATTTAGTGTAACTTGAAATTCAATTTATTTTCAGTACTAATCGCTTTTAATGCTAAAACATTACTGTGGTTCCTCTGAAACGAAATATTCTGAAAAATTGGTATCATATTTCATTTAGCCTAACTGTGAATTTAGAATGTTATATTTCATTATGGAAGTGAAATTATTTATATTATCCGCACTTTAAGTAGAAGAAATTATTTACCAACAAAATATTCCAGCAAAATCTTCAGGTTTAACCATTGGCATTTTTAAAAAATGCATCACTTTTTTGTGTGGTATTTATCATTAAATACATCTAAAAGACTGTATTCTATACTTGAAATTTTCTTATGGCAGATTTTGCATGTATTTAGTTGTGTAGATTCGTTATCACTTTCCACACATGAAAACAGTGAATTTCTTGTTTCTTAGGCTATAAATTTAATGGTAGTTTGAGGGTAATCGAAAGTGTTACCATTCACGGAAAGGAGAAGGGTGTGCCTCCAAGTAGGTAAACCGACTCCCGAGCAGTCTTCCTGGAGCACGATACTAGTGCATGCCAACTTGAGGGATTTGACTTTATTACCTCTCTCTCTCTCCCTCTCTCTCTCTCTCTCTCTCTCTATATATATATATATATATATATATATATATATAATCGGTTAGGTTTGCTGATGACCAAGCATTAGTTGCTCAGTCAGCCAAGGGGTTGCAAGCATTGTTGAGTGAATTGGAGGTACAGTGCGATAAATATGGGATGAGACTCAATATTAATAAAACAAAGGTTATGCGATTTTCCAGAAAGAAAAAGGCTAAGCTAAATATTAAAATAGGCGGGGAAAAAATAGAGCAGCTAGAACAGTTTACATATCTCGGAAGTGTTTTGGACCAATACGGTCAAAGTGGTAGGGACGTAAGGAGAAGAATAGCGCTAGGCAAGGAGGCTTTCTCAAGGAGGAGGGAGTTGATGACGGGGACGTTGAGTAGGGATGTTAAGACAAGACTCGTAAAAACTCTGATATGGGGCGCGTACGTGTACTACTACTATGTACGGCGCGGAAACGTGGTCGCTGAAGCAGGAGGATAGACGTAGATTGGAGGCTTTTGAAATGTGGGTGTGGAGAAGAATGGAGAAGGTGAAATGGACCGAAAGGAAAACAAATGAGGAAGTACTAGAAATGGTGGGGGAGGAGAGGGGTTTGTTGAGAAAATCCTATGGAGACAAGAAAAATGAATGAAAGGCGTATTGAGTGGTAGTGGAATGTTGAAGAGGGTAATAGAGGGGAAAATGTTGGGTAAGCGAGGTAAGGGAAGGAACAGGATAGGGATGTTGGACGGGATGAGGGGAGGAAAGAAGTACTCCGAGATGAAGAGGGACCTGATATAGATTAGTTTGCTAGGTGTGGAGTCACAAAATGTTTATTTGATAGTTGTGTCCATCCAAAAACCTACCTTAACCGGTTGATTACCTAATAATGATTACCTAATGTATATATACAGGGTTCGTCCGGAAAATAAGTGTCTTGACAAATAAGTATTTTTTGAGAAAAGGGGAGTCGTCCACTACGAATTTGTACCTGAACGACAACTGTAAATGCTACATTTTATATCCAAGTGCTCGACAGACTTCGAAAACGAGTCGCCCGCGTCCGGCCAGCGATCAAACACATTTGGCGGCTGTATGACCACAATGCGCCGTCTCACACCGCGCTGGTCGTGTCGGACTCCTTGGCCAAGCACGGCGTGGAAACGCTGCCGCACCCGCCCTACAGCCCGGACTTGGCACCACCGGACTTCTTTTTGTACCCGAAGATAGAAGAGGAGTTTGAAAGGAACGCGATACGGGACTTTGGACGCCGTCAAAGAGGCCGTGACGACGTGTCTTCGAGAGGTTCCCGATGATGCCTTCGCGGGAGCGTTCCAGGGATGGGAACGCCGCTGGAACAAGTGTATCGACTCAAAAAAGTCCTATTTTGAGGAATATTAGCTTAAGATATGTAAAAGTGTAATACATTGTTTTCCTGAGCTCAGTACACTTATTTTCCGGACGAACCCTGTATTTCGACAATCGATTGTATAGGTTATATTTTCGTTTCCGTCTCATATCCATAAACATATGACCTGACTTGGACATGATTTGGACATTTATTTTCCGGACGAACACAGTATATATATATATATATATATATATATATATATATATATATATATATATATATATATATATATATCGATGATGCGGAAGTACTCACGAGAGCAATATAACTTTGGACGGCACAATAGAACACAGAATAACACAGATAACACGTAAAAGGACACTCACACTGTAGATGATTGAATTAGGAACAGACTTTCTCTGTTCCTAATTCCTCTTGAGAAAGGTGGTTGCACCACCAAAAATTCGAGAACTAGTGGGTCCCTCTTTTATATGGTTTAGTTTCTGTGTTTGCTATGACTATTTAGTGAATTTTATTGTGCACGTTCGTGGCTTTTCCAAGCAAGTGTCTATATATATATATATATATATATATATATATATATATATATATATATATATATATATATATATATATATATATATATATATATATATTTATATATATATATATATATTTATATATATATATATATATATATATATATATATATATATATATATATATATATATATATATATATCGATGATGGGGAAATACTAACGAGAGCAATATAACTTTTGGACAGCATAATATAACATAGAATAAAACAGATAACACGTAAAAGGACACTCACACTGTAGATGATTTGAGCTTTCGGCCTACTCCGAGGCCTTCTTCAGGTCGGACTCTCTGAGGTCAGAGGCCTGACCAGAAGAAGGCCTCGGTGTAGGCGGAAAGCTCAAATCATCTACAGTGTGTCCTTTTACGTGTTGTCAGTTTTACTCAGTGTTATATTATGCCGTCCAAAAGTTATATATATATATATATATACATATACATATATATATATATATACATATATAGATAGAGTGGAAGATCCGGTGTTCAAATCCCGGTTAAGGAAACATTTTTACTTTCGTGATCTGCTCAAAAACCGCCTTCCCCACATGTCCTGTGTTCGCCTTTTATGTGTTTTCCTATCCCCTTTCCTTATACCTATTTCTTTGTTTGAATATATATATATATATATATATATATATATATATATATATATATATGTATGTATATACATACACACATATATATATATATATGTATGTATATACATACACACATTTGGTATATATTTTTCCTGTTTTCAAAGGTTTAACTCGTTGCCAAACATTTTAGAACTTTGGTCTTATTTATCTTTTGTTTTAGCTCAGTACTTCAGAGCTGTACATATTCGGATGCAATATTTTATCCTTCCCTGTATTAATTTCTGCTATAACTGGTTTAAAGTGTTAGAGTGTCGGCCGTAAAATTTAAGTGCTGGTGTCTTATTCTGAGTTAATCTATGTGTCGTCTGTTTGTACTTATTCTAAGGCAACTGCTGACACAGTTATTGGCGGTTACTTTGTGGGTAAACTTATATTAGTTCGGGACCTGGTAATACCTCCCTCTGACAAAGTTAAAACTCTATCTGCATCTGAAGAAATGAACCCATCGGCTACACTTTTAATACGATTGGATAATAAGTTTATTTGCATGTTGTTTAATATGCCAAAATACCATTTTAACCTATTTTTATGTCAATTTCTCTATGGGGTCTTTTGCAATCCTTCGAAAAATATCAAAATACAGCATTTAATTTTGTATAATATGCTCCTTTTTTAGGATTCAATAAATATAATGGCCTCGTTTGTGTTAATTTCGATGTTTTTCTGCACCGGTGCCAGTTACAGAAAGTGTCTCTATTCTCAAGGAAGGCCATATATTATTAATGATGCTGGTATTATGTTAGTTGTGTGCAGAAAATCAATATTAACGAAACCTCTCCTAACTTTGACCCTGCCTAACGCTGTGTATGCAGAGGAAGGTTTCGTAAGCTACATTCCAGTTAATGTATAGAGAACATTCTTCTATGGACTTAGAAAGAACGGTTAAGATGGAGTGTTTACAGCTAGTTTCTTCAAGAGAAATGTTAATGAGAGTTATTATTATTTTATATCTAACATTTTGTTTTTAATTTCGGAGCTGATTTCTTATTGGAATTATTATGGGTCCACACAAGCTCTTCACTTGGAAAGAACTCTCTTGTTATGCCCTTACATTTTAGATGAAGAAGTCCTTAAAGGAATTTTTAGAACATGAAAATCGTTCAAATGATATATTATTAACCTTCAAAAATCGCCAATTTTTAATTAAAAATACAGTTAGATATCTTCTCTGTGTATCTCAAATATACGATGAAATTGAATTTGTATCATCTTGTATATTTTGACATTGCATTTTGGCTTTTTTATTCGTTAAGTTTTCCGTGTAAAAATGTTCGTTTTTGCATAATTTTGTGTGAGTTTTCCATCGGAAGCTTTTTTATAATTAGGGAATTCCATGTTAGCATATTTTAAATGTGAATGAACTCTTCCCTGATGAACTTCCCTGATAAAACGCCGACTTCTCTATTGAACCGTTTTGGTTCATTTCTACGTGTTTTCATCTAAATAAAAAAATTCTCATTTTAGTAACGCAAACAATATAGGAACGTCCCCCAGGGTTGTTATTCGTTATCAATATTAATTTCCTTCCAAATTTGGTTGAAGCTCGTGTCTGAAATTCTCTTGAACCTCATTTCAGTTGAATTTATTGGATACTTAACGCATTTCCTTAATCACTTTCATGAACTTAGTTTGAATTCGTAAAGTATAGTGTTTGTTAGATCCTTTCCGTTGACACTTGCGTGCTCCAAATACCTCTCATAATAAACTATTCGAACTCACTACGGTCTTTCCATAAACATTTTTCTGTGGCAAACCTTAGTCAAACCCACGAGTACTCACGGTAGTGCGGAGTAGTGCTGCTGGTGTACTTTCGGTCTCTCCAACTCTCAAGGACTGGTATCCAGGGGTTTGACTCGCAACACTCTGCTTCACATAAATCCTGGAACTTTTTTGTCCTCTTACAGCTTCGACCAACATTATCAGTCGTGAATTTTTTAAATGTGACGCTCGGGCCAGAGCGTCCTGGCAAAACATCCTGGCGATCTGGCGTGGTTTTCAATCCAATCCGCCTTGCTCCCATGGCGAAAAGTTCTGCGTTCCTCCCCATTTTTTCTCTTACCTTTGTCGTCTTGATTTTTTAGGTGTGTAGGAGAGTGTATATAAGCAGTGTATTCTTGCTGGAAGTCAACAATATTTTCCATCAGACCTCATTAATATTTTCTGGGGTGATTACATTGCGTTTTCTTAATATTTGGTTTTACTAATTGTAGTAGCTGGGGATAAAGTGGTGGAATTTTCACAACTAATTGGAGAACATTTCTGATAAAATAACATTTACCCATTCACTAGGGTCTTTTCACTATATTTTCCTTATATATTTTTAAGGCTTCTTAAAACCGACACTTTTCCACAAGTATTTCAAGGGGTTACTTTAAATTTCATCTGTTGTATTCAAATAATTAAAAAAATGCCTACCTAAAATTAGGGCGTTCAGAAACTCTCCTCATATTGAGGAATACCATAGTGTTTCTATTGAAGTATTAGGGTAGCACTAACTTTCATTTTGAAACAATATTAAACCAATCCAGCTTTATATCTTAGGTACTTAAATTAATCTTGGACTTTGTTGGCAAGTTTATATTACTTTTTATGGCTTTCACATACATTTTGATAAAAATTCAAAAGTTAAAGGTGTCTACTTTTAGAATAGTGTGAAAAAATATGAATGAATTACAATAATCGTGTATGACAAACATTTTTTTAATATAATTCAAATTTATTAATATGGCATTAATGTAGTACATAAGTAATTTTTTTGAAATAAATTATGTAAATGTGTATCAGACTCCATAAATATATCCAATAGGGTATAGGACGAAACATTTGCTTGGTTATAATTAGAAAGTTAAATTTACCCTCTACCTAAGCGTCTCCAAAATTGGCTAGTAAGGTAACATATCATTTCGTATTTCTTTAGGATTAAACTGCTCTCCTCGCTGGGGCAACTTGACTCAATTCCCTAACTTGAGTGAGTTGAAAACGCAGAACGGGTCTTGACGTAATTTCATCCAACTTTACGAAAATTTAGCGTCACCAGCTAACAAGGCGGTGATACATTGGAATCGACGTTTCGAAGAGACAGGAAGTGTGTCGCGTCAACATGACCCTCTAAGCCGCAGTGTATTGGTGCGAAAGGTGGAGCAAGTGTGAGATGCATTTCAAAGTAGCCCGTTTGAAGTCAGTTTGTCTTGCACATAAGCAGCTGGTAGGTAGCACCTCGCTCCACTCTTACATTTTTGGTTGAGAACATAGGACGTTGTTTGCATGAGATTAAGACTGCTGAAATTTGCGCATGGATATGAAGTTCTAAAAAAATACTGGTATTTCCCGGAATGAACGAGATGGATACTTTCTTAAAATGGTTTTCTTCAAATAGTTGAATCATTATTCTACATGCATGTGCACATAGAACGGAAAAATGACGGCTATCGTTTGTTGCCGAGTTTGTGGAAGTGAGACTCCGTAGTAACTATTGTACTATGAGCACGGAGACCTATTTTTACCAAGTGGCAAGTCCTCTCTAAGGGCTAATTAGTCGAAACTTTTTCTAAATTCAATTGGAAACGGATTAAGTTATTGTATAAAAATATTAATGGCTTTTTAAGTAAGGAAACTGATACGGTATAAGTTCGTTTTCCTTCGGATGGATTTAATTGGGGTTTTTGTTGCCATTTCTGCGTTTTTCTAGAGTTATTTGGGATTGGAGGGGGAGATAAAGTTCTGTGGAAACATCTCTCTCTTTCTCTCTCCACAAACATCTTCTTCATGAATCATGGTTTTTGTATGTCATTTAAGTATATGTGAACAAAGGACAGACAATGTTTTTCAGATTGAAACTCTAACTTCTCTGCTATTGCCAACTATTCCATAAGTCTCTAGCTGAAATGGCAAAGGGCACCTTAAAGCATAGTGGTCCATTATTTGAACGTTACGTTGAATGACTTTATGATTATAAGAAGAGAATGAACATTGTAGAGGATGGTCTTTTTTTGTTCATGTAGGAGTATTTGTATCTATTATATCGTCCACATTTTCTTATAACGGCTATTGAATTGATTATACTCATTCTAAACTCATAAAAATTAAACATCTCAAAATGTTTCAAATTGTTTCCATTGGAAATTAATTGACAAGGTACCGTAGCATATTTCATGGGACTACCTAACTTAATTTGTTTAGTTATTAAATTTTTGCTTTTGTTTGAATTAACTGCAAATTCACCAAAAACATTTGCTCGCTCTTTAGAAATACATATTATCTTCTGTACCTTATCTAAATATAAAATATATATTATTCATGTGGAACTTAGAAATTAAAAAGAAAACAAAATTCACTTATTATTGTAAAATATTATTTCATGCCTTCACTTCGATATTTTCGAATTTAATTTCAGTAATCAAGTTAAAATGATAATTAAAAGGTGAGAAAATCCGTTATTAACCAATTTCCAAAAATTCCAATTGTTCAACAGATTATCTCATGAGATTACTCTTGATATTCCTTTCTTGTTTATAATGGATTAAGGTAAAATTTAATTCTTTTTGGTGAATTAAAAAATGGAACGTTATCAGGGGTATAGAAATGTTTCCTTTGATGGGGAAAGTCTGACATTCTGCAAAGAGGAATAGTCCAACATCAATTGCTTTTTCGGTGACGCACGCGAATAATATTCAGAAAGAGAAGCCCAAAATAACTCCCGCCCATTGAGCCTTTTGTATTGATTGGCACTAGCAGGATTCAAAGAATGATCGAGTGGACAATTTTTTTAATTACGGAAAGAGGTGAACATTCAAATACGAGGCTTGACAAGATCAATTAACTAGAGTTAATTGATCAATAACAAAAGGAGATTTTATAGAATATAGTAAAAATATTTTAGTCTTATTTTTTGTGTTTTAATTTGGTATCTATTCAATTTTTTCAACTTTTACCTTACTACGGATATCCCATTCCTTTATGCACAAAGCCAGGTCGCAAAAGGTCATATGGTTTAGAAAGTCAGTCATTCTACGAACATGAAGTCTTCTAAATCAGTTCGATTCTTCCAATTCCGCATCTCGTTACATAATTCATTTTTGGTTCTTGGGCTTCCTTTTATATATCCTAATTTTAATTGCAAGGCATAAGTTATTGAATGATATACAAATATGTTTGAACGACATTTTATCGGCTAATTTCGTTCGTAAAATTATGGTAGCTTGTTCAATTAGAAAATATAATTTCATCAATTGTTTAGCTGAAATTTTTTCACATTCTATGAATTTTTATGTTAATACTAATGAAAAAATATAACAAATCATGAAGAAAATATATCTTTGGCGTTATCGCTAATGGAGGATTTTGGAAGAAAAAATAAGTCTTATAATACTAATGAATTACTCTAATGGAAAGCATGTAGCACTTGGAAAGTCCGAAATGTATTAAATTAATTTATTTTAAATAATATTTTAAGATGAACCACGAACTCGTTGAAAGTCAATTGCACACGGTACACAGGATTTCGATTTTCTAGAATTATATTGACTAGACGTTAGCTGAAACAACATTATAGCTCGAGGAAACATTTCAATTATTCCAAGAGGTTCCTAAAAGATTTAGTGAATTGATATGTGGATGTGTAATGGTTAGGTTTTTTTGTCAAATTTATCGTCTACATTATTTTGACGAGTTCTGAGTGATCGTATGGAGCATTTATCAGTGGAATGTTAATACCCAATCTTCACGTTCTGGTTATCAGGTTGGAAAATTCAAAGCAAACAACGCGCAGTTCACACTGGCATGACCATACGTATATGATATTTTACATATTTTTTGCGTACTATTTCTGTTTTTAATGCTACACAAACAAAATGGGAGAATTAGAGAATTTAAGGAGGTTAAGATTTAGAGGATTAGGTGTGTTATGTAAAACCGAGAGAGTTTATTCTTATGTTTTGACGCAAATAAGGGTTATTCAGTTTCAGATGGGGCTTTCAAGAGGGTTTAAGGATGTAATTTGGAAACATGTTTTGGGAATTTGCGCTAAATTAACTCAAAAAGAAATGAGGTTTGGAGTTCAAAAGAGATATAACTTAAAAGATAATCACAAAGAGCAGTTGGGAATATCATTTTTCATAAGAGCCTGCAAAAGGTGAGTTGAATTTATCCAAAAATGAGCAGAATTCTGATTCAATTCATTATTTCTATTCTATTCACCATTTTTAATTACAATCTGTTTACTAATAGTGAAAGAAAAAGTACGTTTGGATACAAATATGGAGCCTGGTGGATAATAATATGTTAATATGCCTTCCTATCTCGCTGATGACATATTGGGTCAAGAAGGGAATCAGAAAGTTTGAACAAGTCATTTTTTTTTGACTCGCTGTATGCTGCTTCTAATTTTCGTGCGTTTTTTATTGTGCATAATTTTCGTTCATTCATCGATGTGAAATCGTCTTTGATGGACTTTTCAAAAGTTAAAGCTGGTTAATTCATTAATTGAGTTTTAATAATGTGTATGCCATTTCAGAGAGTAAAAATCATTCGCCTTGACCGGGATTCGAACCCGGATCCCTCGATATCCGGCCGAGTGCTTTAACCAATTAAGCTACCGAGACGTCCTCTTACACTCTGAAACTTGTTCCTTTAAAGCCCCCATAATTTCAGAGTGTAAGAGGACATCTCGGTAGCTTAATTGGTTAAAGCACTCGGCCGGATATCGAGGGATCCGGGTTCGAATCCCGGTCAAGGCGAATGATTTTTACTCTCTGAAATGGTTGCATTATAATGCACACATAGCGGGTGACTCCGTTAAAGTTACTGTTACAGTTTCTCTAAAATGTGTATGCTTTACCTCCTTATGAATTTCACTCCATCATATAAGTTGCAAATGATTACGATTTTAAAAAATATTTTGCCAACCTTTTCGCATAAGAATTGAAACCATGTAACCGTGCCAAAAGGCTTTATTGCATCACAAATCTTTTAAACGCAAAAAACAACACATCGACAAAAAAATCATGCTATGCATGACTAAAAATGATAAGATCTATTTATAATGGGTCAGGTATAATTTCGGCTTCGAATTCCTTACCAACTTGAATATTTAATAATAAGAGAACTAGGAAAAATATCAAGTTTAAAGGCTCATTTTTTGAAGTAAGCTGCATCATAATCATTGGAGAACGCAAAAACGCCGTCGCTTCCAAGACTGGTGTCCCATTGATTCTGCCCTCAGAAGGCAAAAAGCCATTCCCTAAACATAAGGTTTACTGATTCATCGTAAGAATCTTATCAGACTCTTCCTTCTCGCTTTGTAACCTCTCCTTAAGCTTCCTTCCCCATAAGACCAGGGTAACCCATTGTCCCCTTCTCCTCAATTCTATCTGCGGAGACATTTATCGCAGTCCTACCGAGGAGCTTCTCTTTCACTACCGCGAAGTGGTATCGCCAATGCCTCTCGCAGTAACCTCTGGGACTTTGCCTCTCCTTTCGTTATCCCAAAACCTCCCCAGCCTTATGGGTTTAGCTTGTACTCTCGCCGGCGCCATCTCACTCCTCTCCCCATTTCCCTCGTCCGAACATCCCAATCACGGGGCTCGAACCCTCTCGAGGGCAGTTACCCAACTAAGAGCCTTCCATTCCGCCTCTTTTCCTCACAACTCTCCGTGTTCATTCCTCAGCTATCGATCTCAGTTGGGTCAAGGAGACAGCATTCAGTTTCGTCTGCATCATCTTCTGGAGCTATGGAAAAATAATGGGCATGACATGGTGTGACGTGGCAGTCAAATGCCCGTCCATTCTGATCCATTTCGTATTTAACAGTCACGCCGGCGGAAAGCCAGCGTGCGTACATTAAATGGTTAAACAATACACGGAGTGAAACGTACGTTGCGATGGGTATATAATTCCTTTGTTAATTTTCTGATCCATTTCGTATTTAACAATCACGCCAACTGAGAGACAGCGTGCGTAAATTGAATGGTTAAACAATACACGGAGTGAAACGTACGTTGCCATGGGTATATAATATTTTTGTTAATTGTGACGTGTGGTCGAGGGCGAGGGAGAGAGAGGGGAGACACCGATCGCGTGGGGGGATCGAGGGAGAATTCCGGCGCGGAATGTGAAGTGCAAGCGACGCCGAGAGGCCAGCGTCGGCTGTGAAATTTGGTGCGGTGGTGGTGTGGGCCAGCGGGCCGCGTGAGCGAAGGAGCGCGGAGGAACAGTGTGGATTCGCCGTGTACGGGCCGAGCGAGTGGCGCGGGTCAGCGGACCAGGAGCGGCTGCCGGCCCCAAGGCAGCAGTCACTCGAGGACCTCCTCCGAGAAGGAGAACTCACGCTGCTATCCAGGCAATGTCCGCGGGAGGCTGAGGCGACCCACGAATTCGTGCATCAGGAGCCGTGACCAGTGCGGGACTTCCCGGCGGTAAGTGTCGTAGCTTACCTGGCGCCCTTAATCAAGCCGAGTGAAGTTCCAAGTTGTGCGCCGGTGTTGGGGAATACTCCACAGGGTGTATCAAACCGCGTGTCACGAATGGCGCCCAACGTGGGGCCCTTCGAGTGATAGGCGCGATGTTAAGTGAAAAGTGTTTGTCAGAAAATTTTGAAAAAAAAGGGGAAGTGTGTGTGTGTGTTCAATCGAATTTCAGATGTGACGAGTTTACTGTTTTCTTGAAAGGCAATTTCTATTTGTTACTGTATTCTGTCTGTTTTCTGTTGTTGGTGAATCCTTAAGGGAGGGATAATGTGTTGTCCTCCGATTTCTTGTAAAGAATGCTAAGTAGATGGGAATTGAGATAAAGGATATCTAAGGGGACTTCTGAACGTGGAGGTTATTTAGGCGTCTAAACCGTGAGTTACGAAATTATTTGGAATTATTAGATAGATAGAGGGAAGTTTGGGCCAGTTAATAAATTTAAGCCATTTTCTTTTCTTTCTATACGTTATTAGATTAGATTAGGTCATTTAGGGCTACTAGCGTGATTCAAAGGAGTTAACACATATCTCTTAGTATTTGAAACCAATAACGAATAAAAATGGACGACAAACAACTCTTGGAGACTTACGCAAGAGACATGAGAGCGTTGAAGCGGACGGGTAACATTGAAGAAGAATTTAGGGCCATCCAAGCCTTAAGCTTATCTGAGGTCGTGGAAGAATTGGAAGCAAGTGAATGCTCCACCGTAGGGCCACCGGCTACCCAGAGAGAACGACTCTTTCGATCTAAGGTCATCAGGAAATTTCCGAAAACGACAATTCCCTGGTACGGGGACCTAGAATTCGCGGGAGCGAATAGCAACCCTTCGTTGGCAGCCTCTCTGCAAGTACTCTTCCCGGATGAAGAGACAGTATCTGGACCACCTAAAGGAGCGAAGGATAAATCTTCCAAAGCGAAGAAGGAAGATAAAGGGATTATCGCCACCGAAGAAAGGGATCAGCAAGAATCGCTCTCCGCCAAAGATCAGTCGGTCGTTACAGCGAAAGTGGTTGAACTCACCGAAGAGATAAGCCGGTATAAACAAATTGCTGCAAAACAGGAATAGCAAATTGCCAAGTTGACCCAACTGCTAGCTGACACGTCGGTGGGGAAAGAGGATGGAACGAAAACGACTACAGTTTTGAAATACTCGCCCAACAAGAGAAAAAACAACCAACGACAGGACCAATCATCCTCGAGTTCTTCTTCATCCTCATCGTCCTCCTCTGATTCGTCCTCAGATGACGAGCCGTCAGACGACTCTGACGAGGGCTCCCCTAACAGCTCAGACGAGAGCGAGGAGGAGGTAAAGGATGACAACAGTGGCAAAGAGAAAGACAAGAAGAAGGACAAGAAGAAGAATTCCACGAGAAAGAGGAACAGTAGGAAAACGTCGAACGCCAAGAGCAAGATGCGAGACAGATGCACTAAGGCCTTTCAGAATTGGAAGTTAGAATTCAGAGAAGACTCGTCGAGTCACGCCCGACAGTACCTAAAGACGCTAAACACCATCAGGCGGAACCTAGACGTAACCGACAAGGATCTTCTAAAAAGCTTATCATTCACTTTTAAGAATGAGACAGCTGATTGGTTCGAGGCTACGGAGAAATACTTCACATCTCGGCGCAGATTCGAACAAGCCTTTAAAGATAGGTATATAACTGAACTGACTAAGGAGCAGGTCTTAGATGAGTTGAACCACCGAACTCAGGCGGAGGGAGAAAAAATTGCTTCGTACATCGGGAGTCTACGGCATATTAACCAACACCTGAAGAAAGGGCTATCCGAACGCAAACTGGTTAAAATCGCGTTAACAAGGATACATCCCGACTATCGGAACGAATTAAAAGGGAAAAAGTTTGATAGTCTAGAGGAGATAATTAAGAAGGGCCGCAAGTACGAAAAACGCCTATTAGAGAACGAGCAATATCAAGCTCCGAGACGAGCTAAGGATTCGCTTATCCCATCAGCGGCATTCACTAAGACCGACTATGCAGTGAAGTCATCAAAGAGCAGTGCAAAAATTTCTGCTATTCTGGAACCCGCTGAGAAAACGGCACTCAAAACGGAGACGGCCGGGGACAGGAAAGTGAAGGAGGGACACGGAAGTCCCACTGCGCCGGCTGATACCTGCAGACTAGTTGAGGTGGTCACACATGGACCGCCGAAGTCAAAAGCAACAACCTTCGTGAGACCAATGGGAAATAATTATTACAGTCCCAACCCTGTGCCTGGTCAGAGTGGCGCACCACCCATGGCAAATCGGTTCATCGGAGCCTGCAATACGTGCGGTGAAACGGGACATCGCGCAAGCAATTGCCCACAAACGCAATGCTTTAGGTGTGGAGGGCAGGGCCACATGAGTTCAATTTGCCCACGCAAACGGCCAGAGTCTCTTCTGAAGTGTATGTTGTGTGGCCAAACAGGAGCCCTTGCCATCAACTGCCCTAATTGCCATGGGATTTTTCAGAGAGTTCAGGAAAACGGAGCGGCGGGGAGTCGTGGGGCTCAAGCGACTTCCCCGCAGACACGAGATCATTCGAGGGGTGCGATTGCCAAGCAGTGAGGAGGGGACGGGTATGCGTGGAGAGCAGGGACTGGTACTCTGCGTATCCGAATCGGTCAGCCGATTTCGGCCAGCAGAGTAAAAACCGGCAGGGGAGGGAAACTAAATTTAATTGGCCGATTGAGACAGCTCAATCCGAACAGTTAATTCGTGGCGGTGTGAGTAAAAAAAATCAAGATTCGTTCGAACCGACAGGGGACGCCCGTGTCATATCGCCGATCTTAACTGAGGTGAAAGGCAGACCTACAATGCTACATTCCGCATATTTTCCCAACTCCAGCTGTAAACAAGGAGCCAACTTCAAGTCAACACAAGGCACCTTAGAACTACAGGATCGCGACGAGAAGATATCTCCTCAATACCTTAGTAATCTACTTGCCCAGATAAAGGGATTAAACCTACATGGCGACGGGAGGGGCCCACCTAATAATCTGCGAGTGGAGTGTGGTGTTGGAACCGAATCAGACGCACCTTCCGGAGTACGTCCGGTTCAGGGAGGGGGAGATGACGTGTGTAAAACGTAAAGAATGTGCGAGCGCAGAGAAGTGAATATAGCTGGGACAATGATCGAGAATCGTAACTTAATCCAAGTCCGAATTGGAGGAGTGGACTATGCAGCCCTCTTCGATACGGGTGCGCAAGTAACCATAGTAGGCCCTCAAATAGCGGAGCAGTACAAAGCAAAACTTCGAGGGAAAACCACTATGTTGAAAATGCCTATGACTCCCGTACCAGCTAAAACGTTAGGATATTTAGAGATGATAATATCCATTGACGGAACGAAAGAGAAAATGAAATGGAAAGCGGCTGACTTTCTCTCTCACCACCAGTTAATTGTGGGAGCCGATTTCATAAACCTCTTTGAGATAGATACTCAAAGATCAGAAAATAATGGGGGAGCGAGGAAGGGACCATGGCATCCATTCATATCAGAGGATGAAAATCGGAAAGCAGACGTGACGGTAGAATGCGCAAGTGTTGTGAGCTTCAAAAGAGATGAATATGCCCAGCTGCAATCCGTCTTTGATGAGTTCTTCCCCAAGAGAAATGACTCGGACGCGATATGCGGTGGGATCAGCGAAATCAGCGAAGAACAGAGGAAGTTGGTGGATGAAGTGATAGAACGGGCCATCTCCCCGGAGCAAAAGTTCGGACCGTGGGAACTGACCGAACACCACATCGATGTCCAAGGCGCTCAGCCCTTTAAACATCGGCTGAGGCGTTTATCCCCCCCAATGCTAAAAATAGCTCAGGAGGAGGTAGCACGCATGCTAAGGGAAGGAGTAATCGAGAAGTCGGCTTCGGCGTGGTGCAGTGCACCCGTTATTATCAAGAAATCAGATGGAAATCCAAGATTCTGCGTCGACTATCGAGATTTGAACAAGTTGACCAAAAAGGATGCTTACCCCTTACCTAGTATGGCCTCGAATTTGGACAAATTGCGACAAGCAAACTACATAACGAAGATAGACTTGAAATGGGCCTATAATCAAGTCCCAGTAGAAGCCTCTTCGAAGAAGTATACTGCTTTCGCAATCCCAGGGTCGGGCCTCTATCAATTTAAGAAAATGCCATTTGGTCTGACCAACTCACCAATGACATTTCAAAGATTGATAGACAACTTATTTGGACCAGAGTTCGAACCAATTGTCTTTGGCTATTTAGACGACATCATCATCGTCAACAAAACGTTCGAAGACCACCTCAAATGGCTAGAAGTAGTGCTGAGAAAATTGGACAATGCAGGTTTGATAATAAACAAGGAGAAATGCGAGTTTTGTTGTACAAGAGTGGCCTACTTAGGTTATGTGGTGGACAAAGAAGGGTTGAGACCAAATCCGGAGAAGATTGCTCCAGTGGTAAGTTATCCGGCCCCATCCAACACAAAACAGCTGAGACGATTTCTCGGAATGGTTGGATGGTACGCCCGATTCATTGACAATGACTCGGAGATAAAAGTACCACTGTTGAAGCTACTCCGTAAGGGACAACCATGGATATGGCAAGAGGAACAAAAATTAGCATTTGAGAAACTGAAGAGAGCTATTACTGAAGCCCCAGTGTTGGCTCGACCGGACTTCAGTAAACCCTTCATCGTACAGACTGATGCAAGCAGCACGGCGATAGCAGGAGTACTGGCCCAAGTACATGATGACGGGGAGCACCCAATTGCATACATGAGCCGGGTGCTCACTGATGCGGAACGCAAGTACAACACATCTGAGCGAGAATGCCTTGCCATTCTGTGGTCCATCAAGAAACTACACCCATATCTGGAGGGCTATAAGTTCATCGTCATAACAGACCACTCTGCACTCCAATATCTCCGTAACTTGAAGGACCCAACGTGTCGATTGGCCAGATGGGCATTGGAGTTGCAGCAGTGGGACTTTCATGTTGTCCACAGAAAAGGCAAGCAGCATGAATTGCCCGATGCTTTGTCCAGGATGTACGAAGTAGAGGAAGAGAATATGGCCAGTTTCTCTCAAATTAAGGACGAAAGTTATAAACAACGAGTGATAGACGTGCAAAAGTGGCCCAAACGCTTCAAGCAGTGGAAAGTAGAACAGGGACTACTTTACCGTTAAAAATACGACAAATTATTGGACCCCATTTCCGATAATGAAGACGGTTGGAATCTTGTTGTGCCAGCAGAACACAGAGAACGTGTTCTAAGAGATGCTCACTGCGAACCGTCGTCAGGACACCTCGGCATAGAGAAGACCTTCGACAGAGTAATTAGAGACTATTATTGGCGAGGAGCTTATCACGACGTATTCAACTTTGTAAGAGAATGTGAGACTTGTCAACAGTTTGAAGTATCGCAACAAGGGCCACAGGGCCTCTTAGGCAGACGGGTAGTTGAAAGACCATGGAGTGTAGTAGCAGTAGATCTCATGGAGTTTCCCATGAGTAAAACCCAGAACAAATACCTAATTGTTTTCCAAGACATGTTTACCAAGTGGGTAGAGCTGAAACCTATACGTACTGCCACCGGGGCCAACGTCGTGAAAGCTCTAGAAGACCTAATTCTCTTTCGTTGGGGAACACCAGACTACCTTCTTACCGACAACGGGAAGGAGTTCAATAATAACTGCTTGAAGAGTGTGTTAGAGGAGTATGGAATAAAACACACTACAACGCCTCCGTACCATGCGCAGGCAAACCCAGTCGAACGAGTGAACAGAACGTTGAAAAACATGATCGCCACATTCATAGGGGAAGATCACCGGGAGTGGGATCGCCATCTCCACGAATTCCGACATGCCGTAAACACAGCTGTTCAATCTTCGACGAAGGTATCGCCTGCGTATCTAAATTACGGGAGACACCCAGTAGCAGTAAAGAGCCTAAGGAAAGAATTAGAATCCGGAGAGCAAATCGAGTATCGATTAGATCCAGAGGTTTGGAAAAACAGGGTTAGTAGATTACACGCGTTGAGAGACTTAGTAGCCGAGAATTGCGATAAAGCTCACACTAAACAGGCTAGAACATATAACAAGGGAAGGAGGGATATCGAATACAACGTAGGAGACTTAGTTATGCGAAAAATGCACCACCTATCTAGCGGAACAACTCGCTTCTCAGCGAAGTTGGCTCCCCAGTATGAGGGCCCGGTTCAAATCGTAGAAAAACTATCACCGACCGTTTACAAGGTCGAAACACGATCTAATAAACAGATAGCTAAAGTAGACATAGGAGACCTTAAGAGATATATCGCACCTAGGAAAGTGAATAAACTAGTCGATTCTCAGGCAGGCGCTATACAATTAGGCATTACTAAGTCAGATACCCAGAGTATGAGGGTAAAAGGGCTATCCCTAGGTCATCATCCAATGAGTTAATTTTCCTTTTTTATTTTTGTTTACGTATTCCTTCCTTGTACAAGATTAAGAAAGAAAGGGGCAGAAATGCTGCCTACTAAGTTCAATCAAAAGAAAATTTTGTTTTTGTATTTCGTTTTCTTGTGTTTTGTTTTAAGCGAAACTCTTGTGTTTATTGTATGGTATTGTATTATTTTTATTATTGTATTGTATTTATTGTCTGGTATTGTATGCGAATTAGATTTCAAAGGAAGGAACCCAAAGGTTAGATGATAAATTACCAAACAAAAGCTATGTTATTTTCCGTTTGTGCGAATCACACATTATGTACATCAAAGTTATTTTTTGTAAAAGGCATGCCTTGAGCGAATGGAGTCGACTTGACTAAGTTTCGGTGAGAGTTCATGTGTAAGCAGTCCACTCAGGATGAGTGTCCAGCTTAGGGAGGGGGTATGTGACGTGGCAGTCAAATGCCCGTCCATTCTGATCCATTTCGTATTTAACAGTCACGCCGGCGGAAAGCCAGCGTGCGTACATTAAATGGTTAAACAATACACGGAGTGAAACGTACGTTGCGATGGGTATATAATTCCTTTGTTAATTTTCTGATCCATTTCGTATTTAACAATCACGCCGACTGAGAGACAGCGTGCGTAAATTGAATGGTTAAACAATACACGGAGTGAAACGTACGTTGCCATGGGTATATAATATTTTTGTTAATTGTGACGTGTGGTCGAGGGCGAGGGAGAGAGAGGGGAGACACCGATCGCGTGGGGGGATCGAGGGAGAATTCCGGCGCGGACTGGAACGCGAGGCGGGAGTGTTAGCGAGGAACCCGTGATCGCGAGGGATGTGAAGTGCAAGCGACGCCGAGAGGCCAGCGTCGGCTGTGAAATTTGGTGCGGTGGTGGTGTGGGCCAGCGGGCCGCGTGAGCGAAGGAGCGCGGAGGAACAGTGTGGATTCGCCGTGTACGGGCCGAGCGAGTGGCGCGGGTCAGCGGACCAGGAGCGGCTGCCGGCCCCAAGGCAGCAGTCACTCGAGGACCTCCTCCGAGAAGGAGAACTCACGCTGCTATCCAGGCAATGTCCGCGGGAGGCTGAGGCGACCCACGAATTCGTGCATCAGGAGCCGTGACCAGTGCGGGACTTCCCGGCGGTAAGCGTCGTAGCTTACCTGGCGCCCTTAATCAAGCCGAGTGAAGTTCCAAGTTGTGCGCCGGTGTTGGGGCATACTCCACAGGGAGTATCAAACCGCGTGTCACAAAAATAGATCGACCACACACAATTTGGTAGCGGAGCGGATCTCAGACGGGAGCTATCATCAAAGGGAGCGAAAACATCATTTTCGGGAATGCGACTTCCCACCGTAGCTATCCACTCTACCATGGGCCGAGGTAGCACATTTCGTGTATCAATGTTGGCCGTCAGAATTGTTATTATTAAGAATCCAACGAAGAATCTGTAGTTTTCATTTATTTTTCCATAAACTTCTTTTTAAAAAATCATCAGAGAAAAAAAATCATCAATATATGTTGATGATTTTTTCTCAAGTATTTCCCCTTTTTATAAAAAAACTCATTTCCTTTAACATAAGATGCACACAAATTCCTTAAAATCTTCTTGGTCTAAACGATTCCTTCATTAAAATTTAATGATTATAAATTACCATTTCCCTGCCTTATCGTCGTTTGCTCAAAAATTCTAATTTTAATTAATGTCTATTACTTATATGGAAACACTTTTTCCTGAAAAAAATATAAAAGAATTATATTTATTTCCTACACAATGTTACGCAATAGAAACTTCAAGTGGTAAAACTCTGTTATGTACAATATTCTTGAGATGAAATACATTTATTTCTAATAGGTGAAAAGTTAATAAAGTTTTGCTACACTGTTTTCCTTATTATAAGACACCTTACTCATTGCCACGAAGGATAAAATTAGAAGATATACTGGTACGACGAAATAATATCTTTTAGTTTACTGCCATTTTATTTATATATCAATTTATAAACTTTAGCGGGAATTTTTTTTAAGCATGAGCGACTAAGAATAGATTTTCGCACAGTTGCTCTAAGCAAATATTGCACGAAATAAATGATTAAGCATCGACTCTACCTAAGGTGAAATAATGTAGAGTATGTTCAATGCATTTTTGTTCATATTTTTGTTATAATTACCACGAACTCTGCCTTATGTGTATTTTTTCGGCTGGCCAAAAATTGTTTTTACATACTGATGTAATCTATTTATTTGTTTCTGTGTTTTATTCACTTAATTGGCCCAACTGTCGTACTTGGCTACGACGACGTATATTTTTTCGGAAGCAATGTATTCGAGATTTTATTATAGTTAGCTTTCAGATAAAAAACAGATAAATTCAAGCATTCAAATTAAAAATATTGTAGAGTGCTTTTTGGAAAGACATTTTTATCACAAATTTCCCAGAAAATATCCAGCAAATCTTTTTTAAGGCTCCTGAAAGAGAATTTAGAAAAAGTAGTTTCATAATTCATTTTTATTATAGGGAATTGATATTTATTCTTCAAATTTTTGAAAAAGTATTGCAGTTATGAAGGTAAGCTTCATTTTTGATTGAATAAATAAAGAAAAAAGAAGAAATTAAAGTCAGTTTTTAAATAATTGGATTGATGGAACACTTAAATGTAAGGCGTATAGAGAGCCACTTATGGGTGACTGAGAAGTGCGGAAAATTGTTCTGTTTAGAGCAATAGTAGAATTCACCTATCTTGGATGTGTTTCGGGTAAAGATGGTCAAGTAGCAATAAGGGTATGAGTAGAAGTATACGAAAGGATAGGAAAAATTCGCATTAAACATTTCAAAAACAGGTGGGAATTGATGAAATTATGGTTGTGTGTGGTACGTTTACAATAGATCATGCATCATATCACCAACATAAAATCAGGGGGATAGATAATAAAACTGTACATTTAAAATGTAGTTTTTCCTCGTACACCTATTGCAGTGTAACATGTCAGATTGTGTTTTGTTGGAAAAACAAGGAAATTTTCGAGGCACCATTCACCACCGCACCTTTAGCATCCTGCATTCATACAAAATCTTAATTAAACAGTGGATTACCTGCTACATTGATGCACAACGAAAGGACACAAACGAACGTATGTGAAATTTCAACGGGCATCCGTTATCTTTAGAATGCTGTTTTCCGGGGGAAAGTGGAGAATATGTCTTGGGGGCTGGGGAAGGAGGTAAGGGTCGAAGAGCGATGGGGAAAGACTTAAATATTAGTTTAAAGCTTAGAGGTCGTAGGATTAATCAGTTGAATGAATAGTTTCTGTGGGTGATATTAATCCTGGAAAGTTTGAAAGATTTAAGTACCCATATGCAGACCCCTTCGCGTATTCTCGCCTCCGTGCCGCGGTTTTAATTACTGAAATAGATTAGTTGTCAAGTAATTATCCATGGAAATGCGCTTGATAAAGTATGTAATAAAATAGGACAGTAGGATATTTATTAGAGTAGCGGTGTTTTTTTAGGTGGATAGAAAGGGTGGTAGTGCATTCACGCCCGTGCATAGCTAAGAGGATGTTAGTTACAAAATGAATTCTAAACTATGTCTTTTGATTGGGCGGTGGTAAAGGAATGAGAGTTTCTTGTAACTAAAGGTTCTTCAAAGTGGCGGGTTGATAAATACTGCATTTGCAGCGTCGGCGTCTGCATGGTGCGGAGAGGAATAGAGAATGCAAGGGGAGGCAGTTATGGTAGATTCAACAATTCGTGCTTTTTTGACCGGTGATAAAATGAGTCGGAGGGAAAAAGAGGGAATTAATGAAACTTAAGTGAAATGATTGTATTGTAAAATAAGATTTTCGTATTGTGTAGCTGATATTGTGTGCCCTGGAGGAAAATACATTGGATAGGTTAGAGCGGTTTTTTGGAACGAGCCGGCCGAATTGATGGCATATTCCTCCATTGACCAGTAGTCAATACAGATATACCCCTTCAAAACTATAAAGGTAATACAAGTATCTCAATTTCCATTAAACCTGAGGCTGAGGGGACTCAGATTTAATATAACGAAATAATTATATTCTGACAAAAATATTATTACGAGTTGTTAAATGGAAATTAAATGGTACCCCATTTTAAATATCCGTAAAATCGTTTTAATGCATTGTTATCCAGTATCTTTATTGAAGTAAAATAATTGATATAATGCCTAATCAAACGTAATTTTTTTATTTACCTCTCGCCGTAGCCTTAATAAACTTAACCCAATCGGGTTTGATAACTTATGAACAGGAAACCCTTTCGGGATCCACCACAGTATCAGGTGTAATATCCTTTGATCTACTCTTCACTGTACAGTAAACCATCTGCCTACTTGGCACCACGCATTCCGAGAGTTTATGCCTACTCCGGAGTAGGATGAATGCATGATCAGTATATCTGTGAGATAAGAGTATTCATTGTCATCGACCGCTTCACACATAAACCTTATCGAGCTAAGGTTCTTTATCTCCAAGAGATTCAGAGAGTTTATATTTGAAAACTTCTAATTCTAGCAATTTTAAATCAATTTTATGATTACGTTAAACATGTTTATTACTGAACCAAAATTAGAGATGAACTGATTTTGATGTAGGTAAAATAATCCATCCATCTGACACAATCCTTGAAATTAATTCGCTGACTCTAGGATAAATTAAAATTATCAAGATGTTTAAAGAGAAAATCCTTCTCCGCTCTGTTGGATACTCAAGCAAACAACTCATGAAATCAATAAATGGAAGAGGTATGGAAAGAATAGAAATAGAATTTATTTTGGATAACTAACAATCCACCCGTATGTTTACGTAAACAAGGAAGTTCCGGATAGCTTAGGACCAGGGATATTCAATTGCAAGATAGAAAGGACATTAAGGGTAAAAATATCGTGTGAGGCCGTCGGTATTGAAAGCTTTCTCACAAAATTTTTTCGCGATTAAAGAAAACATGAAGAACAGAGTTTCTATGAATAATGTTTTAGCATTAATCATGGATGAATTAGCCAAATTATTTTTTCAGATTTAGATTGGTTCCCCTACCAAAATAGGAAATAGCAGCCTTATGTTATGACTATGAATAAAAATTTTGCCTTCACCCACAATAAAAAATGACTTTATAATGATCAATATGACAATGGAGAGGAAAAATAATGATGATCACCTGTGTGATGATCAATTTGCATTGACACAAGGGAGAGAGACGCGTGATTTCACAGCCTTACTGAGGTCATGGATAGAAAAATCGTCGAGTGCAATCGGTATATATTTTTTTGTTTTTTGGGTTTTGATTTGTCATTTAGTCATTTGAAAGAGCAAATAACCTAGAATAAATTAATCCATTTCAGAAAAAAGAAGTTTATTGGAGAGATGGGTTACTCATTTACAACCTCTATATCACAGGCTGTACAAGTGTTGGGGCAGATGGAGAGTCGGGAGGGGCCGCGTTAGGAAGATGACTGATTAAGGGGTCTCCATAACTTCTCGTGGTTTCCAACCAACTAGAGACGTAAATGGTTTAAGAGACGTTGGGAAAACTGGATATATGGGATACATGAAATTCATAAAATCACTTAGCTTTGTAAATGATCCAGCTCTAGTTATTCATTCTGGCAAGAAGTTGGTATAATTCCTTGACATATCTCATAATAAATTTGAGATGAGCCCAGAAAGGGTAAACACATCTCACAATGTATATGAGATGAAAATCGATGGAAAATAAAAAAGATTATAAGGTTTTGAGGGAAACGAGTGTTTTATTTAACTAAGAGATTGCTAAGATTAGCGATGAATGAGATGAAAAAAACTAGAGGAGGTAAAGCAGTTTAAATATTCAGTGCTTGAAACCATGATTTTACACGTAGTGAGGACATAAGAATACAAATTATTTTAGTCAAGCAAACCTTTACAAGGAGGGTTTTGGGAGGCAAATTGAGTGAGAATAACAGGAAAAGATAGTGAAACCTTTAATGAGAGGGTAGTTTGGTACGACAAAATAATATGGTCTTTGAAGCAAGGCGATAGATTTTTAGATGTTGATAAGGAGAATGATCTAAAAGGTTAACTGAGGGGAAAAGAAATCAAATTAATAAATGCTAGACATGGTGTTTGAAGGAAGGGTATTTTTAGGAAAAATCCAAAGAAGGAAGGAAATTTGGATACGCATTTTATTTGGCGAAAGGGTGTTAAAAGCTGCGATAGATGTTAGAGCGTTAGTCAAGCGAGCTAAGGGTAGCAAATTGAGGGGACGTTGGGGGACGCTCGTTGCACGGTATGGAACTTGGAAATAAGTATGGAGAATTCGAAAGGTTATATAATAGTGCCAAGTGTGAAATTGTTTTTCTTCTGAGAGACTAAGAAGCCAGTTGGCGTTCACTCCTTATCAATCTAGCCAAAATATTTTGTTTACACAAATCGCGTCCACGTAAGCTGTACATACGTGGAACACCATTTTAAAAGACGTAACATAATGAAGGCAAAGGATATGCTGGTATATAATCGTTACGAAAAATGAAGGCAGAGATTTGTAATATCAAAAAGCGATATGTTCCTCAAACTGACACCCAAGGCTTCTCAGTCACGATCTTATTGAGGTAAGCTGCAGATATCATTGAAGGGAAATTGGCTTTGTAATAAACGGAAAATGGAAAGATAGGTTTCCATGTGAATGTGCACGGGGTGGCTTTATAGGAGAGCGAGTTTGGGAGATATGGCCAGGATTTAAAATCCGAGGTCAGTGTCACCAATAAAAATTCTTGATGCTGGTGAATAAAATGAGGAGAAAGAGGAAAAAGATATTTACTCTTAATTTATGAGCAATTTGAAAACGTGTTCAAAAGCGGCAACTTTCGACCTATTCATTGGGGACGTACTCCAATAAGAGCCGAATAGGAATTTTTAGGAATCCATAAAAAAACGCTGAAGAATTCGTCGCTCCTCTCCGGTAGTAAAACTTTTTCATCGTCGAGCTTAGGACGAGGGGGCCCAAATAAAATGCACAAAGACTATGTTGCTCGCAAAACCAGCCCATTTTCTATTTATTAACGAAGAGCAGGGTTTTGTGTCAAATTTTTGAAATCTTTACACCTGCATTGCATTATACGCCCGTAACTAAAATCGGTATCGTGTTTCCGTAGAATCTTTCCTTTTTTAATTGAAAGTAAAACTTTTGTTTCATGATAGAACAGTGAAGTTGAGAAGTAAGCAGAGTAAAAGTAGCAATAAGCCTTTTACAGCAAAGTGGGTGAGCTCCGTGTACAACTTTGTGAAGCGTTTATGGTTATAGCCTACATATGAGCGGAAGTAAAACGCATAAATAGGAAAACTTGACTCCCAAGTTAAAATGTGGATTCCCCTTGAAGATATTCTATTGTAATATAGTATTTTCTGGTCTATCAGGAAAGAAATCCAAACTGAGTCAGGTGTTGAGACAGGAGCTGTGACCCTATCCTTATGGATCAGGGCATACGTTTTTTAGAATTCCCCAGAAATTATTGTCAACATTGTTTTTCGAAAAAAATATATTTGGCGGAAAATTATATTCATCTCTAATAATCCCTAAAAGCATGAAGATATTAAGAATATTTATTACACAGGATGCGGTAATATAACATTCTTTTTTAAATGGGGTTGGTTTTATAAAAATGAAGTTACAATGCTGCACCCTGCAGTAGCGTTCTGCAAACACTTTTAAAATGCAGAAAGCAAAAATTTTACGCTCGCGTTCAGGGTTATATATTTGCGTTAGTTTTTGAAAGTGAATACTTAAGAACACTGGCTCAATAGTTACCGATCATTTACTTTTTCTCTAAGAACCCCCAAAACAAAGTAATAACCAGTTTTAGCGCTACATATGAGTATCCTGATGCATAATTTAATGCTAACCTGGTAAGTAAATTAATTGCAAATAAAATTCTCGAGGAGACTATATTTTAACTGAAATATTAACTTTATATTCTTACAAATTCCAGTAAAAGAGATTATGTTATATATTTTCTTGCTTCTACATTGGGCTTTCCATTGACCTTTTTTTAGTAGGAATGGATAATATGGTTGATGAATTTCAATTTTCCGAGATGCATAGTCTATCCAAGAATAAATATTGTTCCATGTATTTTTTATATTACACGTATTTAAGGAATAACTCTTTCAAAGTCTAGAGAGATCATGTATGCAGTCAAATAGTACTTGCAAATTGCTTGGGAAAATCACTCCACAGTATTATTCAGTAATAAAAATCATTCTATTGATTATCAGACTTCAGACATTTTTCAAAAGCGCTAATATATTAGAAAATATTTTAACGTAATTTTATTTATATATGCTATTCTTTCTAAGTCAAAGTTGTGGAGACGTAAGGAAAAGAATTGCACTGGGCAAAGAGGCTTTCTCAAGGACCAAGTTGATGATGGGACGTTGAGTAGGGAGGTTAAAAAAAGACTCGTATAAGCTTTGATATGGAATATAGCTACATACAGCACGGAAACGTGGTCGCTGAAGCACGACGATAGACGTAGATTTGAGGATTTTGAAATGTGGGTGTGGAGAAGGATGGAGAGGGTGGAGAGGATGAAATGGCCCGAAAGGAAAACGAATGAAGAAGTACTGGAGAGGGTGGGTGAGGAGAGGGGTGTGTTGGGAGATATTCTATGGAGGCAGGAAAAAAATGGATGAATGGTATAGAACGGCAGTGGGATGACAAAGAAGGTAATGGAGAGGAGAATGTTAGGCAAACAAGGAAAGGGCAGGAACAGGATTGGAATATTGGACGGGATAAAGGGAGAAAGGAAGTACAGAGAGATGAAGAGGGACCTGATGTAGAGTATGTTGCTCGATTGTGTTTTGTTTGGAGTCACATGATATTAATTTGATAGTTTTGTCCATCCAAAAACCTACCCTAACCGGCAGATAATATTCCCTCTAAATACGAAACACTCTTTTTGAAAACATGTAGTTCAGTAGAATGACAAATATGTTTTGGTGATTCATATCTAATTGATTTGACTTTTCCACCGTTAAGAGTGGATCTATGTAATCATTTGCGTACTAATCCTTCATGTTCACCTTCCACACATCACATTGGAATCAATGATATTAAGAAATGTGTTATTTTTCATTTGATAATACGGAATGAATGAAAAACATTTGGACTTCCCAATAACAATAATAAAGGAACATTACTTGCATTACAGCTCCCCTTTTGCTAATTCTTCAGATTCATGCAATTCAATCATCATAAACGGTAGTGTTTTAAAAACTTCATGGTAGTGACCGAATGGTTGGCCGGAAGGCTAAGGTTAGATGAAGATTGTCGAAAAATACATCGTTGATTCATGAAATTACTCTTCCTCATAGTTTCTCCAGATGGAAGTACAAAAATAAATAATCATCATACTTCGCGTCTCCGATAAAAACCATAGCTTTCTTAAAAACACAATATTATTTGCCCAAGCATTGAGTGCAAAACCTTATTACTTATCGATATCTCGTCCAAATATTTTCTCTATGGCATATTTCCATTAACTTATCATAAACCAATGATACGATTGCATATTGCAAACGGTATGTGGTTGGTCAATTCAATTTCAGATAATATCATTAAAGTTATCGGGTCTTCCGTAGTTTAAATATCAGTAAATGGACCGTGAATACGAACTCTCGTCGTTGCGATAAAATTCTCCTTCGTATATGATTGGTTTCTTAATTGTTAGGTTCAAGTCTTCTGCTTTTGATTACAAGGCACGTGACTTTCTCACACCGCCAGACGTATGTTTGCAGGCATGGAGCGTAGAGATATAATATAAAAAGCAACGGTGAATTTCCTCCCCGTAGAGGTGAGTAATGAAGGATCTCAGGTTTTCCCGGCGTATGGTATTCAAGAAATTTTCTCGGGTTTCCCACCGGGTCAGGTGGGAAACCAGCACCGACAGGTGGGTGTAGTGCACCGACGTTTCCAAGGCGGACTCTGCTATCCTCTTCAGGGTGAAGTGAAGACGATGGCAGTCAGTCTTCGAAACGTCGGTGCACTACAACCTGACCCGGTGGGAAATCCGAGAAAACTTCTTGAAAGAAGTCGATACACAAGGAACATCTACATCTACATAATACCCCGCAAGCCGCCGCAAGGGCGTGTGGCGGGGGGTGTTAGGTCACCACCCAAAAAAGGAAAAAAGAAATACCGCATTCAAAACCAACACACACATGCAAACCCCAATCCACAGCAGTGCACACATTCATCGAAACATCCCATCATTCGACGCGCATGCAAACACACATCTACCTCCCTTCACTCCACAAGCATGCAAGTACATACGCTTAACTAAAACAAATAATTTTACCCCAGGATGCAGCAAGAAATTAATCACGAACGTGCAAGCTAGTTTCTAGCAAGTAGCCAGGCGAATTACCACCACCACAAGAACGTTCCGCATAAAAATCTCTCCTACTCAAGACGAGGAATTTGGCCCAACGCTGCCGGTGGGAGTAGGGCACACCCACGGAGAGGGACAAGGGATGGAAGTGGAAATTTAGGGTAGCAAAAGAAGAGAAAACAATACTGTAAACAGCAATACATTACTTAATGGCATGCGGGAAGGGTTTTGACACAACACACAGGAGGTTAGTGAAGGTGCATGCAATTGAGTTTAACTAATTGTTACCTAGACGCCGAGGTTTGCAAGTGGCATTTTTGTTATCTCCGAGTGTGACCGTACAGTTGTTGTCCCGTATTGTCCGTGGGAAGAAGGAGTCCTTGTGGAAAATGTCAGATGATTCAGAAATGTATCAATTACTTTATATTTTAGTTAGACAAAGACTTAGGAACAGCGTACTACACTGGCAACGTTCCCGGGAGCGAATGCAGAAGTTGGTCAGAATTTAGTTGCTATGAAATTTAACGTCCAATTCAAAAAGTTAATGCAAGGAGAGAGGTTTGGGATATATCACGTGTAAAATAAGAATCAAATGTATTTTCAAGGAAGGAAAATCAGCAAGCTGTAAATAAATTCATGATTGCGGGAAAGTAGTTAGCTACTGATGAGGATAAATGGGAATATACAGATAAACACCTTTAAAAAACAGGGAAATTGAATTTCGCAAAAGAAACTATAGAAACTTCAGGATAAGGACAGAGAAACCTGGGCTCACGGATGAGTTGGTTAGAAAATTGGATGAGAAGAAAAATGGAAGAACGTAAATACAGAAATAGGTAGTAAGAAGTACCAAGGGGGGCAATATTACATTTAGACGGGTACCAAATAGATCAAAAGAAATGTGCTGGATGACGAAGTGCAAGGATATGGAAAGTTAAGAGAGGAAGAGTAAGAACATTGCACGAGTAACTTTACAAAAAGTTTAAAACACTTTCGGGAACTTGTCCCTAGAGGGAAAATCTATATTAGCATTTAGAATTTATTTGGATAAGTAGAACTATAGGGTAAAAAAATCTTGGCCAGATAGCAGATATGGATAGGTTGAAAAGTAGAAGAAGATAGGTTAGGTCCTGGATTACCCACGCTGAGATGGAAAGGAAATAAGACCGCGGGTTCAGACGACATTCCTTCGGAACTACTTTAAAATATAGGAAGATTTGCACATGAGAGTTTTTAAGGAGTAATTCATAGTATTTATATGAAAGGAATTTACCAGGAAGACTTCGTGAGATCAGTTTTTTTTCCTTTTCCAAAAAAGCTTAAGGCTACAACGTGGGCAGAAGGCAGAATAATGAAGTAGATTCCACAGGAAGATAAAGTACTTTTGAAGATCATCAACAAAGGATGGATAGTAGGGGAAGGTGGGAATTATCGGTTTGGAGAGAGTAATGGGAGAGGCACGGATGATGCCATTGAAGTAATGCGTTTACTAATAAAGAGGAAGACGTGTTTGCTTATTTCGTGGATTTCAAAAATGTGTTTTACAGTGTGAATTGGAATAATCTTTTGAATATATCTCAGAAACAAGGGACAGATTTGAGGAAAGGAGGCTCATCCCCAACCATTACGTTTCTCAAAGTTATCAGGCGGGAGTAGGGGTTGGAGAGTCCGGATGGGCTGTAATAGGATTGTTCATTATCGCTTGTACTGTTCAGCGTAATTTATGTGTGGAGGAAATTATCAAAAAGGCATAACAAGGACTGGAGATAGTAAATAAGTCGATGAGGAAATGATAAAATCTGCTAGTTTTGCTGACGATCAAATTCTAGGTTGTCAGCCATCCAAAGGGTTGCAAGCAAAAGTGGGTAAATTGGAAATTAAGTGAGATTGATGTGGGATCAAAATATGCGTAAATAAAACAAAGATTATGAAATTTTCTAGAAAGAGAAAGGCTAAAGTAAACCTTAAAATAGGAGGGCCAAAACTAAAGCAGGTGGAAAGGTTTACTTACCGCGGAAGTGTTTTGGACACAAATGGTCAAAATAATGGGCACGTATGGAGAAGAATTGCACCAGGCATAGAGACTTTAACAAGGCGGAGAGAATTGATGACGGTGACGCTGATTACGGATGTTAAGAAAATGCTCGTCAAAGTTATGATATAGAGCGTAGTAGTTAATGAACTGCGCGATAACAGGGCCACTGAAGCGGGATTATAGACGTAGTTTCGAGGCCTTTGAAATGTGGGTTTGACGAAGGATGGAGCATATTAAGGAAAACAATTAACGAGATGCTTGGTACAGTTGGGCAGAAGAGGGAATTACTGGATGAAATCCCTATGAGACAGAAAAATGTTGTACGGAATGAAAGGAGGAAGTGTACGTGCACGTATGTCTTATAAGTGAAATGGTGTTTGTGGTAGAGTAGATTGTTGGGTTGTGTTTTGTTAGGAATCTTATCTCTCCTTATAAAACAGTGGGTATTCTAACTTCCGGGAAGACGCTCGTTATCTTTTATATGTATCCGTGGAAATAAATATCTCTTCACCATTTTGCGGGTTTCAGTGTTTGTATGTCTATGTATATGAAGATTTCTGCATATTCGGGTTTTCACCGCGTTGTTGTTTGAAGACGACCACAGTCGACCTGAAGACGCCGGATGCAACTTCGGCGAAACTGTTGTCGGCTTCAAACAACAACGCGGTAAAAACTCGAATATGCAGAATTCTTCAAGCCACCGCCGCGAAAATCTACGCAGCCATGTCTATGTATATGTATACGAGGTGTGTTGAAAAATTAATGGAAATTTAATCTTTCGGACAATAATATTTCTTTATTCTTATATATTGATATTGTCACCTTCAAAATAGACCCCATTGGAGATTATGCACTTGTGCCAGCGCTTCTTCCATTCCCCGAAACACGTCTCAAACTCGATCTTTGAGATAGCCTTTAGGTCTTTCAGAAAGTGCGCTTTTAATGTCATCTAAGGCTGTAAAACGACGGCCCTTCAAGGTTCTCTTAATTTTTGGGAAGAAGAAAAAGTCACACGGAGCCATATCTGGATAATATGGAGGCTGGGGCTTCATTGCATTATCGTTTTTGGCCAAAAATTCACGAACAAGCAATGAAGTGTGAGCTGGAGCATTTTCGTGGTGCAAACGCCATTTTGGAACGAATTTTGCTGTCAAACGTTTCATACGCGAACATTGCCGAGCTCAAAAAACAAATCTAACCTAAGTGGCGATCAAAGATAAAGTCCACAATGAAACAGCTGAAAGTTTTATCATACTTCAAGGGCATGTATACTAACATAATAAAAGAAAGTTTGACAATCGGACTCTCCAAGCTCACGAAAAAAAAACTTCCCGTTATTTTTTCAACAAACCTCTATGTATATACAAATAGATCATTTCTTCGAAGCAACACGGAAGTGTTAAATAAAAAAAACTTAGACAGCAACACACAACATGAGAACACATAAAAGGAACACTCTCGCGTTAGATCTTGATAATTTTGACGGAATCGAACTCCTTCATCCTCGTAAGATTAGTTAGGACTGACTAGCGAGAGGTATGTGGGACAGAGAGAGAGAGGGGGATGAGGGAGGTGGAGTTATATATATGTCACCGGCTCAAGGAAAGGGCCTGGCGGCCCTCAATGGAACTGGCCCCCTACCCTGATGTGTGAATATTCATACGCCGTATAGCGCTTAGTACTAGGTGAACTCTACCGTCACCTACCAAGCCGACCTTCGGGTTGAACACTGTGTCAATAGTATATATATATATATATATATATATATATATATATATATATATATATATATATATACAGTCATATATTATCTTCCGAAGAAGACGGAGTTCGAGTCCGTCGAAATTATCAAGATATTATTGTGAGTGTCCTTTTTATGTGTTCTCGTGCTGTGTGTTACTGTCTAAGTTATATGTATATATATATATATATATATATATATATATATATATATCCCTCCCATGGACTACAACCTTGTCGTGGTGGAAGGACTTGTGTGTTCCGATGACCCCTAGAGCTGTGCTGGCGGGAGTAATAATAATTACTCCTGGAAGGGTCACCCATGCCAGATAGGTCGAAGGTTAGGAGCCAGACGAAAGGTAGTCCACGCAGCGTCTGTTCCTCAGTAAGGCGGCTGCAATGTCGTCTGACCCCAGTGGGGCGGCCTTTAAGTGATGGTTTCACGTTAAAAACACTATTGAGGAAGGCAACGGGAAACCACCTCAATTATGATTCCCAAGAATATAATGATGGCCACAATAGATAATATGAGTCCTGGCAACTACGGGACTCGGCTCAAGAGGCCGTGTGTCGTGCCGGGCAGCAGGAGAGGCAAGGCTTCCGCGGTCGTCATCCCACGAAACCCTTGCAGGGAAGAATAAACTGCAGCAGGACAGAAGACTCAGAAGAAGATGAAAGTAGTTAAAATAGTAACCTGGAACGTCAGGAAAATGTTGAGGAGAGGCAAATTAGAAAATATTAAGCGAGAGATGGAAAGAGGTAATATAGATGTTTTAGGTCTCTGCGAGGTGAGATTGAAGGATAGCGGGGAATACTGGAGTGACAATTATAGAGTGATATACAGCGGCGGGGACGAGAGCCGACGAGGGGTTGCCGTAATTTTAAATAAAGGGGTAGGAAGAAGCGTAGTCAACATAGAGCAAGCGACAGATAGAATTTTATTCGTAGAGATTAAAACAGAGCCGACGAACTTGGTCATTGGTCAGGTATACATGCCACCGAGCAACCACAAGGAGGAAGAAGTCGATAGGATGTAACTTGTACTAAAGTCTAGAGCCGAGGTTGTTACATTTTGGGTATACCTACTTTTGAGTTCTTGGGTAGTTCGAAGTCATGTTATTTTAAAACGACTTGTGCAAACTCACACGATATTCGGAAAAATTGATTCCCATCCAAATAGCATCTACGAGGATCACAAATGTTTCTTCGCCGTCTAACAACATCTATTATGCCTAATGGCAGCGCTGGATACATGTTGATTCCTGTCAAAACCTCCGTTCCATCTTCAAACCCTCGGTCTAGATGTTAATTTTGATGCACCTGTCCCGCCTCCACCAGATGCCCCACGCAAGGAAGGTGATTGTGAGTGGCTTTTCTTGTTCTTCTCGGAACTAAGTTGTCGTGCGGACCGAAATTTTATTCCGGCATGCATTTGTCAGCCTAGTCTGTTTCTGCCCCGTGGAGAACGGCGGCCCATGCTAAAATCTCATTTTAGAACATGCGGAGATTTCTCCCAAATAAATTTGTATTTCATTTGAAAGTTTACAGTAGTATAGGAAGGCATTAGTAATAAAATGGAATATCTGAATAAGATTCTAAAAAGCATTCATAATATGAACGCAGATCAAAACATTCTAAGGGGATCAGGTCTATGATCTTAAAAAAATTATGCATTTACTATAGAAAATTGGTTGGCGTAAGACGTGTAACGGCCAAAATTGCGATTTTATGGAAGGTTTGTCAATTTTAATCAGAAAAAATAATTTTATGATTACATTTAAATTTTATTTCTAGGCCGACACATTTACCTTGGCTTTTTAATTTCAAAAAGAATATTTGTTTTCAATTTTTCGACATGCAAAAGATCTTCAATGCTCAATTTTCCATTGTTGTAAAAGGAAAAATACATCATTTAAAGTATTATTGAGTGCATGTTAGTTATAAAATTATGACATACGAACAATGTTGTAACAAATTAAAAAGGATTAATAATATCCTAAATTCCATGGGGAGGTATGAGATAAAGATCAATCTCACGATATCCAAATATTTCGTAAAGACTAAATGTGCTAACTAACAATTATTGTCTGGAATAAAGATCTAGAATTGGTGGATCAATTCAGGTGATTTGGTATTAACATGTAGGAAAGTGGGTATTTTAGTGCGACATTAGTGGAAGAATTGCGTTGGAGTAAATCACATTCACAAGAAGAGAGGAATTCATTGCAGGTAAAACAAACAACATGAAGAAAACAACTTACCTGATGGAAAGTTGCGATACATTTTAATAAGCCACATAGAGCCTCATGGATCAGGAACCTGATCTTTAATGGAAGTGAATAGTTGCATTTTGGATGCTATGGGTGGGAAAGAAATTGAGGAACAAAAGGTTGGACTAAGAAGCCACTACTATGAATCACATACAATTTTTGGAGGGCAAAAATAGAATAAGTTAAGGCAATGTGATTGAGGAAAAAAATTGGTAGAGGAAAAACAGACATTTCTTTCGAAAAAAGGCAGTGAAAGAAGAAAGTTTGCTTAATCGGCGCAATTGAGATTACTTCCACGGTACTTTGAAGATTAATATCCATAAAATCTGTCCAAAATTTAATATAATAAGTACTATATTTCAGGCGATATATCGTTAACGAAAACCTGATTAGAAGAAAAACACATTGTCAAAATATAGAGTAAGGGAGATATAGCGATAAAATAAAATAAAAAAACAAAATAAGTTTACATGATTTAAAGTCCTAATCCGGTAAATAATCTATAGAGCTCTCTTATTCCATATTGATTTCAGATTCAGGACCTATTTTTTGTGTGAGTTCTATTTCCTTCCACCTTTTCTATTCTTGTGTTTGCAGTTTTAGTTATTGGATTTTCCTTTCCCTAATTCGTATATTTGAGAAAAAAGTTTGCACACACGCACAAACGCACACATATGTGTGTCTGTGCTTTTACAGACAAACATATACATACATACATATACACACACCTATTTATAAATATAAATACATAAACATGCACATATATGTATATACAAGATATCGCATATATTCGAAATGGAACGCTCTTCGGTGACGCACTAAAATATAAAAACACAGACATATTTTTAAACATAGAAGCACAAAGAAAGGGCACTCCATTATGTAGATTTGAAGTTCGACGGCACGACCGTCGTCATCAAAAATGTATATTTATATATGATCACAAGCACAGGTGAATTTCCTTGACCGGGATTTGAACCACGAACTGGACTTATTGGCCCTATCTGTTACCTACTTAAGCTATCGAGGAAACGTTAATTACGCTGTAATCGGTGGGGGTTTTGGAGACTAACCGCCCCGAGACGTTTTAATCACGTCTGCATAAATTTACCCACGAATCCTAGATACAATAATTAACGTATAGAACTCACGATTACAGCATTTTGTGAATTTTTATGAATTTACTTCAGCGCTACACTGGTCTTGGTTTGATAAAAAATGGAAGCACTGAGAGGGCAGCGAAAGAGGATTCAAATAGAGGAGATTGTTGGGCACTGCAAAGGGACCAGCACGAAAAAAATATGCAAATAAAGGGTTTTAGTATATAGACTCAAAGGATATTTGCGGGACAGGAAAGATTCGAGGAAGCGTTGGAAGCTGTAAGTTTCTGACCGGGGTGTTACGCGTGTATAATGATGGGACGAAGGATCCTTTTTTTTACCTGCGCGGAGATTATTGAGTCAAAAACTGCGGGGTTCCACTGGTGCGCAGGATGGAGAGGCAGATCAAAAGAGAGCGTGTGATTAAGGGCAGCGTATGCATTTATGTAGATGGAAAATGGAACACGTAAGTGGGGTACGTACAGGAACAGATAGAGATGTTAAAAAAGTTATTTAAGAAATGGAATTGAATATGGAAATTGGTGGTGGAGAATGAATGTGGGGTCGTAGGACTATGGAATGGAGGATTTTTCTTTAGGGGTAAAGCCCTTGGGAATGGTTAGGAAAGAGACCGAAAGAACATAATGTCAAGGCGTGGTAGATTGAAAAGTTAACCCTGAGTGGAATCGAGAATGTGATTTTTTCTATATTTTACAATCAGAAGGCACCCTATAAACGGACAGGGAAACTGAGGAATGAAATGAAAATATTAAGTTATAAATGTAAAGAAGATTATAGCATTGGTACAGTTCCTTGAAAACCGATATTATTTTTAAAGATAACTTGTGCCAAAATGATGTAGGAGAAAGAGCATGTGGCGGATGCTTATGTGTGATTATCCGGAATCACTTGCACATAAATTGCTATGAACCCAAGAATTGGAATTGTTAACGGTCATTTCATTGTAATGGAAAAACAATTGTTCATTTTCATTATAATTTTTCTGATATACATTACAAACTTTAAACATTTCTGTCGGCCATTCATAGCAGTAAAAGAGAAATGGAATATAGTTTTTAAGGCATGACATCATCTAATTTTTCAATGATACATTTTACGTTTTTCAGAAATTGTCAATTATAAAAGGTAATTCGTTCTTGAACGCAAATATTTACTCCTTTAAAATGCTTTTTGCAGAATGCTGCAAAATATAACTTGTTTCTAAACCATAGTGACATTGGTACGACTAATAATGTTTTAACTTTGACGCACGACTTTAATATGGTGCATCTTCAATCCATGGCCAGATAATGGTGCACCGCCCCACTATAAATACTTATTTTGAGCTAAATTTCTATGTTACCTTTTTATGTCAGGTGCATAATTATTATAACATTATCCCCCTGTTGACGACGAAGAAACATCGCAGCCCGGTTAGGAATACATAATTACTAACATCTAAGCAGTTTATAATCATAAAATGCTAAAATAATTATGTTCGCCTTCCACAACTTCACGCCTGATTCGACTCATATATATAATTTATTCAAATTGAAGTATAATCTGTTCGCGTGTCTGTAATCGTTTAAGTTAATCTGTCAAATATTTTTACCTCCGTCCTAAAATAACCCTTTAAAGCATTTTATTGTAATTAATATTAATGATTTCGTGTGATAAAAATAACTGTCCAAACGCCCTTAGAAATATTTCGTTATATTTGATTGCACTCTGAAATTGCGTTTATATTTATATAGAATCTGATTCACATGTTAACCATGCATATATACATAAGTAGAACCATGTATAACCTGCCATATAAATAAGAAGGTTATAACCATGTATAATAAAATCGCTAGGTGTCTTCTGATTTCTAACGTGTATCAGAATTCTAAAAAATTGTCTTTGTGGCCTTAAAAAATAGTATATTTAATGGTCATTTATTAATTTTTAGGTAAAGTACAAATGACAGTAAAATAATGCATATTCTACTTATTAACTGCGTATATATACCGCCCAGTGAGTATTTACGCATCAGGTGACGGATGAAGTTAACCAGTGATTAGTGATTTTATCATTTAGGAGAATGAGGTATTACTTTACTTTGTATTTTAGTATCCCATTAGTTCGAATAACTTTCCAGGCCTAACGAAAGAATTTTTCATGTTTACATAATGCAAACTCGACCTACTAGAAAACGATATCATATCTTATGTCATTCATAAAAAAATAATATGTTTACAAATGACCCTTTCCTCGTACGTTACACGAGAGATGAGATAATCTGAAAAAAAACATAATGTAATGTCACTACAGGCGTTTCAGTGTTTATTGTAGCAGTCTTTAAAAGCAGCAGAGTAAGAACGACATTTTCCCAATCTCATGGCTATAAGTCACGAATAAAATGATTTCTCACTGCATTGATCATCGTTTTACGGTAATTTAATTAGATTGAAGGGCTCAGTTTGTGTTTTATATCTTTATTTTCAATCTGATAATAATAATCAGGATTTACATTTTTTTAGCTGGTCTCAAACAAAGATATTTATGGCGATATAAAATGCTAATTTAAAAAATTTGATTGTAAAGATTAGTTTTGAGGTCTGATTCGGGGAAAATGACATTAAAAGCTCCTTGCCACTTTGGCAGGAAATTACTTAGGGAAGTGATTGCCCACTTAAACGAAGTCACTCTATCAAACTTAGAAATATTTCGCGATTTAAGGTAATGTAAATTCTATTACAGCGGCTTGGCAGTGTGGTGCCAACGACTCGTCACACAGTTGACTGAATTTGAACGAATGCAAAATAAATTTCTCGCTAATTAACGAGGCAAGGCACGGCAGATGTAAATTTTATCAAAGAGTCAGCAAAAAATTTGGGCTGGGACAGGTGGTGGACTTGGGATCTGGATCCCACTCTCCGCTTCTCATTCCCTATTGCTCTCTCTCTCTCCAGCTCACACCAATTTCACATTTCCTGACCTAACGGCCATTCAGAAAGTGGCAGGGCGACGGTTATCAACCGACCAGTGAGCGTTTGCTTGTTCAAATCAAGGAATGCCAGCGAAGGGTAGGAGATAGACGTCAGCGGTGATTATGGCGTAATCCTGAATATTTTGAGTTACTCTACTCTCTAGATGACCCACCTATACTGTGGGAAATTTTTATGAGAGGCAACACTATGGAGATTCCAGATTTTGAATTAAAATTGGCAACGTCAGATTATCTTAGTGCGTCCTTGAAAGGGTTACCAAATGGTCTCATATAGGTTTTCAAATGCACCTATTTATAGATATTTTATCTAGATCATTTAAACCGAGAAAATAGAAACCACAACATATTTTTTTAGAATTATACATGAATTTCAATGGTATACATTAAGTAATGTATTGCTGTTTACAGTATTGTCTTCTCTTCTTTTGCTACCCTAAATTTCCACTTCCATCCCTTGTCCCTCTCCGTGGGTGTGCCCTCCTCCCACCTGCAGCGTTGGGCCAAATTCCTCGTCTTGAGTAGGAGAGATTTTTATGCGGAACGTTCTTGTGGTGGTGGTAATTCGCCGAGCTACTTGCTAGAAACTAGCTTGCACGTTCGTGATTGATTTCTTGCTGCATCCTGGGGTAAAATTATTTGTTGTAGGTAAGCGTATGTACTTGCATGCTTGTGGAGTGAAGGGAGGTAGATGTGTGTTTGCATGCGCGTCGAATGATGGGATGTTACGATGAATGTGTGCACTGCTGTGGATTGGGGTATGTATGTGTGTGTTGGTTTTGAATGCGGTATTTCTTTTTTTTCTTTTTTGGGTGGTGACCTAACACCCCCCGCCACACGCCCTTGCGGCGCCTTGCGGGGTATTATGTAGATGAGATGTAGATGTATATCCTAAATCTTACAAGTAAAAAATGCCATAGTAACCCTAAAATGTTTTCACCTATTCGAATGTAACCTTATGCAAAAATTTTGTTAAATACTGGAAATATTTTTATTTCCTTTGATAACCGACGCTTTTATTTTAAAAACAGTGAAATACTTCATTGTGACATATCATGGGGAAGTGTTTGAGTATTAATGAAAGATACTACTTTCTCCTAAATGGGGAATTTAAAGTAAATGCATACGTACGCAAATTGTTCCATCAAACAGTATTATTCAGTTCATGCTTGCGGAAACCTTCCAAATAACCACTTTCAGCCACTTTGTCGATTATTTACGGCCATTTATGTGCAGGATTTTTCGTGGAGTTCGGTGTGAAATCAGATCCGCGGAAATGATCTCTTCGATGGAGAAACGTTGTTCTGTGAGGTTCTGCGTAAAACTCTATAAATCCTCCGGAAACACTTTTGAGTTGATTACTAAGGGTTAATATGAAGATAGTTTGAAAAAATCGTGTGTTAGGAGTGATTTACACAGGTCAAAAAGGGGTGGCAATCAGTGGAAGATTACGAGCGTTCCGGAAGGCCATCAACGTCGGCTGATGACCCCCACATCGAGAAAGTGAATTATCTCGTTCATGCAAATCAATGTTTGACCGTTAGGAAACTTAGAGAAAAGTGTCACGTCTAAATTTGCTCGTACTGTGAAATCCTGACTGACCAACTGGGGATGCATCGAGGCGCCACTAAATTCGTGCCTTGCTGCCTTGCCTGATGAAAGTAGAATAGAAACAACATAGAGCTCCAGTCTCTCTGGAGCTGTTTGATCGAGCTGAAGTGTATGAAACCTTCTTTTGCAGAATAACAAAAGGTCATGTCCAAGTCAGGTCATATGTTTATGGATATGAGACGGAAACAAAAATATAACCTATACAATCGATTGTCGAAACACAGGGTTCGTCCGGAAAATAAGTGTACTGAGCTCAGGAAAAAAAATTATTACACTTTTACATATCTTAAGCTAATATTCCTCCAAATAGGACCCTTGTGAGTCGATACACTTGTTCCAGCGGCGTTCACATCCCTGGAACGCTCCCGCAAAGGCATCATCGGGAATCTCTCGAAGACACGTCGTCACGGCCTCTTTGACGGCGTCCAAAGTCCCGTATCGCGTTCCTTTCAAACTCCTCTTAATCTTCGGGAACAGAAAGAAGTCCGGTGGTGCCAAGTCCGGGCTGTAGGGCGGGTGCGGCAGCGTTTCCACGCCGTGCTTGGCCAAGAAGTCCGTCACGGCAAGCGCGGTGTGAGACGGCGCATTGCAGTGATGCAGCCGCCAGATGTTTTTGATCGCTGGCCGTACGCGGGCGACTCGTTTTCGAAGCCTCTCGAGCACTTGGACGTAAAATGCAGCAGTTACAGTTAGTCGTTCAGGTACAAATTCGCAGTGGACGACATCCCCTTTTGTCACAAAAGACTTATTTGTCAAGACACTTATTTTCCGGACGAACCCTGTATGCCCCATTACTGCTCAACAAGTACACATGATTGCCAAGGTGATATTGACTGTTTTTACGATGTAAAGGGGTTTGTACATCAAAACTATCTACCTAAAGGCAAGATATACAACACGAAGTACTATCTTATGTTTATGCAACGAGAAACAAGTGAAACCGTCCCCGAAATTTGTAGGAGAAGCGAGTGGTTTGTTTACCACGGCAACGAGCCGGCTCAATCTCTCAAAACTCGTGAGTTTTTAAACAAAAAACAAGTTACCTGTATTTTTTTTACACAACCTACTCGACCAGGTCCAATATCACTCTTTCCCGATCCTCAAAATAAAAAACCTGCTCAAAGAACAAAGATTTGCCACCATTCCAGAGATAGAGAAAAATCGACGGAGGAGCTTATGACCATTCCGGAGGAAGCGTTCCATGACTTTTTCATTTAGTGGAAATACGATTAGGATATGTGTATACGTTGGAGGAAGCTACTTTGAAGGGGACCCAGAGTTTGTAATTCAAATATTTTTATAATAAATAAATTTCGGGAACAGTTTGAAGAGACCTTCTAAAACCTATCTTTGGCCATCTACTAACCGTATTGAGAATATGAACGAAAGTGGGGGAAAGAGAAAGAGAAACCAATTTAGCATATTTCATAAGTTAAGGTGGAATTATACATTATTGTACATGGTATTTAGTTTTTAGTTTTCATTCAAACCGTACGATTATTTATTATTTTGCTAATATCTCCTACATTTACCAATTTTAAGCCACGCAGAATATTAAACATATTGGTAGATGGTAGAAAATAATACAGTTCATAGCAATGTTACGCTTTAGTATGTAAATTGTCTATTCAATATCGTAATCTTCGTCATCATAGGTAGTCAAGTCAGGTGGTTGGTATGCTGGTCTATTTCACCTACTATATCTCGTAAATTATTAATAGCATTCCTATGTATTGATTTTTACAAATACGATTCATTCTAGTTTATTCTCCAGGAAATCTGTTTTTCCGGTTACCTTCCTCCAGTTGGTATCACGCTTGCTTCTGTATTTTTAAGACTTCTAATTCCAACTAATTCTAAACTAAAAACTAATTCTAATTCCAAATTCTTAGGCAATTACTCATTTGGTGGTCAATCATTTCACTTCAGTATTCCTCTGCAGCACCACTATGCTCTTCATTCTAATATACTTTTTTCTTCTACTGTTACCTACCGTCTATGTCTCACGTCCATACGTGTATATACTTCATTGATTAGTTTAAAAATATTTCTTTCATACATTTTAATACTACGAATTTTCACTGGCCACGTTTATTATATGATTTTGTCATTGTTTATCATTTCGAAGAGTGTATAACTACTCATGTGTTGAAACTACTCAACTCTTTTTAGTGTGTTCTTTTGATTTTGTTTAATTGTGTTGATTCTTACTCCAGTCTATTCCTTATATCAGGCTATATTTTCCTTATTTTCGTCCGGTAAAGCGTTCTCCCTTTTCTTACTTTATCCCTTTTCCATGTCAGTCCATTTTCTTTTTAACCTTATCCTTAAATTAATACAAAATTATACACAATATAGTATGATAATCAAGAAGGGATTAATTTTGCACTCTTTCTAGCCTATTGGGGTTTTTTTGTTGTCACCACTACTAATCACTGCCATATATTTAAGCGTGCATTAATGTTCAATCCCTAAGTTTTATCCCACTATATAATAGAATGCCATTCATTATAATCCTATCCACGTTTTTAAGAAATTTCTTCAGATCTACGTATAAAGCCTGGTCGTTTTATCTTATTGTCCCTTCTTCTCCATATCGAGTATTTTGGTGAATGGCAGGTTAGTTCAATGTTTACAAGTACCAGGCTTTGTACTTCTTTAAATGACCAATTTGCTTGAATATATACTCGCATAAGTTTTGGGGATATGATTTCGAAACCTAGTTTTTCCAATTTTTCATAAATTCCTTCAAAAACACTTTACGTTTATGTCTGTAAACGTAGCCTCCTCTCCTTTCATCAAAAATTATATTTTACATAACTTGAATTTTTACCTAAGTTATGGCTGTTTATAATTTTGGAAATAACCTTTAACAAATGTTCCTTCGCAGGTTTCCACGGCGATGAGTAGATGAGTTCCAGATTTTTCGGGCTGCGTCCACGTATGTCGTTTAAATTTCAGAACAGTTTCGCCAGCTATTCACCAGCTCAGGTCAAGGAAGGTGAAGGACACCAGCAGGATAGCTGACGAAACTGTTGTGAAATTTAAACGACATACGCGGACGCAGCCCGAAAAGTGTGGAAATCAACCTTTAAAAATATTTCCCACTACTAACTCCTTGCCCTCGTTTGATTGCATTTATCTCTATACTCTTCTCTGAAAATCGCTTTTGGATATTGTTATTTCTTTACTATCTGTAATATACTTCCAGTCTTCGAAATTTAGATTCCAATTCCCTCCTTCAAATCACATATTTCGTCTGCGCACATGGATTTCCTTTTCAATTGTTCTGTGCTCTACAGTCCTTTTCCAGTTTCATTTGTTACTTCTGAAAAGTCGCACTTCGACCTATGCAGTCTTTTTTCAATCGATTTCTTGCAATAATTTGATAGTGTAAAAATCATTCACCTTGACCCTGATTCAAACCCGGATCAAGGTGAATGATTTTTACACTCTGAAATTATTGCATTGAAATGCATGTGAGCGGATGACTCCGTTAAAAGTTACTTTTGCGGCATCTCCCACAATTTCTTCAAATCGTTTTCTTAAAATCCTGCCTTCTATTCTAGTGTCATATCAATTGCTCAATAATATGCGTGTTTGAAATATCTATAGTGTTGTGATATCTCTTATTTTAAAGTTATTTTCCATTCTTCATGAATTTAGTTTCAGAAATACATTTCCTCTAAAATAAATTTCATTAAAATGCATAACATATTATCACCGTTAATTTGTGGTAACTTTTTGTACACGTAAGTTTATTCTGATGGTGTTTTTATTTCTTTCTTTGATTTTTATATGCTGGCTTCCAAGGATGTTGTACAATTGGTTTCTTCTTTGATAAAATCGGCAACTTATTGAAAACTAGTGCACTTATTACTAGAATGGTATTGAAAGGATGTTTCCGAATAACCCGGAAAGTCTTTCTTCCCTCACACTGATTTACTCGATTTTCTAATTCCCTATTTCCGTCTTTCCTTTCCACGATAGTTGAGTTGTAATTTAAAATGTAGTTAAGTTACCTTTCCCTTGTGTTTTTTAATTTGCAATGTTTCTCACATTCCTTAAAGTAGATAATTGATATAATTTACTTGTTTTACTACCGTTTTGATGAGCCTCGATATATCTACCATGATGACTTTTTGCATGTCAGTGAAAGGCGTAATGAATTGTATGAAGCGACTCACTGACATCTTTTTTTTCTTCTGTATTACGACCACTATCAAATTTACTTTTACTTCTACTTGCACTTTGACATCTACTTTTTCAGACCCTGGAGATCTGAGATCAGATTTCTGGGATCATGTGTCCTTGATCCCAGAAATATGAATTCTCAACTCAAACCTAGGATTTCTAATAGAGAACTCCCTTCTATGTATCCTTCTCTCCAGCATGCTCGGAGTGATCTAACATTTCGAGTCATAGTGGTAAATAGAATGCCACATTTGACACATTTTATCTGCAATTGATAGACCCCATGGTGCAAATGATTCATCTTGAGTATTTGGCTGAAGAGACTCTCACAATTTTTTTAACAAAATCATACAAGTTAAGTTAGAATTATCTGCTGCTTCTTAGATGGTAATTAAAAGCTTAGATGGTGTCGTTCAAAAAGCAAAAATTCTTCTTAAAATATTTTGCAACCATGTTTTAATGTGAACCTAATCCTGATTATAGCAGTTGGAGTTCGAAAATTCGCTCTTCCTTTCATTTCTATCTATCTTCTACCATAGGGGGTGTTAAATCTTATAATGCGAGTGAGCCTGTCGCCCATTGTGCTACCGATTTTAACGTTCTAATATCCTCTTCAGGCTCTTGTGTATCTTACGACTATTCCACTTGGCTGCTGCCTTAACTCAATATTTTTTCTTTTCAAAAATTCGTCTCTCGTGGTCCTGTACACGATCCGCATTTTTTCTGTTTTGTTAAATATTTTTTCTACTTCTGTTGTGTGTATTGATTAATTTTACATATAAATATTTAGAGACAAAGACCTTTAGAGACCTTTGTCTCAGATATCTTGGGACAAAGGTAGCCTTATTCACTGTATTCCCAACTTCGTTTACCATGTTTCCGCAAACAAGAACATTCTTTCGCTAATAGTCGAATGGAAATATAACTTGTTCAATTAAGGTGTTGTAAATAGTAAGTCTATGTAGCCAGTGTTCTTTTTTAAAGTCACGGAATTGGTAGGAATTGTGTTTGAAAATTTTCATGAAACAATTGCTGTAATGTTAAAGTTAAAGAGGATACGCTGCATGTCATCCTACCAGGGCTAATAAAACAGCATCATATGCGTAACACAAACTTTTTATTTAATATCTGCTCTGCTGGTCCAAAAAAATCACGTAGGTTAAAAAGATATATGGGTCTTCGTTTAAAAATTAAATCTTAATAAAATTGATTTAAGAAGAGTCTAGATTCTCATCTTTTGGAAGTTGAAGACATACCAAATATGCATTGCTTCTAAAATGATTCAATCATATAATTTTGAGTAGAGATTATAATTTTAACAGAATTGTGAAATATGCAATTTACTTATTATGATAGCATAATTGATTATCATTATTAAGACACATGATCTTTTTTATTTACACAGACTCTTCTGTAGGAACTACATATAAAAAATAAAATGTGTTAATAATTAAGGAGTAGATATAGCCATATTTCCTTAATTGTTCATTAAAGCGCTAAATTTGAAAAAATTTTCCTGAGAAAAATTATCACTTTCAATTTTATTAATTTTATTATTTATTCATGACCACCAATGGGAATACATTTTCTTGCGTTAATAGATTATCCGTTGGGCTGTATGCAGGAAAATAGTTTCAATATTCTACCAATCTAAAGATCATAATTCCCTCATTCTGACTTTAAAGTTCTATCAGATGAGTTTCAATAAATAAATAAAGGGATTGGGAACTTTTACTCTTGGCCTCTCTTCATCTACATCTACATAATACCCCACAAGCTGCCGCAAGGGCGTGTGGCGGGGGGTGTTAGGTCACCACCCAAAAAAGGAAAAAAGAAATACCGCATTCAAAACCAACACACACATGCAAACCCCAATCCACAGCAGGGCACACATTCATAGAAACATCCTATCATTCTAAACGCATGCAAACACACATCAAACTCCCCTCACTCCACAAGCATGCAAGTGCACATGCTTAATTACAACGAACAATTGTAACTTAGGACGCAGCAAGAAATCTATCCAAGAACGTGAAAGGTAGATTTAAGTATGTAGCAAGGTGAAATACCACAACCACAAGAATGTGTAAATTAAAACGCTCTCCTACCCAAGGTGAGGAATTTGGCCCAACGCTGCAGGTAGGAGGAGGGCTCCCCCGTGGAGAGGGACAAGGGATGGAAGGGGAAGTTTACCAGTACCAGATGGAAGGGAAGTACCAAAAGCGGAGCAAACATTACTGTAAACAGCACTACATTACTTAATGGCATTCCAATGCAGTCATGCGGGAAGAGTTTTGACACAATACACAGGAGGTTAGTGAAAGTGCATTCAATTGAGTATAACTAATTGATACCTAGACGCCGAGGGTGACAAGTGGCATTTGTGTTATCTACGAGTGTAACCCTACAGTTGTTATCCCGTATTGTCCGTGGGAAGAAAGAGTCCTTGTGTCTGCTAGTTCTGGCATCTATTTCCCGAATTTTGTACACATGATCCAAGCGACCAATGTATGTTGGGGCGCGAATAATTTTCGAGACCTCGGTGCTAAAACATGCGGATCTGAATTTATTTATTAAGTTTAACCTAGCATTGAGTCGTCTTTCTTCCAATGATTCCCATCCCAACTCCATAAGTATTTCAGTGACGCTTTTCGTTTTATCGTAACAGTTTTCCACGAAACGAGCTGCCCGGCGTTGGCCCGGAGCTGGACTCTAGAAAACGCTAGACCTTTTTTATATTTAGATGTTCACCTACATGAATGTCCTGGTTTCAGCTGTAAAACGGTGCTCCTCATGAGGTTCAAAATAATGGGCTGCTTGAATAGGGACCAAATTTAATTACATAGAAAAAATTTTCATTTAATTGGGAATCAGTCAGTAAAGCTTGTTTCGATGATACCACAAAATATTAAATATTTCAAATTCATGAAATAGTATAATACTTCATTAATATATTTCAGTAATTTCTCTTGAGGTCCGATGTATTCTCAAAATTGTGTCCTTTAAAATTTCAGTAAGATAGATAAGCCGAGTTCTGGCAACGACAGCTACTGAGAGAATCCGTGGAGAAGGAATTAATTGTGGTGTCATGCGAATTCGCGAAACTCCACTACAATCTGAAGTTCCTTTTATCCCACAATTTCATCTCTAGCCCCTTCATAGTTCATTTCTAATAACATGTATAGAAAATGTGGTACGAAAAGCTCATTCCCCATCCTTAAGAGAACTTATTTTTGTTATTAAATTCCACGATAGGGATGCTATCATACTTTTCCAAAGAATTGTTATTTGCCGTCTAGAAAGGTTATCAACCCAACATTCCTAATTTCCTTAGAACATGAGACATTTTGGATCATTTCAAACCATATCTCATGCCTCTCGTCCTGCTGCATAGGAAGTAGATCAGTTTGAGTGCCCAGTGAAATATGCATCTGCATAGCTAATTTATCTTTTCAATATATTTTTTTATAATTTAAGTTCATATTAAAGGTGGACAAGGGATTTATATGCGAATAAAAGGGATATCTGATTCAGAATATTTTGCATTCTAACTCTGAGATACATTAACTGCCAATAACACTGTTAAAATATATCAACGGATTTAAGTTTTATGACTGGATACCCTTTGTAGAGTTTCCACAAAATCTTTTGAATAGTCTCTTCAAAACATGCGGTAACCGTTTTAACATTAAAATAGCTATAGGGTACATTACATTTTGTATTTCACGCAAATTCTTTTACAACGTAATGTGGTCCTCTAATTCTGTAAAATAATTACATAGGTAATAAATAGCGCAAGAAAAAATAAAAAAATAATGCTCATTGGTTTTTAAACAGGAGTGAAAAATATATTTAAAAACCAGTAGTTATTTTTGTATGTAATATTTTCAAGGCTTTAACAAAACAAAATCAAGCCTAACATTGAGAAACGTACTGTTTTAAGGCCAGATGTTTAAAGCAGGAATTATTTCCCTGGAATATTTTCACCCGAAAAATGTTACGCTAAATTTATTCCCGAGATTTCCCTTCAATATATCTCCCTAGCACCACTGTCATTTCTCCAACCCACGGAACTGAGAAAATGCGTTATATCAGTTTCCTCCTCCGACCCTGTTCCCTTAGCCTTTTTCCATCCTTCCCCTTTTCCACCCATCCCAACATCTCTATTCCATTGTTTGTTTCTATGTTCACCTTTGCCTTCCATTCGCTGACTAATGCGTCTCTGGGAATGCAAAACGGCGCCCGCTTGTCTCCATGAGCATTCCTCTCTTTTCAACCCTTTTTCCTCTCGGAAATATCTTCGGGATCCAATAATTTGAGTATGGAGAGGGGCGAGTATTTTGGAAAACCGGGAGGAAAAGTTACCCAATCGTTTCTGATTTTTTCTGAAATCAGACAACCGTATTCTTTCCTGGGAAGATTCCATAAAAATTCGGCTTGTCGAGCTTCTTTCGAGGGAACATATGTGCAAATTGTGGATGACATACCATTTTCATATTGTATTCCAGTTTGCACTCAAAGAAAAATGTTTCCTAATGTACAGAAATGCCACTCCTCGGTTCACTAGGTTTCATAAACTATAAATAAGTCTTGGAAAATATGCCCGTTTTAAGGAACTTGCGAGGAAAATAACGAGCGATAAACACTTACAAAACTCTTTCACTCCTAATAAAGCTCATGGTAAGCATATGAATGACGAGGTGTCACCTTGAGTTATTTGCCATATGCCATGAATAATTCTATTCTAAATGCAATGTCCTAATGGTAAACATTGAAATAATATATTTGCTTAATGATTTCTTTAGCAAAAAGAAAATTATCGTTCTTGCGCTAAACCGGAGCATCTGTGATTTTAGCTATACGTTTTCATCTCAAACTTAGTGGTGTGGATTCACAAAAATCTGCAATATTCGCATTTAAATGAATAACACTTGAATTTTCATGGCAATTTCAATTTACGTTTGCTTAATGTTCATTTATCCGTATAAATTTGATTTTTGAAGAACATTGGAATGTATTTAAAATTTTAAAATTGGTAGTTAAATATATTAAAATTTTCATTAAGGTCTTGACGTTATTTTCAGGATTTTATTTGTTTTGAAACCTTCGAAAATTATTCGTCATTAAAAATGCTATTTATAAGGCATTACGTACACATTGGCAAGAAAAGATACAATTTCATTCATTTCAACATGAATGTCGCCTGCCGTTACGGAGATTATCGACCAAATACCTTTGGTTCCAGGCAATATGGCATCCCATTCTCAATTTTGGGAGAGAAAAAAAATGGTCGAGAAGGACCCAAAAACAAAAAACGTTATCCATTAATACAGTTAATTACTCTTCGCGCGAGAGGTATCGAACAAAATATATCTTTCACGGAATTCATTTAATTCGAAATCAGTTTGGGTGAAATATGCTACATGACCGAGCTTTTTGGCTCGAATTTTTCACTCCCGTGCACGAAATTTCCACGGCAGAAAACGTTCCCAGGGGCTATTAAGGAATTTATTTCGTCAAAAATTTCAATTAAATTGAGCATAAATCTTGAATTGCATTAAGCTTTCTAATGGTAAATTTTACTGCATCGTTTCTTTATTTCTGGAGCCACAAAATAACAGTATCACCCGTTCTCTTTCACTAAAGTCTTTCGGTTAAAAGGTTTGTCTGATACATTTCAGGGCGTAAATAATTGCACAATCCTGAGGAAGTAAGAGGTAGGAGGTATAATATTGTGCTCTATGAGTCAATGCAGTCATGATCGAAATATACCTGAAGTATTTATTTCAAATTTCTATTTATTCAATGCTCAAAACATGAATTAAAAGATTTGCCTCTAAATTTAAAACAAGTCTAAAATATGTTGCTATACTTTTTGGCCATCATAGTCCTTTACTTTGCAATAGTCAACCTGCAGTATGTGTGACACAATATTTCTACTTCGAGTAGTAATACTATACTCTCCTTTGGGATACTAATTTTTGAAACTGTTATTTCATTATTTAAAACGTTGTTGCAATGTGATGCTAATGTTATTTAGTTGATAATTTGAGTTGTCCTTAGTATCATATTAACTAAGAGAACAGCATTTTGTTCTGCACATGCATTGGCTTCAGTTATTTATTTCTTTCGCGTTATACTTCAGAATCCTGGAAATTTTATCGCATGACATCAACACCAAAAACTCATGCTTTGTGATTAGATGATTTAAGGTGAATTCATTGTTTCACAAGATGAGTTTAGAAGGATGTAGGAGTTATTTTAGTATCAAGTAGTTTAGAACTACTAAATTCGCAGTAGACGACCAACTCTATTAGAACCCAACTCGGACTTTGTTGAGTGGTGACATGCCTTATTGAAGTGTAAAATTTTTATCCTCTTCTTATCCGATAATTTTCAGCTAAGAAACCCTAAACCAGGAAACCCCTCTGCATGTTACGTTTCAGTGATTATTATAACTCGTAGCAGTTGTAATGACGCGGAAAAGTGCCGAGGCCGAGGCCGAAGAAATAAATTACTTTGACGGGAAAATTTCCGACATAACTTTGGGGAATAATTTGAGAAGATGCAGAACAAATGATATTTTCAAAGAGAAAATGCAAGCTTTGTTCCATGAATACGACAAATGATCAAATGTACTAAACTGTCGTGGATTAATGAGCCGGGCGTACGCTAGAAAAATGGGAGTGACATTTAGCGGAAGGGGAAGCCGTAAATAACCCCGTAAAAGAGGGAATAAATTCCCCAGGGTATGGTGAAATAGGAAAAGGGATAGTTTGGAAGGAAGATAAGGACGAGATTCAGGAGGGAAAATTACGAGGGAGGAGTAAGTGAGCTGTTAGTGCAGGGGAGGGGAGAGGTGGTGTCGTCGTGAGGGGAAGGTAGACAGGTGGCTGGGTTGATAAGTTGGAGGTGAGGGGAGCAACGGGGGGCAAAGCGGACGTTAAAATTGAGGACGGATGGATAGTGGTGAGAAAACATTAGGTTTTGGGAGAAGAAAGGAGTTTGGAGCCAATGAGAACATGGGGCTCTCGAAGAAAGTAACCAACAATACATTATCTACATCCACATAATGACCCGCAAGCCGCCGCGAGGGCGTGTGGCGGGGGGTGTTAGGTCACCATCCAAAAAAGGAAAAAAGAAATACCGCATTCAAAACCAACATAAACATGCAAACCCCAATCCACATCAGTGCACACATTCATTGTAACATCCATCTGCATCTACATCTACATAATACCCCGCAAGCCGCCTCAAGGGCGTGTGGCGGGGGTGTTAGGTCACCACCCAAAAAAGGAAAAAAGAAATACCGCATTCAAAACCAACACACACATGCAAACCCCAATCCACAGCAGTGCACACATTCATTGTAACATCCCATCATTCGACACGCATGCAAACACACATCCACCTCCCTTCACTGCACAAGCATGCAAGTACATACGCTTAACTACAACAAACAATTTTACCCCAGGATGCAGCAAGAAATTAATCACGAACGTGCAAGCTAGTTTCTAGCAAGTAGCCAGGCGAATTACCACCACTACAAGAACGTTCCGCATAAAAATCTCTCCTACTCAAGACGAGGAATTTGGCCCAACGCTGCAGGTGGGAGGAGGGCACACCCACGGAGAGGGACAAGGGATGGAAGTGGAAATTTAGGGTAGCAAAAGAAGAGAAACAATACTGTAAACAGCAGTACATTATTTAATGGCATGCGGGAAGGGTTTTGACACAACACACGGAAGGGTTTTGAGGTTAGTGGAAGTGCATGCAATTGAGTTTAACTAATTGTTACCTAGACGCCGATGGTGGCGAGTGGCATTTTTGTTATCTCCGAGTGTGACCCTAGAGTTGTTATCCCGTATTGTCCGTGGGAAGAAGGAGTCCTTGATTCTGCTAGTCCTGGCATCTATTTCCCGAATTTTGTACACATGATCCAAGCGACCAATGTATGTTGGAACGCGAATAATTTTCGAGACCTCGGTGCTGAAACATGCGGATCTGAATTTATTTAGTAAGTTTAACCTAGCATTGAGTCGTCTTTCTTCTAATGATTCCCATCCCAACTCCATAAGCTTACATGCATACGCTACATGCATATTCTAAATGGGGCCTTACAAGAGCGTGATAACAACGGTCCTTGACCTTGGAGTCACTTCTGCCGAAAATGCGTCTAATAAATCCTAATTTTTTATATGATTGCCCGCAGACTTTACGTACTATATATGGGTCCCCCAAGTTAAGTCTTTATTGAATGTAACACCTAGGTATAGTATTTCACCGAATCAACTACTTCAAGGTCAACTCCAGCTAATTTGTAAACTTATCCCGTGGATCTTTCAAAGAAATTTACCACCGAACATTTATTAAGATTTAAAGGCAAACCCCATTTTGAACACCATTCATTAATGCTATTTAAATCACGTGTTAATGTTATCAAGATGTCTCATTATGGAACTGACAATTATGTGCTCTAAAATTTTGCAACTTATTGAAGTGAGAGAAATGGGTCTCTAATTGCTGGGGTCCTCCCTGTCACCACTTTTAAAAATAGGCGTTATTTGCGCGGTTTTTCAATTCTTAGGGACTTTGCACTCAGTGAGTGATTTGTTAAATATAAATTCGAGATACGGGGCGATGTTAGGAGCTAAGTGTTTTAGCACCCTAGCTGGTATGTTTTCGGGACCCGGGGTTTTGTCTGGTTTAATGTCTTTGAGCAATTTGGTAATTCCTTGCTCGTCCGCTGTTATTTTTGCCATGGGTTAGGTATATATTGTTTCTTGGGGATACGTGGTGGCTACATCGTTCGTGAAGACGCTCTGGAAGAATTCGTTTAGAATGTTGGCTTTAGCCTAACTGTCAGTAGGAATGATATTGTTGCAGTCCCTTAAGCAAGCCACGGTTTGTTGACCCCCATTTACTTCCCTAACATATGACCAGAAAGCTTTGGGGTCAGTGTTCAAATACTCGCAGAGTACTTTACGTTTAAAGTCTTGCAAAGCGCTACGTAATTGTGTTTTAGTTTCAACTTTAGAGGATCTATACTTGTCCGAAAGCTGTTTATTGTCCAAGGGTAATGAGTTCAGACCTGCTTTCTTTACCCTAGAGTGTAACATTCTTTGCTTTCGAAGGGCTTTTTTAAAGCCTTTGTTGTACCACCTTGGGTCGCGATTTGCTTTAACGTATTTTACAGGGATGAAATCTGTTATTCCTTTTTGCATAATTTGGACAAACTGTGTCCAAGTTTCTTCCACGGTGGCAAGACTTAAGCGCGTTTTGAAATCGTGTAGTGAAGAGTTTAAATGGCTGGCAAAAGTTTCAAAATCTGCTCAAATCCGCCTTCCCCAACTTTCCTGTGTTTGTCTTTTATGTGTTTTCCTATCTCCTTTCCTCATATATCTATTTCTAAGTGTGATATATATATATATATATATATATATATATATATATATATATATATATAAATAATATATATACATATATTAATATTTTAATTTATAATAATATATTATAAAAATATCATATTATATATATATATATATATATATATATATATAATTAGAAAATTAAAATAAAAAACGGAAAATATATTTTGGATCCAAGGAAAGATATTATTAAAAATATTTTTTATTATTGTTACTAATAATTTTCCGGTTGAGTTAGGTTTTGGATGGACACAAATACCAAATCTAAATTTTGCTCTCCCCTTACAATGGACCCATCACTTAAGACTTTGAACATTTATACTTTCTCCATTCCGGCTAAAATCCCGAAACTATTTCTGCCCCTTCCTGGTTTTCCTATCACTCTCCCTTCCAGCTCAGTCCCCGACATCTCCTGGGCAATCATTTAGTTTGGCATCAGTGTTTCTGTCACACTGCAATTTCTCCAATCAATTCCCTCGGAACCTTTCACCATGCCTAGCATCCTCTCATTTGATTTCCTCTCTGTTCACAAATCTTATCCATGTATCTTCAAACCCATATTTCAAGAGCCTTCAATTAAAGCCTGCCATCCTACTCGGATGACCACGTTTCCGCGCCCCACGTATCTACGCTCTACATCAAATTTTCGAAAATCCTTTTCTAAAATCCTTATATGACGTCGCTGTTCATTAATGACCACCCTTTTGTGAAAGCCTAAGGCCATTCTTCTCCTTATGCCCCTACTACTTTTACTATTTTGGTCCAAAACACTTAGTCCCGATATACGAGAACTGTTCCACTTGCTCTAATTTTTGCCCTGCAAAGTTGAATTTAGCATTTCTCTTTCCAGAAAACCGAATATCATATGTTTTGTTTGTATTTATTCTCAACTCTTATTTATCGGAATGAGTTTCCATTGTGCTCAGAGTAATGCTTTCAACCCCTTGGTTGCCTGATTACCTAAAATTGTATCATAATAAAACCTAACTGGTTGTATGAATTCCCAGCCAAATTTCATTCCTGTCTCCAATTGCTCTCATATTCCTGTAAACATTTCAACCACATACACGTTGAAGAGCACTGGTAGTAATGGACAACCCTGCCCTACACCTCTTTCGAGACTGCCCATCCGGACTCCCCTGAGTGACACACTTATTACTGAATCACACACAAAAAGGCTAAATTAATAACAAAAAATAAGTTAAAACAAACTTACAACCACTCGATCGCTAGAGTGTGTAAAAGAGGAACGGTCACTCTCGTGAATGGCATTAATACACACTCTCAGGGTTTACAAGGATACCTTCAATGCCAGTGATCCGTCAATCACAAAGATGAATGCAAAAGTATAAAACAGACATAAGGAACTAGAAAATACTTACGTAAACACGCAATCACTCAATCATTTGGGTGTGCTAAACCTTTGTAAATGGCAATCCCTCGCTCGTTCAGGGTTTAAAAGGATTCCTATTATTCTAGTGACCTGTAAATCAAACAGATGGATACAAAATTATAAAACGGATATACGCATGCTCTCGCTCAGTCAGTCAATCACTCAGGTGCGTTGGAAAACAAGGATCTTTACCATTCACAAATACCCACTCGTTTAATATTTGCAAGGATTTCTCCGATTATAGAAACCCGTCAATCACACAGGAATAACAAAACGAGACAAAAAGGACTTACGTAAACATGCAATAATCACTCGGGTGTATTTGACCTGTGTGAATCACACACACTCACACGTTCAGGGTTTGCAAGGATTCCTCTTTTGCCCAGGACCCGCCAATCACAAATACACGAACAAAAAGCCAGGAATTATATATCGTGGGTAGGTACGTGCCTGGAGAAAACTTGAACCAGGCTTTCGTCTGCCAAGCAGGCCTTTGCAGAGAAGAAAGAGTAGTTCCTTCCTCATAGGAATCTGGCCGGAAGATTTTGTGAGATCGGTGTTAGTTCCTATTTCAAAAAAGGCAAAGTCTACGTCATGTGAGGATTACAGAACAATAAGTTTGATATCTCACGCAGCTAAAGTTATTCTCAGGATCATCAACAAAAGGATAGAGAGTAAGGCAAATGATTACTTAGGGGATGATCAGTTTGGGTTTAGGAAAGGAAGAGGTACGCGTGATGCCATTGCAGGGATGAGATCACTAATCGAGAGGAATATAGAATACAATCAGGACGTTTTTGCCTGTTTAGTAGATTTCGAAAAAGCGTTTGATAGAGTGAATTGGGAAAAATTAATGCGTGTATTGCAGAAAATAGGAGTGGATATATATATACATATATATATATATATATATATATATATATATATATATATAAACTTTTGGACGGCACAATAGAACAGAATTAAACAGATAACACGTAAAAGGACACTCACACTGTCGATGATTTAAGCTTTCGGCCTACTCCGAGGCCTTCTGCAGGTAAGGCTGAGAGGTTTTGAGAGAGAGCCTGGCGAGGGGAGGGGGGGCGGAAGGTTTAGGGACTGTTGGGAAAAAAATTAAAGATGGCGGTTAAGGGTGGGAATTTTAAAGGATCGGAAATCGAGGATTTTAGCGGATTCGCGAGTTCTCACCTCTATGTTGGTGGCTGGATCGGGTTGGGATTCGAAAGCTGTTAGGGAAAAGCATTCGTCAAATAATAGGTTGTGTGAACTTGCGTGTAAAGGGATAGGAAGAGAAGAGAGTGAAGCAGAATTACATGAGTAGCGGTGATTGTTCATTCGGATGGATAAGGGGGTAATGCATTCGCCTATGTAGAATGAGGTGCATTATTTGCACGACAAAAGATAGATAATATTTTTTGAGAGGCAATTAGCGGGGGAACGGGGTGAAGGGACAATGAGGGAATGTGGGGAGAGGGGAGCAGATCTGATTAGGAGACATGTTTTACGTCGGGGGCGATTGCAGGTAGGGGAAATATGTGGAAGTTTGTCAGGGCGGGGTGTCAAAGGGTTGGTGGATCTCAGAAGGTTTCTGAGATTGGCTGGTCGTCTGTAAGCGACAGAGGGGCATTGGGGCAGTAAGGATATAGCCGCGTGATTGTCATGTAATATAGGATAAAGTTCTTTGAGAATGGTTTTCAGTCTGTGGGATCCGGGGAAATAGGTTGTGCAAAGGTTGAGTCCAGCGTCAGATGTGGGGTTGTTATTCTGTGGTGTGTGTGGTCGGGTGGAGCTGTAGATTTTATCCTGTAGGAGCTTTTCTGGGTAACCGCGTTGGTGGAGTGCATGGTGTAGATTGTAGAGGTAGTTGTTCAGGATAGCTGTGGTGTTGTAGATCCGATGTCCAGAGAGAGAGTTGGGAATTGAGTGTTTGGTATGAGAAGGATGACTACTAGTATAGTGTAAATATAGTTGATGATTAGTGGCTTCGACGTGTTCTGAAGTGGTGAATTTGTTATTGTGAATTGAGATGTCTGTGTCAAGAAAGGTGATGGTGGAGTCTGAAATGGAAGAAGTGAATTTAACAGTGAAAGAAGAATTTAAGGCCGATAAGAAATTGTCAAGAGAATCAGAGCCGTGTGTCCAGAGCATAAAAATGTCTTCAATGTAGCGGACCCAGAAAAGAGGTTGGAAGGGTTGCTGTGAAAGGAAATTCTCTTCAAGGTGGCCCATGAAGAGATTGGCGTACGATGGTGCCATTCTAGTTCCCATCGCTGTGCCTTTCGTTTGGAGATAAAAACAGTTTTGGAAAGAGAATGCATTTTTGGTCAGGACGACAGTGGCAAGATTGAGGAGAAATTCGGACGAGGGGCACTGGGGTGGGGGGCGTAGAGAAAGATAGTGTCGGAGGGAGGATTGGCCTTCTGCATGGGGAATAGAAGTATAGAGGGAGGTGACGTCGATGGTGGCCATAAGCAGGTTGGAGGTGGAGGGAATGGAGACAAGATTTAAACGGTGGAGGAAGTGATACGTGTCTTTCGTGAAGGAGGGCAATGAGAGTACGATAGGTTGGAGGTGGTGATCAAGGAATGCGGAGATTCTTTCGGTGGGAGAGTTGAAACTACATCTACATCTACATAATACCCCGCAAGCCGCCGCAAGGGCGTGTGGCGGAGGGTGTTAGGTCACCACCCAAAAAAGTAAAAAAGAAATACCGCATTCAAAACCAACACACACATGCAAACCCCAATCCACAGCAGTGCACACATTCATCGTAAAATCCCATCATTCGACGCGCATGCAAACACACGTCTACCTCCCTTCACTCCACAAGCATGCAAGTACATACGCTTAACTACAACAAATAATTTTACTCCAGGATGCAGCAAGAAATATAAACTAGAAACTATAGGGCGACAGGGGATGTTGGGTTTGTGTATTTTTGGGAGGAGATAAAACTGGGGTGTTCTGGGGTTTGGGGGTGAGAGTAGGGATATGTCTTGGGAGGTGAGGCCTTCGTCTGGTCCAAATTGGAGGAGAAGAGACCGAATTTCCTTTTGGAAGGTTGGAGTAGGGTTGTCGGTGAGAGTGGTATAGGTGGATGTGTCGTTGGGGTGACTGAGGGCTTTGGAAACTTATATTTCCAAATCTCTTCCCTCAAAACCTCTCAGTCTGACCTGAAGAAGGCCTCGGAGTAGGCCGAAAGCTTAAATCATCTACAGTGTGAGTTTCCTTTTAAGTTTTATCTGTTTTATTCTGTGTTCTATTGTGCCGTCCAAAAGTTATATATATATGTGATATCTTATTGTGAGAGAAAAGGTCCTCTTTTTGAGCAATGTATTACTATTTCATGAAAGCATAAACAATATACTGGCCGTTTATATTCGTAGTATACTTCGCCTTCATAAAAGAATACAAACAATGGTGCAATATTACTATGAGAAGAATGATACAATACGATAAATGTAAAATGACTTACGAATATAGCATTTATAATATCGTTGGAACCGAATTGTTTGCAAAATGATTATCTTGGGAAATATTTAATGTTAAAACACCGCTTCTAATTGCCAAATGAGCATATTCCTCTTCAGATTAACGCCCGTGTTATTCACTCTAAACCTTTCACTCGAAGTACTCAGTGTCGTGGATTTGTGCCAAGAATCGACAAAATGAGATTGAACCCCTTCAAATGTTTCCCTTGTGCGAGAAAAATTTTATTAAAACAGTCGTGACCATTAATTTTCAGAAAACTTATTCTCGCAAAATTCGTGTTTCATGGTGCATCCATTTCATGTTTCTCAAAATTAATACTAATCCAATGGATGTGTGCCTGCGTTATTTAGAAAAATATTAGTCTTTATATACGGCTGTAACTTATATTACAAATATAATCCATGCAGTGTCAGCGGGTGATCCTTCGCTCCTGATGTTAAATTAAGTTATATGCGCAGGAGTATCTCATTTTAAATACTTCTCAACGAATGTGATACTTGCAGCTTGCAACAAGCAATAAACTCTAAAGTGTAAATAAAGGAGTGTATTAGGTCCAGGTTACTAATAACAAAAAAATTACTTTCCCTCCTGAAATCTTGCCAAGGTATTCTGATCACCTCATTTCTCGAGAAGAACTAATCTGTCCACTCTAATTTTGATCCCTCTAATATTATTTCACTGATCTCTTCCACCGTAGAATTATTTGCAAAAAACCTATTTGCGACAATATCGATGAAAAGACCATATTACAATTCATGCAATATAATTATCCTGGGGTATATCTAGCTTTCTGAATAATTCACAGTATAGTCCTCAAACAATGTTATGTATACAATAATAAATGTATTATTAGAACGTTTTACAAATCTAGCTCCTTTCGCTAAATGTAATGCAATTCTGCAATCAAACGAGTCATATTAGGGTAACATATTATAGTATCATAGTATTTTACAATACATGTGCATGGATGTACAGGTACATCTATTGCTACAATACATCCTTTCTCATACGTTTCAACGACCGCCAGTGCTCTTCCAATAAGTACTAATTTCTTCATAGTTTGTCTACATACGATATGCCATTAAAATGTTTCCCGAAATAGTCGTCGTGGTCATTAGCCTTGTCTAAATATTTAGTTGAATTTAGCAGGCTAAAATTTTGCTATCCATGCCATGTACTTCTAGCTTTGTGAGCATGTTGCTAATAGACTCTTAGTGGATTTACTATACACACATATATACACACATATATACACAAACATACATATGTATGCAACGATTTTTTTTCGAATACTTTTCGTTGAATAATTCAATTTCTACAAATTTGTTTCTTGGGCCGGTTTTGCCAAGATTAACTGAACAAAACTGATCCTTCCAGTCTAACTCTTGTGATTATTTGAACCTAAGATATGTGCTAAAAATGCCAGACGGCATAGGCATTTATGCAATAATGTTTCACCCTGAATGGAGCTTGGTACGATGTGCGCTTCACTCGGGCACATTAACACCAATTTAGATTTTGATCTGTATCCATCTGTATCATTCAATATACCTCCCCCTCAATTTTGTCTTTGAGTTTTTGATAGATTTCATTAATATGATGAATCGTTAAAATTTTAATTTCATTGCATTTTATTTTGTTCTTCATTTGGGACAATGGAATATTTCTACCTGGTTAGTCTCTTTTATATCCTGGGCCTGCGTCAAATATACCATAACTAGTATTTTTCGCGTTATATTTCTGGGCTATGTATTCGTTATCAAAAAAGAATTCGTGCCTACGACCCCGACAGTGAACAGTAATTTTACTTCGATGCCCTCATAAGGTTACATGAAAATTTTCAACGCCTCAGTAGAGAAATCTTTACCAGTTGAAGGCTGCACCATGACAACACCGAGTTCCACACCTCCTTCGTGACCGGTTACCTGGCAAAGCAGAACGTAACAACGCTGATCGGGCCGTCGGGATTGACGTTATTTTTATAGGGAGAGAAAGAGTATAATTAAAATTGGCTTCTTTTTTATTGTGTTTTACGAATTATCCGATGATAAAGTGTTGATTCTCCGCTAAAGTTCATGGTCGCAATAAAAAATGAAGCAGTCAATTTGAGATTAATCGTTCTCTAGCCATGGATCTTTTATTTTTCGTACTGTTTAAAAAATAAAACTGATAAATATAATGAAGGTCTTTTGGGAATGTGAGCACCAACGTAAAACTTATTTAACATAATACTAATGATGAATCTCTAAATGTTCTCTCAAACAAGCCATTAATGAGGTTGAAGTAAAATCCTTTTATTAGAGTACACAGTAATAAAACAAAGGTTATGCGAATTTCCAGAAAGAAAAAGGCTAAGCTAAAAATAGAGCAGGTAGAAGAGTTTACATATTTCGGAAGTGTTTTGGACCAATACGGTCAAAGTGGCAGGGACGTAAGGAGAAGAATTGCGCTAGGCAAGGAGGCTTTCTCAAGGAGGAGGGAGTTGATGACGGAGACGTTGAGTAGGGATGTTAAGACAAGACTCGTAAAAACTCTGATTTGGAGCGTAGCTATGTACGGCGCGGAAACGTGGTCGCTGAAGCAGGAGGATAGACGTAGATTGGAGGCTTTTGAAATGTGGGTGTGGAGAAGAATGGAGAAGGTGAAGTGGACCGAAAGGAAAACAAATGAGGAAGTACTAGAAATGGTGGGGGAGGAGAGGGGTTTGTTGAGAGAAATCCTATGGAGGCAGGAAAAATGGATGAAAGGCGTATTGAGCGGTAGTGGAATGTTGAAGAGGGTAATAGAGGGGAGAATGTTGGGCAAGCGAGGTAAGGGTAGAAACAGGATAGGGATGTTGGACGGGATGAAGGGAGGAAAGAAGTACACGGAGATGAAGAGGGACCTGATATTGATTAGTTTGCTAGGTGGGGAGTCACAAAATGTTTATTTGATAGTTGTGTCCATCCAAAAACCTACCTTAACCTCTAAGGATTGGTTTCCATGTGTTGCTGAGTTGGAAACCCGAGTCCCTGTTGAAATTATGTTTTCGCAGTTGTCTGCTTTCATGATTACTTTTCACAGCCACGAAAACTCCGCCTCCGGGTTTTGTACCTCTATCATGTCGGTAAACTGTAAAGTTTATTGGGAAAATTTCTTGGTCATTTATGTCATTACAAAGCCAACTCTCTGTGCCTAATATTATATCAGCCGAATGACATTGGATTATGTACTCGAGATCCGCTATTTTATTTTTGAGTCTTCTGCAATTTAATACAAGTATATTTAGATTGTTTTTCTCTTGAATAACGCCCTTGTTTGTGTCTGACCGTAATTTACGACACGTTTGTGGAGAAGTGCATGTCAAATGTCTTTCTACGTCAATGCCAGGTTTGTCGGTTACTTTTACATGTCGGTTGTATATTGTATTAAAACAAGTTTGTGTTTGTTCTGTTATTTTTGGGATCTGTGAGGCGTAACCTGATCTCAAGTGACAAAAAGCGCTGGATTCTACTTTATTTATCCCAATATATGACCTCCGCTCTTGCCTTCCAACTATGCTAAACCGTAGAAACGTGTTCGTGTAACCTACGCGCTACACACTGTGATGCCACGGTAGTATAATGGACCCCGGAGCGATTTATTTGTACCCGGCACGATGAGAGGACAGGCCTCAGATCAAAAAAGTCCGCTCCGATTTCCCAACAGAATCCCAACAATCTCTCGTTTATACCCTCCAAACGAGCCTTCCGCCGTCAGTACGTGGCACAATACTGCAAATACTTAATTTAAGAGGAAACTTCAACTCTGCCTCAACCCGTTTCACCTCCGAGTGCATCTCCTTAAAGGAGCGCAGGATCTTATGGAGGAATTATGAACTAGGCCAGAAGGTCAACATTGATCTAGAAGAAAAAACAAATTGATCGGTAGACAAGGTTTGCAAACAGCGACACGACATCCTGACAGGAAGACCCACCTGCGGGACTGGGTTACAGAGCCGGAACTCCTGCCTGCGGTGCTTAGAAATTCAGGAGGTTCTTCCGTAAAACATACATTTTTCAGGTTTAATAATTGCGCCATCCACAGTTATCATTATTATAAACTTATTTATTCGCTCCCATGTACTTCTTCCTAAGTTGTTTTCATTACATTTTTTAAGGTTTGTTGGATGGAAAGGAGAAGATGAATATAAAGAATTAAATAATTTAATATGAAAAAACTTGATTCTTCGGAGAATTCTTATGGTGTAATTGTATACAGGAGAGGTATTTTCTTAACGTATATGCTACTCAACTTCTAGCCGCGGAAAAAAGTGTGCATAAGTCACATGGCGCCTTGGATGGGACATAGAACTAAGTTAATCGAAACACCATTGTAAACACATTTATAAGATAATACATACATAAATCTAAAGAAGCTACTAATTATTGTGCAAAGCTAATATTTCACAAAATTAAATAGTGTCTTAAATCCCTTTTATAGGTTTTAGACCTAGGCACTGGTAATTGCAGCAATTCAATGACACAAACAAAGCCATACATCTACATAATACCCCGCAAGCCGCCGCAAGGGCGTGTGGCGGGGGGTGTTAGGTCACCACCCAAAAAAAGGAAAAAAGAAAAACCGCATTCAAAACTAACAGACACATTAAAACCCAAATCCACAGTAGCGCATACATTCATAGAAACATCCTATCATTCTAAACGAATGCAAACACACATCCACCTCCCCTCACTCCACAAGCGTGCAAGTACACATGCTTAATTACAACAAACAATTGTATCTTAGGACGCAGCAATAAATCTATCCAAGGACGTGAAAGGCAGATTCAAGCAATACCACCACCACAAGAACGTGCAAAACAAAACCGGAAAACATACCGGTAGCCTTCCAGAATAACAATGTTTCTTTGCTTAGATATGTAGCTTATTCCAGTTAATAAGGATAAAAATGAATTCGGTCATCGTAATATTTTTAAATGAACTTTAAAAAGTGAATTAGAGATGGGAGAGATGTCCAATCCAAATTAGAGAGGGAGTCCATCCAAAAACCTACCTTAACCGGTAGATTACCTAATAATAATGGAGTACACACCTGGCCAATAGCTGTTTCTTCATATTTTACCAATAATCTTTTTTTTTTATTTAAGTTCAGTGAGTAATCACGTAAACTTTGAAGCGTTTTAACCCAAACACAGGTTTTAATAAATTAGAGCCTCTCTTGTTCTCATCAAAATTATGAGGAATATGTATGAGAGGGAAACTTCACGTGTGTAGAAAATTTTGGAGAATATTGCTTCTGTACGTTTGGAAACTCAGGTGATCGCCCATTACCTTTCGTCTAAAATAAAAAATGTGAATAAAGGATACGCCTGCTGTTAAGCTGGAATTTTCGGCAGGCTTCTTGAGAAGAATGACCCCTGATATTTTTTTCTTTCCTCGTAATGCTCAGTGATGAGAAAATAATTTGATAGAAACACATTTTTGAGCTCAATCGATCGAAATAAAGTTAGCGAGGGAAAAGGCATTGGAATTCCTCGGAAAGCCAGGGCTCTCAAGTTATCCGCGAAGTTAATGGGGCGTAGGTTAACACACTCCCGATCTCCGGATTTATTGCCAACGCCATCTCTCCCCAAACACTCTACCATCTTTTCGCTCAAATAACATCAAAAGATGATTCTCGCTTATGAAATTGGTGGTTCTTTTGAACAAAACTATCAATAGTGAGTTGATGAACCGCAGTATTTATCTGCTGCAAATCAGTTCATTTAGATTCTATCTTCGTAAATTCATCCAGATTATTATGCATGTATACTTTCTCCATCAGTATAATGCAATTTATGGTGGATATTAGAACATCATTCTTTTCTTATACACGTCCCTTTTTTCAAATATAAACCAAGAAAAAACATCGCAGCACTTCAACACCATGCAATATTTCCACCATAGCATAGTTGTTAGGATATACATATATATAACTTGGCCTACCACAACACCCCCTTCAACAGTGGTTGAAGGGGGTGTTGTGGTAGGAGCCATGTTTTGGGATGGGAAGACCCGCGGACGGGGAAGAGGGATTACATGAGGCGCGATGATTGTTCACCCTGAGGTTCAGGGGTAGGTGGATTTGTTTCGTGCGAGGTGGTGGGACAATTTATTCATCCGCATACATTTTGTCATCCTTGTCCTAGGTTTTGACTTGTCGAGCCCTTATGATGACTTGGTGAGTTGATGCCTTGGTCATGGGTGTTGTGGTATCGGTGGATGAATTGTTAGTTTTCTGTGTCGCTTGTTACTATTTCCGCATCCTCCCTATTCCATCTCCGCTCCCCTCTGGCCTCCCTTTCCCCTCCATAACCTCCTCCTTCACCCCTCCCCCACCACATGTTCTCCGCTCCGCTTTCTCCACTCCACATACCCCTCCTTCACCCCTCCCCCACTACCTGTTTTTCCCCTCTCCCTCGTCCCCTTCTCTCTCTGCACCACGTACCCTTTTCCTCAGTCATATCTAATCTTCCGAAGAAGACGAAGTTCGAGTCCGTTGTGAGTGTTATTTTTATGTGTTCTCGTGCTGTGTGTTACTGTCTAAGTTTTTTATTCAACACTTCCGTGTTACTTCGAAGAAATCATATATATATATATATATATATATATATATATTATATATATATATATATATATATATATATATATATATATATCAATGATGCGGAAGTACTCACGAGAGCAATATAACTTTTGGAAGGCACAATAGACCACAGAATAAAACAGATAACACGTAAAAGGACACTCACACTGTAGATGATTTAAACTTTCGGCCTACTCCGAGGCCTTCTTCAGGTCAGACTGGGAGGTTTTGAGGGAAGAGTGCCTGGGGAGGGGAGGGGGGGCGGAAGGTTTAGGGACTGTTGGGAAAGAAATTAAAGATGGTGGTTAAGGGTGGGACTTTTATAGGATCGGAAATATAGGATGTATGCGGATTCGCGAGTTCTCACCTCTATGTTGGTGGCTGAATCGGGTAGGGATTCTAGAGCTGTTAGGGAAAAGCATTCGTCAAATGATAGGTTGTGTGAACTTGCGTGTAAAGGGATAGGAAGAGAAGAGAGTGAAGCAGAATTACATGAGTAGCGGTGATTGTTCATTCGGATGGATAAGGGGGTAATGCATTCGCCTATGTAGAATGAGGTGCATTGTTTGCACGACAAAAGATAGATAATATTTTTTGAGAGGCAATTAGCGTGGGAACGGGGTGAAGGGACAATGAGGGGTTGTGGGGAGAGGGGAGCAGATCTGATTAGGAGACATATTTTACATCGGGGGCGGTTGCAGGTAGGGAAATATGTGGAAATTTGTCAGGACGGGGTGTCAAAGGGTTGGTGGATCTCAGAAGGTTTAAAATTCCCACCCTTAACCGCCATCTTTAATTTCTTTCCCAACAGTCCCTTCCGCCCCCCCCCTCCCCTCCCCAGGCTTTCTTCCCTCAAAACCTCCCAGTCTGACCTGAAGAAGGCTCGGAGTAGGCCGAAACTTAAATCATCTACAGTGTGAGTGTCATTTTACGTGTTATCTGTTTTATTCTGTGTTCTATTGTGCCGTCCAAAAGTTATATATATATATATATATATATATATATATATATATATATATATATATATATATATATATATATATATATATATATATATATATATATATATATATATATATATATATATATATATTATATATATATATATATATATATATATATATATAGTTTAAATTGTTTTATTTTACGTGTATTCGTTCTACCAGGCAAGCAGCCATCATCATTGCTACTTCTTTGCGTAGATAATCTGTGTAGAATCACCTCCTGATGAAGAAAAATATTTTAACAACATCCGAAACTTCCTCAGATATGTTAAAAATATCCCATGAATACAAGTTGTATTTGCACATAAAATATTCATTCAAACGTTCTATGCCGTTTGTTGACGCTACGCGTTGAAACCTGGTTCGTTGATAAAATATTATTATAATCATTAAGTAAGCTACGGTAGATTTTGGATCGATACAACTGCCAAATAAATATACTCTGACTACTATCAAAACAAAATCCAGCAAACTAATTCATATCAAGTTCTTCTTCATCTCTGTCTCCTTCCATCCACCATGCATCCCGTCCAACATCCCTATCTTGTTTCTGTCCTTTCCTCGTTTGCCTAACATTCGCCCCTCTATTACAGTCTTCAACATCCCACTACCGATCAATACGACATTAATCCGTTTTTCTTGCACCCAAGAAATTCCCACAATAAACCTCTCTCCTCGCACGCCATACCTAGTACTTCTTCATATGTTTTCCTTTCGGTCTGTTTCACCTTCCTCATTCTTCTCCACACCAACCTTTTAAAAGCCTCCAATCTATCACCCTATCACCCTGCTTCAGTGAACACGTTTACGCGCCGTTAAAACTTACGCCCCATATCAGATTTTGAAAAGTATTTTATTTAAAACCTTAATAAACGTCCCTTTCATCAGCTCTCTCTTCCTTGTGAAAGCCTCTGTGCGTAATACAATGGTCCTCCTTATTTCCCTGCTACTTTGACCATGTTGGCCAAAAATACTTCAGAGATGCGGAAACTTTTTTACCTGCTCTATTTTTTACCCTCCTATTTGAATGTGTAGCTGAGCCTTTTTATTTCTAGAAAATCGTATTACCTTTACTTTATTAATATTGATTCTCATTCGATATCTAGCGCACTGAATTTCCAATTCACTCAGCAATGCTTGCAACCCTTGGCTGACTGACAAACTAAAGCTCGGTCATCAGCAAACCTAAATGATTTTACGTATTCTCTTCCGACTTTCATGACTACCTCCAGATCTTCCCATGCCTATTTAATAATTTCCTCAACAAATTCCCATACGGTCTCTCCGTTCCCCACTCGCACCTGAGCAGTCTGAGACATGTACAGGTTGCGGATCAGTCTCCTGTCCCTCCAATCCAATCCTATTTCACGCAATATACTCATCAGTTTTCCTAAATTACCTCCATTAAACACCTTTTGAAAATCTACGAAACAAGTGAATACGTCCTGATTTCATTGTATTGTACATTTCTCTCGATTAGTGATCTCATTACTGCAATGGCATTGCCCTAAGCAATCCTTTGCACTACCCTCCATTCTCCTTTTGTTGATGCTAAGGAAACTTTATCTGCAAGATAAATCAAACTTATTGCTCTGTAGCCCTAACTTGATGTAGCCTTTACCTTTTTCTGAATAGGAACGAACACTGATCTCACATATCTTCCGGCCAGATTTCTGCCTCATAGGTGCTACAAATAATGGACTAATAATCTTCCTCCCATGTTTTCCATAGCTTTTAAGTAACTCCGCAGTAATGATATCTACCCTCCAGTAATTTTCTACCCTTATTTGGATTCATTTACTTTAATGCCCTTTCTATTTCATCGCCGAGTACGTTTGGACCTAAGCTATCTTAGTCTACGTCATACTAGTATTCTCTTTCTCTGTGTAAGCTGGTTGGTCTAAGTCGTTTACTGTGCGGTTGTTCTGTCTTTGTTCCATAACTCTCGGATTGTTTTTAATTCAACTAGTATCTTACCCAAATCATGCCTATGTGTTATCACAGATCTTCTCGGTAGTGTCTGAACCTTCTTGCATAGTGCACCAATATTGTCAAGTTATAAAAATTATCAAATTACTCAAAGACATTAAACCAAACAATCCCCCGGGCCCCAAAAATATACATCTACATCTACATAATGCCTCGCTAGCCGCCGCAAGGGCGTGTGGCGGGGGCTGTTAGGTCACCACCCAAAAGGAAAGAAGAAATACCGCATTCAAAACCAACACACACATGCAAACCCCATTCCACAGCAGTGCACACATTCAGAAGAAACATCCCATCATTCCACGCGTAGGCAAACACACATCTGCCTCCCTTCACTCCACAAGAATTTAAGTATATACGCTTAACTGCAACAAATAATTGTACCCCAGCATAGGGTGATACCAGCTAGGGTGATAAAATACTAAGCTCCTAACATCGCCCCGTACCTCGAATTTATATTTTAAAAATCCCTCACAGATTGCAAAGTCCCTAAGAATTGGAAAACAGCGCAAAGAACGCCTATTTTTAAAAGTGGTGACATGGAGGACGCCAGCAATTACAGACCCATTTCTCTCACTTCTATATGTTGCAAAGTTTTAGAGGGGAAAATAAAGGATAGTTTTAATCGGGGAGAATAACTAAACTCATCCAAAAAGGGTGGTCGAAGGCGCACTCATTTTTGCATCGGCTTGCGGGGCATTATGTAGATGTAGATGAATATCTGCCTTCCTTTTTCCATATCTTCCTACTTTCCATATCCTCGCATTTCGTCTTCAACCATGCTTCTTTTTCTTTTTTTTTGCCCGTCTCAATTTATTATTCAACTCTTTGTGCTTCATATTGCCCAGCTACATATGAATGTTTAAAAGGCAATTGAAATCTGCAGGAGACAGGGGTTAGTCATCACCAACACATGGTTTCGACACCACTAGGGGCGTAGGTATACATGGAAAATGCAAGGTGACTCAGAAAGGTATCAGTTAGATTATATTATGGTTAGGCACAGGTTTAGGAGCAGTGTGATAAATTCGCACAGTTTCCCAGGAGCGGATGCGGACTCAGACCACTATTTAGTTGTTATGAAATGTAACGTCCGATTCAAGAAGATAAGGCAAGGGCGGCGGGTTAGGAAATGGAACGTAGAAGCATTAAATGGGTTAACGAGGAAGGAGTATCAGCAGGCTGTAGGGAAAATGATGGATGATGGTAAATAGCTGAGTACTATCGAAGAAAAATGGGAACGTATCAAAACAGTGATTTCGAAATCCGCATAACCGGAAAACTGTGTTAATTTTACCCCCCACCCCTTTCTCCTCACCCGCGCCTTTTCTCCACTCCCATATGTCACTCACGTTGCCAACGTTCCAACTCCCCTCCCTCTTTACTTTATTTTCCTATACCCTCCCCTTTCTTGCTTTTCAGCATACATAGTAGACAATGAGTTAAGACGGAGATGATGTGGTTACATTGAAACCGGTCGTATTAATAAAATTTAAAACTATTTTAAAATAAAAAAAGAAGGTAAAGAGCTGAGTACTATCGAAGAAAAATAGAAATGGATCAAGAAAACCATATCGAAAGCCGCAAAAGACACTTTGGGAATCGTAAACGAGAAAAAGATAAGGAAGCCATGGGTAACGGATGAGATGATTGGAAAGATGGATGAGAGAAGAAGTTGGAAAAACGTAAACACAGAGTTAGGCAAAATGAAGTACAAAGAGTTGAACAATAAATTTAGAAGGGTCACAAATAAAGCAAAACGACAATGGTGGAAAACGCGATGCGAGGTTAAGGAAAGTTTACCAAGGAAGATTGAAATTGGCGCGCTTCACAGCAAGGTTAAGTTATTATATGGAAGTAAAAAGGCAAGGTCTGTGCTAACAGTTAAAGATAAGTGGGGGAGGATAATAGTTGAACCAGAAAAAATCCAAGAGAGATGGAAGAAATATATAGGAACACTGTATGGTAGAGAACTTAGGCCGAGAAGGTTAGACATAGAAAAAGAACATGATGTAGAAGAAGATAGCTTAGATCCAGGCATACTCGACGATGAAGTAGAAAGGGCATTAAAAGAAATGAAAGCACATAAGGCCGTGGGGGTGGACAATATCTCTGTGGAACTGTTGAAATGTTAGGAAAATGTGGGAAGGAGGCTCTATATGGACTGATTGAGAGAGTTTTATATAGCACGTTCTTGTGGTGGTGGTATTTCGCTTAGCCACATACTAAAATCTAGCTTGCACGTTCCTGATAAATTTCTTGCTGCAACCTGGGGTACAATTATTTGTTGTAGTTAAGCGTATGTACTTGAATTTTTGTGGAGTGATGGGAGGTAGATGTGTGTTTGCATGCACGTGGAATGATGGGGTGTTTCTATGAATTTGTGCATTGCTGTGGATTGGGGTTTGCATGTGTGTGTTGTTTTTAAATGAGGTATTTCTTTTTTACTTTTGGGTGGTGACTTAACACCCACCGCTACACGCCCTTGCGGCAGTTTGCGGGGTATTATTTAGATGTAGATGATTCGTAGTATCTATGAGGAAGGAATCTGGCTTAGATTGGAGGCTTTTGAAATGTGGGTGTGGAGAAGAATGGAGAAGGTGAAATGGACCGTAAGGAAAACAAATGAGGAAGTACTGGAGATGTGGGTGAGGAGAGGGGTTTTTGAGAGAAATCCTATGGAGGCAGGAAAAATGGATGAAAGGCGTATTGAACGGTAGTGGAATGTTGAAGAAGCTAATAGAGGGGAGAATGTTGGGCAAGCGAGGAAAGGGCAGGAACAGGATAGGAATGTTAGACAGGATGAAGGGAGGAAAGAAATACACAGGGATGAAGAGGGACCTGATGTAATTTAGTTTGCTAGGTGGGGAGTTACAAAATGTTTATTTGATACTTGTGTCCAGCCAAAAACCCATCTTAACCGGTGGATTACATAATAAAATAAAAAATATGAATGTTTACATTCATCCATTTTCATCTCTGGTATTTTTTTCTGATCATCTCATCCCTGATCCACGTTTTCCTTGTCTTTTTCCCATCAAACATTCATATAGTTATGAAGGATCTCAGTTTTTCCCGGCGTATTGTATTCAGGAAGTTCTCTCGGGTTTCCCACCGGGTCAGCGTGGTGTGCACCGACGTTTCGACGGCTAACTCTGCCATCGTCTTCAGGGTGAAGTGCAGAGCAATCAGTTTCAGTTTCAGTTTTAAATGTTTTTATTTCCGTAAAGACATAGAGTACAAGATATTTGGGAAGAAAACCATGGAAGTACAAGAACAATACGGAAACCCCGTTATAGGAACAACTCCTCTTCGGGGTGGAAAAATAACAATTGGAAAGGCTTAGAGTAAGCGGTTGCGGAAATAATACATCTCTTTTCAACGGGAGCGGTAACGGCCCGGCATTTGCCCGCGGGCGGAGGGAAACCCGTAAAACCCCCGCCAGACCACCGGAGAATTAACAATAACAACGTAAGGAAAAAAAACAGAAACTTAAGTAAAACAATCTTTGAATAAATAACTCGTTAGCACTGGAACCGTCTTCACTTGCACTACACATCACTTTGCACACATAAGTTTATAATTTATAATTTACTCTTCTTTCTTCCTCTGCTTCATTCTTCATTCTTCTTTGTTCTTCTTCTGCGACGGGGGCGGATGAGCGGGAGGTCTGGGTCCGGGAGCATGCATGAGGGGAAGGGTATAACAGTGCGGACCTGGTGAGGAGGCAGGGTAACGTCCGGGTAGTACATGGGTAGAATAGTCGCGACGACACGTGCTGGAGATAGCAGCTTCAGGACCGGGCGGCGTCGAAGATAGCCCCCCATGGTGCCCATGATGGTAGTTAGCAGCTCCCAGTTGTAGTCCGCGAGGCGTGCCGCCGTCCTGCTACGCGCGCGGCATAACCTGTGGAGGATGGGTTCTACATCAGCACGGTCGTAAATGTACTCCCGGGGGGTATCGGCAGGAAGGAGAAGCAGACGGCGTAGTATACGGCGCTCCAAGGAGGCAAAGCGCTCAATACCGTTTCTAAGGGGTAGAACCGCAAGTGCCGCGTACTTCATTACAGGCCTTATAAAGGCCTTGTACAGGAGCACACCGCAACCCTCGGACACCCCATGGCCGTTAGCCCGGACGGCTCGTAGTAAATTTGCGCGCCGGCTGCACCTCGCCCTTACCGATCCCACGTGTTCCCTGAAGGAGAGGTGTCTATCAACGAGGACGCCGAGGTACGAGACGGATCGGGAGGGGGTGATGATTTGGTTCCAAAGAGATAGAGAGGGAGGAAGCGTGCCTTTGCCACGAGTATCATGGCTACCGGCAAACACTATAAAGGTGGATTTTTCTGGGTTCGGTCGCAGACGCCATCTCTGGAACCATCCCTCAAGAGCGGACGTGGCACGCTGGAGGTGCTTAACGGCCGTCTCCACTCTTTGCGCTGATATCCATAGCGCGGTGTCATCGGCATATTGGGCAAGAGTAGCCCGTTTGCCGTTATTCTTGTCTGTGGGCATGTCCCAGCAGAACAAGGTGAAGAGCAGAGGGGACAAAACGGTACCCTGAGGGACGCCTGCGAGTAGTGGAAAGGGAGAGGAAAGGTGTCCATCCACTCGTACTCTGGCTTTGCAGAGCAATGAATTCGCCAGGTATTTATACCCTGTCGTAGGGTCAGGTGTCCTCTGATTGGTCAGATGTGTTCCCAAGTGCCGAGCCGCCCCGGTGACGTCTCGTACTTTCAATTTCTCCTCAGCACAGGTCTCCACGTGCTGCTGATCTGGAAGCCAGTGTCCCTTGTGTTGTCACACGAACGGCTACTGGGACCGAGTGGCGAAGGAAGCCGTGGAAATCCGACTGGAAGGACAGAATACCTTCAACAGGGACACTGGCTTCCAGATCAGCAGCACGTGGAGACCTGTGCTGAGAAAAATTGAAAGTACGAGACGTCACCGGGGCGGCTCGGCACTTGGGAACACATCTGACCAATCAGAGGACACCTGACCCTACGACAGGGTATAAATACCTGGCGAATTCATTGCTCTGCACTTCACCCTGAAGACGATGGCAGAGTTAGCCGTCGAAACGTCGGTGCACACCACGCTGACCCGGTGGGAAACCCGAGAGAACTTCCTGAATATTCATATAGTTTCTTTTGCGGCTTTCGATATATTTTTTATTATTCCTAATTTTCATCGATATTACTAAACTTTTAGCCGTCATCCATGATATTCTCTACAGCCTGCTGACACTACATCCACGTCAAACCATTAAATGCTTTTACATTCCGTTCACTAACCCGCCGCCCCATTCTTACCTTTATGAAACGGCGCTACACATTAAAACAACCAAATTGTGGGAAGAGTCCGCACCAACTCGGGGGTAACTGATTGAATCGATTACACTGTTTCTAAACCTCTGTCTAACCAGAAAATAATCTATCTGATACTTTTCTAGCTAATTTGGAATTTTTTATTCATACCTACGATTATTGTGGTATCTAAACCAATTGTTGACGATTGCTAACCCCGGTCTCCTGTATAACTCAATTGTTCATCTACATCTACATAATACCCCGCAAGCCGCCGCATGGGCGTGTAGCGGGGGGTGTAAGGTCACCACCCAAAAAAAAGGAAAAAAGGAAAACCGCATTAAAAACTAGCACACTCATGCAAACCCAAATCCACAGTAGTGCATACATTGATAGAAACATCCTATCATTCTAAACGCATGAAACACACATCAACCTCCCCTCAATCCACAAGCAGGCAAGTGAACATGCTTAATTGCAACGAACAATTGTATCTTAGGAGCAAGAAATCTATCCAAGAACGTGAAAGGTAGATTTAAGTATGTAGGAAGGTGAAATTCCACCACCACAAGAACGTGCAAAACAAAACGCTCTCCTACCAAAGGTGAGGAATTTGGCCCAACGCTGCAGGCAGTAAGAGTGCTCCTCCACAGAGAGGGACAAGGGATGGAAGGGGAAATTTAGGGTACCAAAAGCAGAGTAAACAATACTGTAACATACACTACACCACTCAATGGCATTCCAATGAGGTCATGCGGGAAGGGTTTAGACAGCAAAAAACAGGAGGTTAGTGAATGTGCATGAAATTGAGTATAACTAATTGCTACCTAGATGCCGAGGGTGACAAGTGGCATTTTTGTTATCTACGAGTGTAACCCTACAGTTGTTATAACATCTACTTCCCTTCACTCCACAAGCATGCAAGAACATACGCTTAACTACAACAAACAAATTTACCCCAGGATGCAGCAAGAATTTTATCAGGAACGAGCAAGATAGTTTTTCGTAAGTAGCTAGGCGAAATACGACCACCACAAGAAGGCTCTACATAAAACTCCCTCCTACCCAAAGTGAGGAATCTGGCCCAACGCTGCAGGTGGGAGGAGGGCTAACCCACGGAGAGGGACAAGGGACGGAAAGGGAAATTTAGGTTAACAAAAGCTGAGCAAAAAATACTGTAAACAGCAATACATTACTTAAAGGCATTCCAATGAGGTGATGCGGGAAGGGTTTTGACACAACACACAGGAGGTTATTAAATGTGCATGCAATTGAGTATAACTAATTGTTACCTAGACGCCGAGGGTGACAAGTGGCTTTTTTGTTATCTCCGAGTGTGACCCTACAGTTGTTATTCCGTATTGTCCGTGGGAAGAAGGAGTCCTTGAGTCTGCTAGTCCTGGCATCTATTTCCCGAGTTTTGTACACATGATCCAAGCGACCTATATATGTTGGAGAGCGAATAATTTTCGAAACCTCGGTGCTGAAACATGCGGATCCGAATTTATTTAGTAAGTTTAACCTAGCCTTGAGTCGTCTTTCTTCCAATAATTCCCATCCCAACTCCATAAGCATTTCAGTGACACTTTCCTTTTTATCCTAACTCTTTTCCAAGAAACGAGCTGCCCGGCGTTGGGCCTTCTCAATTTCCCGAATGAGGCCTTTTTCACACGGATCCCATACGCTACATGCATATTCTAAATGGGGCCTTACAAGAACGTGATAACAACGTTCCTTGACCTTGGAGTCACTTCTACCGACAATGCGTCTAATAAATCCTAATTTTTTATATGCTTGCCCGCAGACTTTACGTATATGGGTCCCCCAAGTTAAGTCTTTAGTGAATGTAACACCTAGGTATTTCACCGAATCAACTACTTCAAGGTCAACTCCAGCTAATTTGTAAACTAATCCCGTGGATCTTTTAAAGAAATTTACCACCGAACATTTATTAAGATTTAAAGGCAATCCCCATTTTGAACACCATTCATTAATGCTATTTAAATCACGTGCTAGAATTAAACGATCCTCATCCCCAGATATCTCCCGATAAATCACTGTGTCATCCGCGAACATCCTTATCTTACTTTTCACTTTGCGGTTCAGATCGTTAAAAAAAATCAATAACATTCTAAACGAATTCTTCCAGACCGTCTTCACGAACGATGTAGCCACCACGTATCCCCAAGAAACAGTATATACTGAACCCATGGCAAAAATAACAGCGGACGAGAATTTGGCAATTCCTCACCAATGTGAGGAATTGCCAAATTGCTCAAAGACATTCAACCAAACAAAACCCCGCGTCCCGAAAACATACCAGCTAGGGTGCTAAAAAACTTAGCTCCTAACATCGGCCCGTATCTCGAATTTATATTTAACAAATCACTGACTGAGTGCAAAGTCCCTAAGAATTGGAAAACCGCGCAAATAACGCCTATTTTTAAAAGTGGTGACATGGAGGACCCCAGCAATTATAGACCCATTTCTCTCACTTCTATATGTTGCAAAATCTTAGAGCACATAATGGTCAGTTCCATAATGAGACATCTTGATAACATTAACTTTTTAAGTGACAATCAACACGGATTCAGAAAAACCCGCTCATGCGAGACCCAATAAGGATTATTCACACATGACTTAATTTTATCGGGTGAAAGTGGTAGGCAAGTGGATGCGATCTTTTTAGACTTCCAAAAGGCATTTGATAAGGTTCCGCATGGTAAACTCATCCATAAATTAAAGGGCGGAGGTATACACAAGGGGGCAATAAATTGGGTTGAAGACTTCCTTTCAGACCGGGAACAGAGGGTAGTCCTTGACGGCGCTAGTTCTACCAGCGTACGAGTAACCTCGGGGGTTCCTCAGGGAAGTGTTATCGGACCGTTACTATTCTTGATTTTTGTTAACGATCTGAACCGCGAAGTGAAAAGTAAGATAAGGTTGTTCGCGGATGACACAGTGATTTATCGGGAGAAATCGCTAGGATCGCTAAATCACTAGGATGGACACCGCTCCGACTCAGAAGGAAGCTGAACAGGCTATGTGGGATATTCAAGATAGTAAATAAAGAGAAGGGGTGGGAGGAGCTCTCAGAAAGATTAGACAAACCAAATTACATTGGGCGGAAGGACCATCAGTTCAAAATAAAACATAGAGGGCACAAAACAAACATTAAAAAAAACTCCTTCCTCAATCGTGGAATAAAAGAATGGAATGAGTTACCTGAGGATATCTTTAAGTCCTTACCTTATTCATTAAATAAATTTAAAACGAGGTGTATGCTCGCCTTAAAAACGTGTGAGTGAGAAATAAAACCGTATGTACTTGTGCTATGAATAATGTGTTAACGGGACGCGATTTTGAACGGTAATACGTGATTACGGACGAAGTGTGGCGATGGACGGTGCGTAGTATGTACTCGTGTGGTGTACACCTAATCCTTGTGTGATAGTAAAGGAGAGGTCGGTAATCTTAAAAGTGTAATTGAATATACGAGCATTTTGTCTCATATCTGTTCTTCTTGTGTGTGTATGTATGTGCATTGTAAGAGTGACCAGTGATCACACTGGACCGTTGCCACCAGGTAAATTGCCTAATTGCAACGAAGTATGTAAATAAATAAATAAATCGCAAATGATGTTCAAAATGGGGATTGCCTTTAAATCTTAATAAATGTTCGGTGCTAAATTTCTTTAAAAGATCCGCGGGATTAGTTTACAAATTAGCTGGAGTTGACCTTGAAGTAGTTGATGCTGTGAAATACCTAGGTGTTACATTCAATAAAGACTTAACTTGGGGGACCCATATATAGTACGTAAAGTCTGCGGGCAAGCATATAAAAAATTAGGATTTATTAGACGCATTGTCGGCAGAAGTGACTCCAAGGTCAAGGACCGTTGTTATCACGCTCTTGTAAGGCCCCATTTAGAATATGCATGTAGCGTATGGGATCCTTGTGAAAAAGGCCTCATTCGGGAAATTGAGAAGGTCCAACGCCGGGCAGCTCGTTTCGTGGAAAACTGTTACGATAAAACGAAAAGCGTCACTGAAATGCTTATGGAGTCGGGATAGTAATCATTGGAAGAAGGACGACTCAAGGCTAGGTTAAACTTACTAAATAAATTCAGATCCGCATGTTTCAGCACCGAAGTGTCGAAAATTATTCGCGCTCCAACATGCATTGGTCGCGTGGATCATGTGTACAAAATTCGGGAAATAGATGCCAGCACTAGCAGACTCAAGGACTCCTTCTTCCCACGGAAAATACGGGATAACAACTGTAGGGTCACACTCGGAGATAACAAAAATGCCACTTGCCACCCTCGGCGTCTAGGTAACAATTACTTAAACTCAATTGCATGCACTTTCACTAACCTCCTGTGTGTTGTGTCGAAACCCTTCCCACATGCCATTAAGTAATGTATTGCTGTTTACAGTATTGTTTTCTCTTCTTTTCCTACCCTAAATTTCCACTTCCATCCCTTGTCCCTCTCCGTGGGTGTGCCCTCCTCCCACCTGCAGCCTTGGGCCAAATTCCTCGTCTTGAGTAGGAGAGATTTTTATGCGGAACGTTCTTGTGGTGGTGATAATTCGCCTGGCTACTTGCTTGGAACTAGCTTGCACGTTCGTGATTAATTTCTTGCTGTATCCTGGGGTAAACCTATTTGTTGTAGTTAAGCGTATGTACTTGCATGCTTGTGGATTGAAGGGAGGTAGATGTGTGTTTGCATGCGCGTCGAATGATGGGATGTTACGATTAATGTGTGCACTGCTGTGGATTGGGGTATGCATGGGTGTGTTGGTTTTGAATGCGGTATTTCTTTTTCCCTTTTTGTGGTGGTGACCTAACACCCCCCGCCACACGCCCTTGCGGCGGCTTGCGGGGTATTATGTAGACAGATAGATAGATAGAAGTATTTTATCACCCTAGCTGGTATGTTTTCGGGACCCGGTGATTTGTTTGGTTTAATATCTTCTTTATACCCTCCGCGTCTAGGTAACAATTAGTTGAACTCAATTGCATGCACTTTCACTAGCCTCCTGTGTGTTGTGTCAGAACCCTTCCCGCATGCCCGAGCGTCTTTACGAACTTCATGCTCCACCCTTCCATCCCTTGTCCCTCTCCGCGGGTGTGCCCTCCTCCCACCTGCAGCGTTGGGCCAGATTCCTCACCTTGGGTGGGAGAGAGTTTTGTGTGGAACGCTCTTGTGGTGGTGGTGTTTCGCCTGGCTACTTGCTATAAACTAGCTGGCACGTTCGTGATAGGTTTCTTGCTGCATCCTAGGGTGGAATTATTTGTTGTAGGTAAGCGTATGTACTTGCATGCTTTTGGAGTGAGGATAGGTAGATGTGTGGTTGCATGCGCGTCGAATGATGGGGTGTTGCAATGACTGTGTGCACTGTTGTGGATTGGGGTTTGCCTGTGTGTGTTGGTTTTGAATGCGGTGTTTCTTTTTTCCTTTTTCTTTTTTCCTTTTTTTGGGTGGTGGCCTAACACCCCCCGCCACACGCCCTTGCGGCGGCTTGCGGGGTATTATGTAGATGTAGATGTAATATCTTAGAGCAATTTGACAATTCCTTGCTCGTCCGCTGTTATTTTTCCAAGGGGTAAGTATATAGTATATTTTTTCTAGGGGATACGCTGTGGCTACATCGTTCGTGAAAACGCTTTGGAAGAATTCGTTTAGAATGTTGGCTTTACCCTCACTGTCAGTATGAATGATGTTGTTGCAATTCGTTAAGCAAGCCACGGTTTGTTGACCCTCATTTACTTCCCTAACATATGACCAGAAAGCTTTGGGGTCAGTGTTCAAATACTCGCAGAGTACTCCACGTTTAAAGTCGTGTAAAGCGCTACGTAATTGTGTTTTAGTTTCAACTTTAGAGGATCTATACTTGTCCAACAGCTGTTTATTGTCCAAGGGTGATGAGTTCAGACCTGCTTTCTTTACCCTAGAGTGTAACATTCTTTGCTTTCGAAGGGCTTTTTTAACGCCTTTGTTGTACCACCTGGGGTCACGATTTGCTTCAACGTATTTTACAGGGATGAAATCTGTGATTCCTTTTTGCATAATTTTGGCAAACTGTGTCCTAGTTTCTGCCACGGTGGCAAGACTTAAGCGCGTTTTGAAATCGTGTAGTGAAGAGTTTAAATGGCTGGCAAAAGTTTCAAAATCTTGTTATCTCCCCGTGGTCATTTCTTGTACCTAAATCGTAGTGTTTCATATCACCACCCTCTTTTTCTTTACCTACCGTCGCATTCTAATCGCCCATCACTATCAAATATTTCCCTGCTCGTACACCAGGGATTATTTGCTCTAACTGGTCCCTACATGAATAAATATATTACTTGGAAATAGAAAACGTAATATTGGGGTCAGGTGTCTCTTCGATTACGTATAATGGGAACCTCCCTCGTATTTGTATAGACAACTTGAACAAATCATAATTTCATTTTTGACTGGTCCATGAAATACTTAATATGTAGATTTAGGGTAAATTGTTTAAACAATATGAAAGGTTGCATTTGAAGTTATTCAATAAGTATATTAGGAATATAAAAGATGTAAGTAAATGGCCTTAAGGAAATGAAAATTCATAATCCATTGTGAGCTCCCGAACTAGAAGTTGTCTACAATTTTTCAATGTTTTATGAACAATAAGGAATTACGATTTATTGAATAAATGTAGACCATTACCCATTACTTTTCTTCATTACTTCACTCTTCACCTTTCCTTCCACTATACCTATCTATCAAAGGGTCTATCATAGCACCTCTGCAGTATTTCCATTTTTAGCCCTATTTTTATCGTTTTTTAAGACTTATCGTTCTAACTTTCCATATAGGATTGCTGTGGATTGGGTTTTGCATGTATGTGTTGGTTTTGAATGCGGTATTTCTTTTTTTCCTTTTTTGGGTGGTGACCTAACACCTGCCCTTGCGGCGGCTTGCGGGGTATTATGTAGATGTATAGGAGAGTTTCTTTTTAATTTTTAATAAATATAGCTTCAGAAATTTAGCAAAAGCATTTTAGGTAGAAAAAAATGCAGTTATGACGTGGATATAAATTTACCTAAACCATGTGAAAGATTTCTTATTTTGGGTAATTCTGATTTAATAGACGGGAATATCTTGGTTGGATACACTCTCATAGACTACAACCTTATCGGGATGGAAGGAAATGTGCGTTCTGACTACCCCTAGAGCTGTGCTGGCCGGAGAATAAATGATTGCTCCTGGTAGGGTCACCCATGGGTCGAAGGTTGGGAGCCAGTCGAAAGGTCGTCTGTTCCTCAGTGAGGTGGCGACACCTCAATTAATATTCTCAAGAAAATAATAATGGACAATATAGAGAAGTTGAGTCCTGGCAACTGCGGGAAGTAGATAAAATAGGAACATGGAATGTCAGGACAATGTTGAGGAAAGGCAAATTAGAAAATATTAAGCGAGAGATGGAAAGAGTTATATAGATGCTTTAGGTCTCCTTGAGGTGAGATGGAATGATAGCGTGGATTAATGGAGTGAAAATGATAGAGTGATATACAGCGACGGGGACGAGAGCCAACAAGAGGTTGCCGTAATATTGAATAAAGAGGTAGGTAGTAGCGTAACCAACATAGAGCAAGCATCTGATGGAATCATACTCGTAGAAATTAAAGCTGAGCCGACAAACATGGTCATTGATCTGGTATACATGCCACCGAGCAACCACAAGGACCAAGAAGTCGATAGGATGCACCATGAGTTAGAGGATATAATGGCATGTGTTTCTTCTGGGAAAAATGTGATAGTGATGGGAGATTGGATTGCGACGGGACGAGAAGGAAGAGATGGTGGTGAGGTGGGGGACTATGGGTTAGGCACGAGGGATGAACGCAGGAGGATGCAAATGAATTCTGCAGGAGACAGGGGTTAGACATCACCAAAACATAGTTTAGACACGACAAAAGACGTAGGTATACATGGAAAGTTCCAGATGACACAGAAAGGTACCAGTTAGATTATATTATGGTTAGGCACAGGTTTAGGAACAGTGTGATAAATTCGCACAGTTTCTCAGGAGCGGATGCGGACTCTGACCACAATTTAGTTGTTATGAATGTAACGTCTATTTCAAGATGATAAGGCAAGGGCGGCGGGTTAGGAAATAGAATGTAGAAACATTAAATGGATTAACGAAGAAGGAGTACCAAAAGGCTGTAGAGAAAATGATAGATGATGGTAAAGAACTGAGTACAATCGAAGAAAAATGGGAATGTATCAAGCAAGGGATATCGGAAGCCGCAAAAGACACTATAGGAACCGCTAACGGGAAAAGGATAAAAAAATAATGGGTAACGGATAAGATGATTGCAAAGATGGATGAGAGAAGAAGATGGAAAAATTTAAACACAGAGTTAGGCAAAATGAAGTACAAAGAGTTGAACAATAAATTGAGAAGGGCCACAAATAAAGCAAAGGAAGAATGGTGGAAAACGCATTTCGAGGATATGGAAAGTTTACAGAAGAAGGGGGAAATTGGTGCGCTATGCAATCAGGATAAGTTATTGTGTTATTACTGTGCTAACGGTTAAAGATAAGTTGGGTAAGATAATAGTAGAGCCAGGAAAAAACCAAGAGAAATGGAAGGATTACATAGAAACACTGTTATGGTAAAGAACTTAGGCCGACAAGGTTAGACATAGAAAAGGAACATGACGTAGAAGAAGATAGCTTAGGTCCAGGCATTCCCGACGATGAAATAGAAAGGGCATTAAAGGATATGAAAGCAAATAAGTCCATTGGCGTAGGCAGCATTTCTGTGGAACTATTGAAATGTTAAGAAAATGTGGGAAGGAGACTCTATATCGACTGATTCTTAGTATCTATGAGGAAGGAATCTTGCCGGAAGATTTTGTGAGATCAGTGTTAGTTCCTATTCCGAAAAAGTTAAAGGCTGCATCATGTGAGGATTACAGATCAATAAGTTTGATATTCCACGTAGCTTAAGTTATTCTCAGTATCATCAACAAAAGGATAGAGAGTAAGGCAAATGGTTATTTAGCAATGCTGGGTGAATTGGAGGTTCACTGCGATAGATATGGGATGAGATTCAATGTTAATAAAACAAAGGTTATGCGATTTTCCAGAAAGAAAAAGACTTTGCTAAATATTAAAATAGGAGGAGAAAAATAGAGCAGGTAGATTAGTCTACATATCTTGGATGTGTTTTGGACCAAAACGGTCAAAGTGATAGGGACGTAAGGAGAAGAATTGCGCTAGGCAGTGAGGCTTTCTCAAGGAGGAGGGAGTTGTGTGATGGGGACGTTGAGTAGGAAGGTTAAGACAAGACTCGTAAAAACTCTGATTTGGAGCGTAGGTAAGTATGGCGCGGAAACGTGGTCGCTGAAGCAGGAGGATTGACGTAGATTGGTGGCTTTTAAAATGTGGGTGTGGAGAAGAATGGAGAAGTTGAAGTGGACCGAAAGGAAGACAAATGAGGAAGTACTGCAGATGGTGGGTGAGGAGAGGGGTTTGTTGAGAGGAATCCTATGGAGGCAGGAAAAATGGATGAAAGGCTCTATTTAGCGGTAGTGGAATGTTGAAGATGGTAATGGAGGGGAAAATATTGGACAAGCGAGGGAAGGGCAGGAACAGGATAGGGATGCTGGACGGGATGATGGGAGGAAGGAAGTACACAGAGATGAGGAGGGACTTGATGTAGATTTGGTTGCTGGATTGGATTTTTTTTGGAGTTACAAAATGTGTATTTGATAGTTTTGTCCATCCAAAAACCAACTTATCCGTTAGATTACCTAATAATATTAAAAGTAATTTAGGTTGGGTTGGGTATCGATATATAAGAACCCGGTATACGAACTTCGTACTCTCATGCTACTATCTTTGCAACCCATAAACGCAGTCAGATCAGCCTTCGACCACCCTTTTTGGATGAGTCTAGTTTTCCTCCCTGATTAAAACTATAGTTTATTTTCCCCTCAGGCTTCACTGCTCCATTACCAACACATCGACGGGAGCATGCTCGTTGTGCCTAAAATGGAAACTTACCTAGATAGGTCCGTGAGGCTCCGAAATCTTCGGATTATCTTGGCAAAATTGCGAGGTAGGTCGGATTCACTTTCCCCTTCCTCGCTCTCGGGCTCACCCTCACCTCCAACTTCTCTTTATCAGGGGCCAATTAGGTTAACAAGTGGCGCTAAAAACGCTTCCTCGATAACCATCGCGTTCAACCACAGCGACTCAGCCTCTCGCTCAACCCGTCTTTCCCCCCTGGCCCCGGCCCCCTAAATATTTTTATCCGAAAACAATTTATGGGATTGGGATGTTTTTAATCCATTTTCCATCCTTCGCCGACATTTCCTATTTTCGTGGGCGTGCGCCAAGTTGAGCTTTGTCCAGATATAAACCGATGTATGTCTAGCGTTTCGTTCCTCTGGACTCTGCGTGGACTCCCCTCCCGTTCCTTTGGAGAAGGATGGAATAGGTGTAATGGACTGGAAATAAAGCAAACGAAGAAGCAGAAGACATAGCGGGGAAGGATAGAGGATTGTTGAGAAAAATCGAAAGTAGATAAAAGAATTGAATTCGAAGCGTGTTGAAGGGATATGAGATTTTAAGGATTTTAAGGTGATACAGTGATGGTGAGGGAAATATGAGACCAAAAAAGTAGGAGATGGAAAATGATAGGCTTTTTGGACATATATAGAATGCAGGAGGAATTCGGGAAGGGTTGTAGTGCCATGTGTCAGGTTGTTTCTTGTTGGCATGGCTACGCAAATTAAGGGGGGTTTGTGTTATAAAAACTCATGTTGAACGGTTGACCACAAAATACTAAAGCTACTCAATTGTAGTCATCGGCAATATGATTTGTATTTGTTACGAAGCTATGCCCCATCGCCTTAAAACTTACTCCACTGTTGTCGTTTAATCTATTTATATAGATTTGAATATCCTCATGCTGTTGTCAAACTAATGTAAGGACCCAGAACGGTCTCATGGACATACTTTAACCATTGGTAAAGCGATGCAAAATATTCCATCATCATTCTACCTCATTAATTTCTACGCTAGTAAATGCAGTTTTTATAGTAAATCCATAGAGGTTTTAGTGTTTATCTTCCGGGTAAAAATCTGTTGGTTAGTTTCTGTTATTACGTTATACAGGGTAGGGTTCGTCCGGAAAATAAGTGTACTGAGCTCAGGAAAAAAATTTATTACACTTTTACATATCTTAAGCTAATATTCCTAAAAATAGGACCCTTGTGAGTCGATACACTTGTTCCAGCGGCGTTCCCATTCCTGGAACGCTCCCGCGAAGGCATCATCGGGAACCTCTCGAAGACACGTTGTCATGGCCTCTTTGACGGCGTCCAAAGTCCCGTATCGCGTTCCTTTCAAACTCCTCTTTATCTTCGGGAACAGAAAGAAGTCCGGTGGTGCCAAGTCCGGGCTGTAGGGCGGGTGCGGCAGCGTTTCCACGCCGTGCTTGGCCAAGAAGTCCGTCACGACAAGCGCGGTGTGAGACGGCGCATTGCAGTGATGCAGCCGCCAGATCTAAAGCCAGTATCAGTTCTCTAAAAATGTGGATCATTTTTGCAGTGATCCGCAAGTTGTGTCGCGATTTCCAAACGATTGAGTCTTTGTTCATCACTGAGCACTTTCGTCACCAACTTTGCACAATTTTTTCGCATCTGTAATTGGTCCCTAATAATCTCGTGCACTATTGTTTTTGGCACATTACACTGCTCTGCTATCATCCGAACACTAAAGCGACGATCAGAGTTCAGTACATCGCGAACTTTTCGCACATTTTCGTCGGTGAGTGTCGTTGATGGGCGTCCAGGCCGTGGTTCGTCGTCGACCTCTTCTCTGCCCTCCACGAACATCTTGTGCCACCGAAAGATCATGTTTCTGGACATGGTTGACTCCCCGTAAGCCTGGTTAATCATACCGACAGTTTCGGTAGACGATTTCCCAAGCTTTACCGCAAATGTGATGGAATAACGCTGCTCCAAAAACTTCGGCATCGCGTTCCGTGACGTGGGTCGAGCGTGGAGGTTCGCGTTAACAGAGCTCCTCACTACACCACAGCTCAGAGCCGACTGCCTTTTTCAGCGTCGCTTGCCAACTCCCTAAGCCCCCTCCAATCGCAGCCCGTCAGAGCGGTGCTGAACGCGCCTGGAGCGGCGGGAATAAGTCAGTACTCTTATCTTCCGGACGATCCCTGTATATGGATTTTTAATTATTTCTCACTAATATGTATTACTTCAAGTTTACTTAAGCCCAAAATTAGCACGCGAAAACAAACCACAAGTACTTTTTAATAGAAAAATTAAATGTTGACTATATTAACAATTTGTAAAAGTCAATGGTAAATGAGATCCTGGAATTCATTTACTAAAAATAGATAATGAATGCAGCTGGATGTTTGAAGTGCGTGAGGGTACTTGTCTAAATACACAAATTGATCTCTCCAGCGTTGGAAAACTAGAGGCACCCGGAATTTGACCGATAATTTATGTAACAGTAATTTAAACACAGTCATTGTTTACTTTCAAAACGATCGCATCAGTAGGCATTAGATGATTATTTACAAACAATTAGCAATGCATAGCTATAGTTCAGTTTCATCCCTATCAGGAATAATTATCTGGTGAAATTACCTAATACCTGAATCTTCTGTTCGACTAATTCGACCGTAAGCTAGACTAAAATTCCACGTTTGCATTCTTACACTTTTATGCTGAAGGTGTTTCATAGCGTTATTTTAATCCGTTGCGTTACTTCGAATTTTATTAGTACCTATTGTAGATTTACCTCCAACTCAATTATTGAACAGCCTATATATATATATATATGCCGGATCTTCCTCTCCAGTAAAATTTAACTTACATTTATATTTTTATACATGAAAAGTATTTATTGAAAAAAATAATTTGGACGTCTCTACATATAAAACTCCGCTTTACTCGCCATAAATGCTACAATATTTTCATAGTTCCTGCGAAAATACTCAAACGAAATCTTTGGTACTTTTCATTTCTTATTACTGGAAAAGGTTCAGCGATGGGTTAAAGGGAGCCCCGAAGTTTTCTGCATTGTCACAATTAAACCATACTGGCAGATACCAATTTTGAAAGTATTTGACATATCATCTTTGATTCCAAAAGTGCTGATTGTAGTGGTTCAATAGCTCACTCAACCAATAAAATACAAATTAGTCAATGTAAAAAAGCCGAATTTTACATTTATTTTTAATTAGTTTATTGCAGGCATTTTGTTCGCCAACTTCGATTGTTAACGCGCAGTATTCGCTGTAAGTAACAATGCCCTATTCTTATATTGTCATTTCAAAGTGGTGTATCGGTATTTAGTTTTCTTAACTAACGTTGTCATCCAAGTGTTGTAAAATATTTTGTAGTGAGTTTATTGATTAGTTATTCAGTGAAAGTTTCCAAACTAATTTCGAGTTAATTGCTTGAACGATTTTGTCAGAAGACTTTTCAATTGAAAAATAAAAGTGGAACGTATGTTTCATCTGTGAAACACAATAATTAATTGCAATTTTTCCATTTAATTACCCTTATTCAAACATTGTTGTATGTCTTTGATTTACGGATGTCATCACTAATGTACTCTTATTAAACAAAAACACGAATTCCTTCTTGTATTAATTCTTAAATTGTATTTTGGATGGTGACGTTCTGCTCATGGAAAGGGGTGGTTTTTTTACACCCGGTTGAGTAGCTTTCAAAAGATCTGCATATTTTTGTCACGTCTCTTCTCTGGATAACCTTGAAAGAAGTGGCACTAAAGCTCTAACATGCCTGTTAAAATATGTTTCTCATCAATGAGTTGTCGAAAGTTAAATACCTCCAATGATTTATAGCACGTCAAGTAAATGTCATGTTACTGAGCACTGTGTGTTATAAAAATATGGTGAATATATCATTGATTTGACTTCATGATACGTCAGTGGAAGCCGTTGAATGTTGAAACATATTCAGTTCGTCTACAGCAAAGTTGGAGGTAACACATGGGAAGCATTTTGCTGCATTTAAAAACAACGAATTCACCATAAAAAGGTTTATGAAATTCTGCAGGAAGCATATGAGTTCTGCGTTACACAGCATAGCCTTGAATGTTGAACCCTAGTCTTACCTATGGAACATTCCTAATTTACCGATGGAAACATTTACACTACTTATGCATTAGTCAGCCACACACCTTTTTTGGTGGCTCGCAGAGTATTTATGTAGGCGTAGATGTCAGATTCGATCGTCAAATAACGTTTAAAGAGGTTCACTTTTGTTAAAAATTTCATCAGGTACCACTTACCCGCTGCTGGGAAAGTCACACGGGATGTGTTTGGGAACGTGGGTTTCTAGACCCGAACAACAGGACTTTTCCGTAAAGGTTTGTTCGTTATGGGAGGTGATGTTTCAGCAAGATGAAGAATTTCATTCGAGGGTTATCCCCGGAGATAAAACTTGGCTATATAGCTTTTGAGAGCAAACAGCAAAGTACCGTGAATATCTATCCACGACAACAAGAAAAGCGGAGTTTCTGATCGAAAAATTTTGGCCATGTCATCAATCGATATTATTGGAATATTGTGTCAGTATGTGGCAACAGCCCACTGCATTTGACTTAGCACTTTTTTCACTATTTTTATGTACTGTAAATTCTTCAAGCCTATTCCAATTGCAAAAGCTACATTTCAAAGAAGAGGCTGGATGTTTCAGCATGTTAATTAACGCTCTTCGTAAGTTTTTGTAGAAGATCTCTCAAAAACCATTGTGAATTATCTGTTACGTCCCCCTTATGGCCCAGATCTAGTCCATTTTGAAAATCTATCTTCTTTCAAAATGAAAATTAGGACTTGGAAAATTAACAATTTTTGGAACCCCGACTTTTACCACCAGAAACAGTGTACAAGTTTCCCGAGTCAATTTTTAACGTGTAGCCAATGACTAATAAAAGCACAACTTTAAAGACGGAATTTTAGGTGGGACAAGTGTATTGCATGCACTTTAAAATCAACGATGAAAACTTAGGGATTAAGTTTCTCGTAAAAAACTATGAACTTTCATTATTGCAACGACTTCGTATATCCAAATAATATGTAATATGACTCAATTAAGGTAATCCTAGCCTAAGGGTGGCTTTCGTTAATTCCTTTCAGAAGGCAAATGTACAGGGATTCTAAGAGCTAAAACTTCATTTATTTTCAAACTTGGAAATTCTTAATGGGAAGAGTTGACCCCAGCCGTACTCTTATAAGTGGGCAGCGGATAGGAAGGAAAGTTATAAAGGTTATAAGTTAGCGGAATAATTATAAATTAAAAAATAAAAATAAAAAATAAATATAAAATAAAAAGAAGAAATACAGAAATTAAATTGTACTTACTACTGAAGGAAAGATTCACGCACTCTCTAGTTTGGATGTGCTATGCAGCCTTGATCCTTACTAGTCGCAATCACTCACACCCAATCAAGACTTACGAGAGGTTTCCCTCTACGGCAGTGGTTTGACAGTTACACGTAATAAAATTAAAAATACTAATAGAAAATTCACGCACTCTCTAGTTTGGATGTGCTATGCAGCCTTGATCCTTACTAGTCGCAATCACTCACACCCAATCAAGACTTACGAGAGGTTTCCCTCTACGGCAGTGGTCTGACAGTTACACGTAATAAAGTTAAAATACTAATAGAGAAAACACACACTCTCTAGTTTGGATATGCTATGCAGCCTTGATCCTTACTAGCCGCAATCACTCACACTCGCCTCATACATTGGAAATTCTTTGTGTTTTATGTTGTGTTCTCCTTTTCGAGAATATTGCACTCTCATTTCCAATTATTTTCTTCTTTTGAAAATATCTTATTAGCGATAAGTCATAGTTTAGAGAAATAAAAACAAATCTGTTAAATTGGGGAAATTTCACTTTCAAAATAACATGTTTTATTTTAGCTAAAAATGTTTCTACCCTCACAAGACCGATTCGTACAGCAATTTTTTCTTAGAAAGAACACCACCCTCCCCCTTGCTGGTTGCTTCAGCCACGTCAACGCTTTTACTTGGCCGAAAAGAAAAAAAGTAATTCCTTACCGAGCCAGGTTGACTTTTGCTATCGCCTTCAACTTTTCTTATCCTTTCATTTGAGAGCGTATTCGAGGTGGAAGTTTTTTTTCGAATGTTCGGAATCATCATATTTGAGATCCTTATACCGTTCCCCCACGCTACTTTCTTCTTCTCCGCCCCCCTGGGCCTTCCCATCTCGAGCCCACCAAACCTTTTCTCATCCCCCCTCCTTTTCACTTATCTTTGTGTCACGTCATAGTTTTCCGAAGAGCTCTTGGCAACGTCCCTCTCCCTTGCCACTTCCTCATTTTACTCATAATTTTTTTTTCATTCTGCGCGGTGATTTTTATCAGGGGGGAATGATTTATCGGGAAAATTCCTCTTACCTTTTTCTCACATCAAAGACTGTCTAAATAGCACCTTAAAATCGCTCCGCTATGGAGGTTTTAGTTGTTTTCTATTTGGCCACGCGGAATGATTTTATTTCCTCTCGTATTCTTTTTCATGGGGATAATCAGTTTCCTTTAACATGTCCCCGACTTATTTTATGTTCACAAGCAAAATAATGATAAATTCTCAAAGATAATGGATAGAAGTTTTGGAAAAATCTGTGGAAATAAGTGTGAGCCGCAAGAAGAGAATTTGTAAGATTCGTGCAAAAGTTTACGATGGCGTTGATCAGTTTAAAGGTGGCCAACCAAACGTGGATGATAAACCTCAAAGTCGACCGACGTCGACTTTGGTCCGGTCCATCGTTGATATCGAGGATCAATGGACTTATTCACGATAATAGAAGAATTACTGTTGGAATATTACCTAAAGAAAGTTCAAGCAAGTGTTGTACTTGTTCACAACATCATTCATAATCATTTAAATTACATAAAAACGTGTACGGGATGGGTTCCCAGGCCGCTTACTATTGCTCATAAAGTATCGAGACTTTCCATTAGTCAAGACGAAAGCAAAAAAAATTTGATGAAAGAGGACGGTTTTTTGAAAGAATTGTGTCTTACACCGAGGCCTGGATCAATCGCTACGATCCTGAGACCAAAAGAGTATGAAGTGAAAACACACCTGGTCTCCCGATACAATCTTCCATGGTGAACTGAATCTTTTGAGGTAATGTTGCATTAAATAATCAAAGAGCTAATTAGAGCTCATTCCAGGGATGCCACTCTACATCCCTGAAAAGATGGTGAGGATTGACTACTGTTTTAAAAGTAGGGCATTTGTTTCTTTACTTGTTGAATGACATTCGTAAATATTGATAAAGAGCTCGGAGAATAATTGGTTCATTTTTACATGGATTTCGAATCGATGCGTGTATTGAGAAAGATTTCCTGCTAAGTAAGAAAACGAATTCCAACTGTAGTACGTTTATGAATGTTATATAGTTAAAATATTTCAAGTGTACGCACAGTCTTTTTTTAAGTCAATAATGATATCTCCATATGATAATAAATGGTGTAGCACTTAAAGAGTTTTTCATTGATCACACAGTATGGTAACTATTTAATATGATATCGACAATATTGTTTTAAAACTATTTATATTTAAAGTAATAAAATAGTCTTCGCCCTATCCACAGCTTCTGCACAGTTTTAATAGGTTTCAAAAAACCAACCTCTCCCCTTTTAAATGCATAAAATTTGATTACTTATTTCAACATTGCTTATTGTCAACAGAGATTTATGCCGATGAATCGCTAGAAAACTTTAACTCCAAGGTGAGAGGTTTTATGAACTTTAATTTGCTCTAGTATTAGGTCTCCTTTATTTGAGGTTTTGCAACATCGAAGAAAATCTATTTTCCATTTTATGAGATGTACTTCTTAGTTCTCCATCAGACGTTAAATATATAGAGCTTTTCCTCCGACGATGTTTTTATACCATATTTTAAAAATTTTAGGAATTTCTAGATTTACTGTTTTTATGATGCATTTGTTTTAACTGACATGATGCATGTCACATAATTCATGCATTTTTGTTGAATGTCGTGAAATATTGTTGATTCTAATTAATATTCTTTTTTGGCATTTCAAGGCGTTATCCATCACTTGATTTTTCTTTCTTTAATATGGGCGCATGAAAGATATTATGAAGTTAAAGAAGCATATTGGATTTTGGCTTACGTTTCAATTTTCCGCAGCGGATGTCCATTCCATGACTTAGCCGAAATTCTACGTAACCCATCCCCATACTTCAGATCCTTTGAATGTGTTTCTTATTCACCGCCTGTTTTACTGCGAGCAACCTAACTTCCGCTTTTACGATTCCTTCCTTTTAAATCATTCAGGGGTCTAGGGAATTTTTGGAGCAACAGACTAGTAGGGAACACATGTAAAGCCAATTACACTCGTTTTTTTCGCGACCGTAGAGGATCGAACATTGTTACGTACTAACATCGAAATTTCTCAAAAGCGCGGGGTGCTTATGGGAATTGCCAGTAGCAGTTTAACTCTCCTTCGGGAAAAACGACATCCTCTAGGGACCATTGGAGCGTCGCCCGATCACGTTGAGATGTGCACGAAAAATAAAAGAGAACCGGATCCCCTAATAAAAAGTCATTACGGAGTTAGCCACATCTATACTTCAAAGTTCCTGAGGGCTACCGTCGTTTCCCTTGTCGTTCCACGAGTCCTCGTCTCCCATGCTGTGAGTCCAAAGGACAAGGCCAGAAAGCTCTTAAATCTTTTGTCTCCCATTCGCGAATAACTCTTAACTCCTTTCCCCAGGGAGTCGGGAACTTTAGATTGTACTGCACACCATTCCATTCGAGAATGAAGTCGGAACTCCTCTTCCTTACTCCCCCCTAAAATTCCTTTTGAAATATTTCTATTGAAAACGTTTTGTTTCAAAGTGTGCGTTCCTGCCTTGGTGTTGGTGGCCCGATTTGATGCGAGGCCGAAAAGTTTTCGGTCACTTATTCATGGTCTCATCTCCCTCTAGTTACGCAACAACGACATTCCCCAATGAACGCGCTCCATAAATGCGAATTGATAACTATGGTCTTGGCATCGATTTCGGATGGGGAAAATTTAGGATTAGATTGGTGAGATAAACGCAAATGTGAATTGGTAACGCAAGTACAGAAACGCGAATAAAACAAAAGGGTCTGGAATATCACCCACGGAAACTCACACGAAGCATTTTATATTGATGAGGATCAAGTATCGCTTAGGTTTTAGTACAAACAACTGCTGCTGAGCTTATTGAAGTAATTTGTGAAAATTTTAATATCAGCTTCAATATTTAGTGAACAGAATAACGCTGGGCAAATTTCGGTGGCCCTCAGGTTATCATGAATTTAAATATTTCCTTGCGGCCTTCACCACTGCAGATTAAATAATGTTTATGGTAAATGAATACTAATGCCTTTTGATAATATCATGTATAATTTTAAATTTCTAGAGGTAATTTTATCGAGTGTATAGAAGAGATATGACATGTTATTGCCTAAGATACAGTGCGAAGTCCCCTCAATTTTTCCTAAAGATTGGTGAGATCGTATTTCATATTGGTTGTTGTGCGGACCACTGAAATAAAAGATAATTTTAATACTTAAAATGACCTTGTTCAATATACAAAAACATGGTGATTAACCACTTTCCTTGGATTCCGTGAATCAAAATTGATCAACAATTAAATGATGCATACGGTAATTGTATTACATGTGTGGATATGTAATATGTGCATTCATGGGTGCTACAGGCTGAATAAAGTCAAATGACCTATTGCAACAAGATGAATCAATATGCCTCAACCACGGACCAGCATGTTTTTGCATTGGAAAAAAGGACCTCTAAAGAAAGCATTTTCCGCGACCATGAGATCATAGCACCGACGTTGAAAAAGATGTTAGTATTTAGGGAGGGTATTTTGATAAAAACTAAATGTGTAAGCTGCTTGTGTGTTTTGACAAAAAATAGGAAATCTTCATGATTTTATGTACCTCATACATTAAATCGAGGACTATTAAATCATTCTTGTCTCGACAAGTAAAAAATACGGTATTTTAGTAAGAGAAGGGGAAAGTCAGTCACGTTCTCAAGAGCAAATATAAATAAGCGGATAAAATAATACTTTGTAATTCCACAGATTTATTTCACAAACACACGACCCGGGTTTCGACGTACAACGTCATCTTCAGGTACCTGAAGATGACGTTGTACGTCGAAACCCGGGTCGTGTGTTTGTGAAATAAATCTGTGGAATTACAAAGTATTATTTTATCCGCTTAAGAATGAACCGATTCCATTAAATAACGCCTGAAACCATCGATTATAGCAAATATAAAGTTAAAAGAAAGAGAGTACCCGCTCTTATTGCGATAGATTTTTATTGTACAATGAAACATTGTGACGATTACATACAATTGAAATGAAAACGTGTCTATATGGTACAATAATTGTTGTAATTAGGAGAAATGTAAGAATAATTGATGAGCCAGTGACGCATGAAAATGGAGGCCAATGAACCAGTTCTTGCCATTGCTTCGTGATTTTAACTTAATATTTGTAATTTTTTTAATATTTTTCATCTGCAACACTGTGCAGCAGTACGTCCGGTCCATTAAGAAAGCTTGACAAAACGCAAACACCGGTGTCTGGAACCCGCCACTTGGAAAATCAGTTCGTCTCAAACGCCGCCTTCAAATCTCGTGTGCCTTCACTGCACCTTATTGCTTTATTAGGAAATATTCCCTTTCATGTGCCCAATTGACATACATCTGAATCAGAAATTAAGATCATTGTAATAATCCTTAAAAACACAAATAAATTTTTATCTATGCAATCCAGTTTTATTCGCGTTGCGAAAACGTCTGGTCAATATTAAAATCATAAATGGAATTTTTAAGTATTTTCAAGGAAATGTTGAAGAAATAATGCCTGAAACTATTTCCTTCGATTGAAATTATGATCTAAACTTCTGTTTAACTGACGGTTTTTGTTTTTTAGAAAGCAGGTTTCGTTGGATTTGATGGTGTACGAATGGGCATAGGTCAACGTGCAATAGTCCATTGTGTACAGATTCCTATCTTTTCCACCATTTAGTGCTCTTGGCTGCATTGTAGTATGTTCTACCAAAGAACCTGGAATTTTTACCGAAAATTGTCCACTAAGCTATCTCACACCCAATACTCACCTCCGGAGTAATTGTCACAGCAAATCCTTCTTGAGGAGTGGGCACCCAAAACCTCCTCTCATTCCTGGTAAATTAAAGACAGAAAAAATTTGATCCTCGAGCAAATTTGACTTTGGGAAAATAAAAAAGGAAAAGAAGGCGGTGAGATATAATTCATAGGGTGGCACAGGCGGAGAATATTTTCATAATTCACCCCTTACAGCACAAATCCATTAACAAGACTACCAAGTTTTTCGCCAGCACCATACCACCAACGCCCAACTCTACACCCCCCTTTCTCCGCCATCAAAAAGTCCGTCATTTACGGGACAAATTCCTAGCCACATTTTCCTTTCACCGCTTTCTCTTCTTTCTCTCACGTCTCTCCCGCCCACTTCCCATTTCGGGAGAGCAGGGTAGATGTGGGGTAGTCGAAAGGAGGAAGGGAAGGGGTCTTTTCAGCACGACGATAGCTTTTTTTGTCTGATGTGCAATCACCTTGCCTCCTTCCTCCTCAATTCTCTCACCCCTCTCTCATCACACCCTCCCACCGAGTAACCAACTCGACTCCTCTCCACTCTCCCTCGTGCGGTGAGCACTTGAGCCAGAATCTCTCCTTAGAATGCCATTTGTATGCTGATTCCGCCCTCGTCCATCGAATCCTTTGTTTCTTTACGCCCTGCCTGCTCCAAAAACTTCGGAGATCCCTCCCCTCTCCGCGCTGCCCACCCTCTTCGACCCAAACTTCCTCACCCCATGCCTCCAACACTCCACCACCCCTACGGTCCCCGTTGCGCTTCACTGCCCAAACCTATCCCACGGTCCCTTTCCCTCCCCCGCCCCCACCTCCTTCTCCCACTTCCCTTTCATTATTTATTTTAGACTGCCGAACCTCACTCCTCCTTTACCAGACTTCCCCTCGGCCATTTCTCCTCCCCTCAGACTCTTCAAGGATCGCCCGACACAAATCCTCTCCCCGTGAGAAAAGACGGAAAATGAAAGTCCAATTCTGAGAATGTGTGAGAAAGAGGCAGAGGAATTCTTCAAAGCTGTTACTCAGAATATAACATTAATAAATACAATCATATAAAGATTAGAGTGTGTATTTCTAGGACGTTATACCTAATTGCTACCGTGCTGATTAAATGTTTTCTTTTTCAATGAAGGAGAGAGGCATTCATTATTGGGTTGATCAATGGCAGCTAGAAAGGAAGGAATCTTTGATATGTGTATGAGTATATATATTTCTCCTTTGGTGGGCGAAACAGCTCCCTAAAGCTGTCCTTTGGCAAATGAGTCAGAGCACTTGGCCGCTTTAAAAACATCGCAGATCTCATTATAAATTAGAATTCCTTAGTGGGCTAATTAATAGAGTCTCCGCGCGGCAGGTGTAAGGACCGGTGTTCAAATCCCGGTTAAGAAAATATTTTTACATTTGTGATCTGCTCAAAATCCGCCTTCCTCACTTGTCCTGCTTTCGCCTTTTATGTGTTTTCCTACACAATTTCCTTGTTCCTATTTCTGTTCGAATGAATATATTAATGAATATTCATTGAATGAATAAATTAATGAATATTCATTCAACCATACATATTTTTAGATATATATATATATATATCGATGATGCGGAAGTACTCACGACTGACCTGAAGAAGGCCTCGGAGTAGGCCGAAAGCTTAAATCATCTACAGTGTGAGTGTCCATTTACGTGTTATCTGTTTTTTTTCTGTGTTCTATTGTGCCGTCCAAAAGTTATGTATATATATATATATATATATATATATATATATATATATATATATATATATATATATATATATATATATATAAACCATAAACACAGTCATCAACCCGAAGGTCGGTTTAGTAGGTGATGGTAGAGCTCACCCATGTACCAAGCCCGACGGCGTGCGAATATTCACACATCAAGGTAGGGGGGCCAGTTCCATTCCCTGTGCCGGTTATGGTTTCCCAGGAAGATCTGGTACCCGAAAAATCAACAAGCTTGGGTGTAGCTGCAAGTGCCCAAAGTGCCTTGCCCGAGAATAGAACCCGGGACCCTCCGGTCAGCAGTCCACCGATCTACCCACTGGAACATGGCGAACCACCATATATATATATATATATAATATCTACATATATATATGTATATATATATATATATATATATATATATTATAAGGTAATCTACCGTTTAAGGTAGGTTTTTGGATGGCCACAACTATCAAATAAACATTTTGTGACTCCCCACCTAGCAAACTAATCAATATCAGGTCCCTCGTCATCTCTGTGTACTTCTTTCTTCCCTTCATCCCGTACAACTTCCCTATCCTGTTCAGGCCCTTACCTCGCTTGCCCAATATTCTCCCTTCTATTACCCTCTTCAACATTCCACTACCGCTCAATACGCCTTTCATTCATTTTTCCTGCCTCCATAGGATTTCTCTCAAAAAGCCCCTCTCCTCACCCACCATCTCTAGTACTTCCTCATTTGTTTTCCTTTCGGTCCATTTCACCTTCTCCATTCTTCTCCACACCCACATTTCAAAAGCCTCCAATCTACGTCTATCCTCCAGCTTCAGTGACCACGTTTCCGCGCCGTACATAGCTACGCTCCATATCAAAGTTTTTTCGAGTCTTGTCTTAACCTCCCTACTCAACGTGCCCGTCATTAATTCCCTCCTCCCTCATAAGGGCTCCTTGCCTAGCGCAATTCTTCTCCTTACGTCCCTAACACTTTGACCGTATTGGTCCAAAACACTTCCGAGATATGTAAATTGCTCTACCTGTTCTATTTTTTCCCCGCTTATTTTAATATTTAGCTTACCCTTTTTCTTTCTGGAAAATCGCATAACCTTTGTTTTATTAATGTTGATTCTCATCCCATATTTATCGCACTGAACCTCCAATTCACTCAACAATGCTTGCAACCCCTTGGCTGACTGAGCAACTAATGCTTGGCCATAAGCAAACCTAACCGATTTTATGAATTTCCCTCCGACTTTCATTCCTACCTCCAGTTCTTGCCATGCCTCTTTAATCATTTCCTCTACATATACGTTGAACAGTACCGGTGACAATGTGCAACCCTACCTTACACCTCTTCCTAACACTGCCCATCCGGACTCTCCGTTCCCCACTCGCACCTGAGCAGTCTGAGACATGTACAGGCTGTGGATCCGTTTCCTGTCCCTCCAATCCATCCCTATTTTCTGCAAAATATGGATTAATTTTTCCCAATTCACTCGGTCAAACGCTTTTTCGAAATCTACAAAACAGGCAAAAACGTCCTGGTTGTATTCTATATTCCTCTCAATTAGTGATCTCATTACTGCAATGGCATCACGCGTACCTCTTTCCTTCCTTACCCGAAAATGATCATCCCCTAAGTAATCATTTGCCTTACTCTCTATCCTTTTGTTGATGACCCTGAGAATAACTTTAAATGCGTGGAATTACAAACTTATTGGTCTGTAATCCTCACATGATGTAGCCTTTGATTTTTGGAATGGGAACTAACACCGGTCTCACAAAATCTTCCGGCCAGATTCCATTCTCATAGATACTACGAATCAGTACATATATGGACTTCTTCTCACCTTTCCCTAACCATTTCAACATTTCTACAGGAATATTGTCCACCCCCACAGCCTTATTTGCTTTCATCTCCTTTAATGCCCTTTCAATTTCAACGTCGAGTATGCCTGGACCTAAGCTATCTTCTTCTACGTCATGTTCATTTTCTATGTCTAACCTTGTCGGCCTAATTTCTTTACCATACAGTGTTTCTATATATTCCTTCCATCTCTCTTGGATTTTTCCTGGTTCAACTATTATCTTACCCCATTTATCCTTAACTGTTAACACAGATCTTGCCTTCTTATTTCACGATAATAACTTAACCTTGCTGTATAGAGCACCAATTTCACCGTTCTTCTGTAAACTTTCCAAATCCTCGCATTGCGTTTCCCACCATTCTTCTTTTGATTTATTTGTGTCCCTTCTCAATTTATTCTTTAATTTTTTGTACTTCCGTTTGCCTAAGTCTGTGTTTACATTTTTCCATCTTCTTCTTTCATCCATCTTTGCAATCATCTCATCCGTTACCCATGGTTTCCTTATTCTTTTCCCGTTAACGGTTCCTCTAGTGTCTTTAGCGGCTTCCAATATCCCTTTCTTGATACATTCCCATTTTTCTTCGATAGTACTCAGTTCTTTACCGTCATCCATCATTTTCTCTACAGCCTGCTGATGCTCCTTCCTCGTTAACCCATTTAATGCTTCTACGTTCCATTTCCTAACCCGCCGCTCTTGCCTTATCTTCTTGAAATAGACGTTACATTTCATAACAACTAAATTGTGGTCAGAGTCCGCATCCGCTCCTGGGAAACTGTGCGAATTTATCACACTCTTCCTAATCCTGTGCCTAACCATAATATAATCTAACTGGTACCTTTCTGTGTCATCTGGAACTTTCCATGTATACCTACGCCTTTTGTGGTGTCTTAACCATCTTTTTGTGATGACTAACCCTTGTCTCATGCAGAATTCATTTGCTTCCTCCTGCGCTCATCCCTCGTGTCTAACCCATAGTCCCCCCCCCCTCGCCACCATATCTTCCTTCTCCTACCGTCGCAATCCAATCTTCCATCACTATCATGTGTTTCACTGCAGGAACACACGCGATTATATCCTCTAACTCATCGTACATCCTATCGACTTCTTCCTCCTTGTGCTTGCTCGGTGGAATGTATACCTGAACAATGACGAAGGTCGTCGGCTCTTCTGTAATCTCTACGAGTAAAATTTGCTTTTTCTACGAGTAAAATCAGTTGCTTGGTCTATGTTGACTACGCTTCTTCCTACCCCTTTATTTAATATAACGGCAACCCCTCGTTGGCTCTCGACCGCGGAAGCCTTACCTCTCCCGCTACCGGGCACGACACACGGCCGCTTGGGCCGAGTCCCGTAGTTGCCAGGACTCATATTATCTATAGTACCCATCAGTATATATTATATTATATACTAATTCAGGTGGTTTCCCGTTGCCTTCCTCAATAGTGTTTTTAACTTGACACCATCACTTAATGGCCGCCCCACTGGGGTTAGACGACATTGTAGCCGCCTCACTGAGGTACAGACGCGGCGTGGACTACCTTTCGTCTGGCTCCTAACCTTCGACCTATCTGGCATGGGTGACCCTTCCAGGAGTAGTTATTATAACTCCCGCCAGCACAGCTCTAGGAATCATCGGATATCACAAGTCCTTCCACCACGACGTTTTAGGTCTCTGCGAGGTGAGATGGAATGATAGCGGGGATTAATGGAGTGACAATTATAGAGATATATACAGCGGCGGGGACGAGAGCCAACGAGAGGTTGCCGTAATATTGAATCAAGAGGTAAGAAGAAGCGTAATCAACATAGAGCAAGCATCTGATGGAATCATACTCGTAGAAATTAAAGCTGAGCCGACGAACATGGTCATTGATCTGGTATACATGCCACCGAGCAACCACAAGGAGGAAGAAGTCGATAGGATATATGATGAGTTAGAGGATATCATCGCGAGTGTTCCTGCAGGGAAACATTTGATAGTGATGGGGGATTGGAACGCGACGCTAGGCGAAGGAAGAGAGGGTGGTGAGGTGGGGGACTATGGGTTGGGCACGAGGAATGAACGCGGGGAGAAAGCAATTGAATTCTGCAGGAGACAGGGGTTAGTCATCACGAACGCATGGTTTAGACACCACAAAAGGCGTAGGTATACATGGAAAATGCCAGTCACTCAGAAAGGTATCAGTTAGATTATATTATGGTTATGCAGAGGTTTAGGAACAGTGTGATAAATTCACACTGTTTCCCAGGAGCGGATGTGGACTCTGACCACAATTTAGTTGTTATGAAATGTAATGTTCGTTTCAAGAAGATAAGGCAAGGGCGGCGGGCTAGGAAATGGGATTTAGAAGCAGTAAATGTATAAACGAGGAAGGAGTACCAGCAGGCTGTAGAGAAAATGATGGCTGACGGTAAAGAACTGTGAACTATCGAAGAAAAATGGGAATGTATCAAGAAAGGGATATTGATTGCATAAAATGTATTGAGCGGTAGTGGAATGTTGAAGAGGGTAATATAGGGGAGAATGTTGGGCAAGCGAGGTAAGGGCAGGAACAGGATAGGGATGTTGGACGGGATGAAGGGAGGAAAGAAGTACACCGAGATGAAGAGGGATCTGATATAGATTAGTTTGCTAGGTGGGGAGTCACAAAATGTTTATTAGATAGTTGTGTCCATCCATAAACCTACCTTAAACGGTAGATTACCTAATAATATATATATATATATATGTAAATATATATATACATGTGTGTGTGTGTGTATATATCCCTCCATTGGACTGCAACCTTGGCGTGTTCGAAGAGCAAGTGCGTTCCGATAACCCCTAAAGCTGTGCTGGCGGGAGTTATGATAATTGTTCCTGGAAGGGTCACTCATGTTAGATTAGTCGTGGGTTAGGAGCCAGACGAAATTCCACGTAGTGTCTGTTCCTCAGTGAGGTGGCTGCAAAGACGTCTGACCCCAGTAGGCCGGCCATTGGTGATGGTGTCACTTTAAAAACACAGTTGTGCAGAGACAACGGGAAATCACCTCAATTATTATTGCCAAGAATTTTATGATGGACCTTATGGCGAATATGAGTCCTAGCAACTACGGGACTCGGCCCAATTGGCCATATGTCGTGCCCGCCAGCGGGAGAGGCAAGGCTACCCTGGTCGTCTAACAAAATTGGAAATATGCAAACATATTTTTGTATATTTCTTGAGAATTTCCTATTAAGAACGACCACCTAAATACCATGTATTTACTGATTATTCGAATGCATTAGGAAGTAAGAATACATGTCCCTAGAGACTGTAGGATGAAGCTGATTGGAGCATTTGATATGTCCTTAATGTTTAATGATACTGCTCACTGTATTTTATCGTAATTCATTTAATTTAGTAACAACCAGATATTTTTAGTGCAACATGCCTAAATGTGTGTCTGAAAAATAATATTTCTTGCTGATTAATTACATAGTATTACATTGTAATTTTAAGTTTTATTTTTGATACGAAAATTGTAGCGAGACATCTGAAAATTCATCATTGTAATATAAATTGAAGCCAAAGCGCTTTTTTTTCTATGTCAAAATTGGAAAAGATTGAATTATTCGTAAAAAAAAAGTTTTCTTAAGCATAACTGTATCCAAACATTTTTAAAGCATTGAAATTACAGTATTGAAATATTTACAGTTCATGTTGAAATGCAAAGTTTCTTTTTTACCCTCATTAAAAATATTTTTGGTCTATCAGGGAGTAAAGTTACTGGTGCGTTACCAAATATGCAAAATGGAGATAAATATTCAGAGTATTGGTTGAACCGTTTGATTCTATTTAATCATTCAGCACATTGATATTTTCGTTAAAGACTATTTTTAATGAATATTATTTGAATGCAGGCGAATTGCAGGATCTTTTTTAATCTTAAAATCACCCCTATCCAGTAAAAACAGTCCTATACGTATCCTATAAAGTATTTAATTTAAGGTTTGTCTTAACAGTGCCTTACCTTAAAGGGAAATGCATTGAGATTTTGCATTTATTTATTTAACAAGACGTCTATTTTATAATACATTTCTCGGCGTTAGATGCATAAGTAAGAAAACGTTTAACTCTATTGTCGGGAAAATGACGAGAGCAGGAGAAATGATAGGCTTGCTCACCTGCTGCTTATTTCGTTCCTATCTTAAATAGCATTTTTAGAAATTACTTCCGGCGGGACTTTGCGATTATTGCGACTTTTTATAATAAATCATTATAAATTATTCTGAGTCACTTGAACTCGCATTTGAGGGATAATACTCAGGAACTAAATTTATATTAAGGAGAGAAATTCTCCTGGATCTTCTGAAACGAGAACAATATTCCTGCAATATTCATTTGAAATGTAGTCTATAACCATCTACTAGCCTCATTCACCAGGAAGGAAACTGGCGCAAAATTTTTAATTAATTTAGGTTTAATTTAGATTTAATATAGATTTTAGTTTAATTTTCCCTTTGATTAAAGCTGTAGGGATGGAAAGCATGACTATAATCAGAAGATTAAATATAGTGTTAATGTATTTCCCAGCGAAATTTCAAACTTTTAATTTGAGGCATAGATTAAAGATTTAATCCAGCATTTGCCACAGATCCCATTAAAATTTATGTTTTTATTATTTAAATCAACTGAAAGTATTTTCTTCATCCCAAATGGTTAAACAGCACCTCATGGCATTTGTTAGTTTTGGAAAAGTTAGGCATAATCAGTAGCATGTGCAGTGTCCTCAGGATAACCATGTGTGCTAAAATAGAACCTAAAAAGACAATAGATAGGGAGAGCTATTTTTTATGGTAAAATAGCTCTCACTACCTCAAGGTATGGTATGGCATCTGTAGTGATCATCCAGTGTGCCAATGCAAAGGTTAAGAACGGTTCAATCACCTTTTTGTGGAAAACAGGTTTAGGGTCTTGAACTGAGACCATATACGTATGATCTATCCAGAAAAACAAAGGCTACTTAAAATATATTACAATCTTTTCAGCTGTCCTTTTCTTTTGGTAAAATTTCCAGTGAAATAGAACAAAGCGCAAATAGTTTTATGCTATAAGTTGGACATTTACAATTTTAGATTACGAATCTTAAAACTTTAAAGCACACCATCAATGTAGATATGTAATATCAAGGAGAATATAGCTTAGTAAAATGAATTTTGAGAAAAGTTCTTGTTAACCTTTTGTGCTACGAAAGGTATCGGGATCATTGTTAAGATATGATGTTTACATTTTTGAATGGCAGTATTGGGGCGAATGAAAGGTCGTGGAATTAAACACGTATTTACTGAGTAATGTTTTTCATATATTCATCATTCCATTGCTCAAAGTATGTTAGAATTCCGTTACTAATCTCTGTAAGGTTAAAAAAATTCTTGATGAGGAAAGCATAACGAGTTTCCCCCGGGTTAGAATGCTGAAGTGGCGACGTTTTATCTATCTCATCCAAGCCTGAGATTGCCTGAAGAAAAGTAGGTGCTAAGTCACCATCCAAAAAGTGCTAACCGGGAGGAAGCCCGTGAACAAGCATTATTCATCTAAACGCCAGGGTAACATTCATCCAATGTGGAAGTTGAAACATGTAAAACGTATCAAAATTAATAAAAACACTGGCATTATTTGTTAATAATTGGTCGATAAAAACTGCCGGAGTGAACCATTTTTATTTAATCGATATAGTTCATATAGTTATATAGATCCAACGAAATACATAATTTAGATTTATATGTAAGCATGATGAAATACTGGTGAAAAGTGCTTTCCTCGATCATCCTATAAATTAATTGGAGAACATTTGTTTGAGTTTTTAGTGTCGTATTCGAGAATATATTTTGATGTAGACTTGTAAATAGTGTTAGGTGGATTGGTACGAGAAAATGACACGATTAAAAAAACGCCCTTGTTCTAGGCGCTACAACTACTACGCCCAAGTTTTTAGGCGTAGTAGTTGACCTGGGTGTAAAATCAATATTACAACAGAAATATACTCATTTAAAAATACCAAATGGAGTGGTGTAAATAAGGAAAGAGGAGAATGATTTATTTGCCAGAATCCAATTTGCAATCAGCAGTTGATGTCCTTCTGCCGAGGTTTACATCGTAACATCCTTCAAATTCAGAGTTCTTTTCGTACCTTTTTCTTCCCATATTTTACAGGAATGATTTTCAGTCGACATTTTGTTGAAGCATGGTTGGTAAAACGGTTTCCAGCAGAAATGTTAGTCCTATCCCCTCCGACGATTTCGCGTCATATCGCACCTAACCACGCACTGCTTCCTTCTGTATTACTGCCTACTTTTCTTTTCATTTCTAAGGTGACCCTAACTCTATTGATTCGTAACGAGAAACTTAAATGCAAATGAGCAGACGCTCTGAGGGCATCACGAGAGTCCAAGTCGCGGTATTGTTAACGCCGCTGCGTGGATGGGTGTAAACAAGACCCTTTACTATCGGGTAGGGGGGGTCTTAATTACTTCATGCTTGTTATGTATGTCTCGTGCTCTAAAGACCATTATTAGTGACTCCCCTCTTGCTCTCTCTTTCTCTCCCTTACCACTCTCTCTAACACTCCGTCGAGTGCGTTCTCGTCGAGTGGCTTCGACGCAATCATTGGTTTGAATTGGAGCCGCCACTCAAACAAGACCTCTGAATTAGGATAGTGGAAGAATTTAAATATTTGCCTTGGCTTGTCGAAGTGGCCCACGGAATGAAATGAGTAGAGCTCGTGGAAAGGGTGGATACTCTGTGGTATGAGAAAAATATCAAATTTTGGGACGTCAGGTATTTGACAGAAACCTTGGATTAAAGAATTGAAGGATTCAAGAATTGAGATTTTTCGAAATAGAGTTATACTCGTAAATCAATTACTAAATTTTTGAGTTGAGAAGTTATCGATTCGTGAAGTTTCCAAAACGTTTAGATTCATTTCTCATGTCTGATACTTATGGTAAAACTTAAAGAGCTTTATAGCCCCTACCAAACAGTGAAATATTAAGAAGAATAGACAAAATAACACTAATAAAATTTTATCTGTAACACCAGAATACAATCAGTAATTAAAGCACGTATTGGAAAATACGGATTTCTGTTTTTTTCGTAATATTTAGTACACATAAACATAGCTATTTCCTGGTATGAGTATTCATGGAAAAGTGGGCATGCTAAATTTCATGACTTGATTTCAATAATTTCTGTCCATGCACACTTGAAAAAGTTTATTTTGGAATTAGCAGTTTAATTATTTTAAATAATTTGTTCAAGTTTTGTGTTCTTATATTTTCTGTGAGGAAGGTAAGCTGCTGTACATTGTTGGAAAGTTGCCTCAACGAGTTTGCCTGCAGAGTATTCCACCCCAATTACAAATGCACCTGTAGCCCAATAGGAAGCTGATTTTAAAGGTGCCAATCCTGACTAATGTAGAGGGTATATACCATAAGAGGGAGTAGGGATTATTTTCAAAATTTACAATGGTCCAAGATAAGGATTGAATAAAGTTTCTGTAGATTTCCATGCAGAGGACAATGCAGACAACTGTTAAACAAAGCCGAGGAAACGTTCGAAACAATAAATTATTTTGTCCTTGTCATGTTCTGAAATTTTAAATAGATGATTCTTCAATGCTTAACAATCCGGAAGTGCACAGGTGGTGTCCCATTTTCATATTTTATTTTGAGAGTCATTTTTATCACATAAAATGGCATAACATCCTCAGATATTGCATGTAAAATATCAGTAAAATCATAGTGTACAAGTACGTACCTGTTCTTCGAACTAGGGCTAATATCTACCCCGAAGCATTTTTCCAAATCATTTTGAAAGAAATAAGCTAAAGAATTCTTATTCCAAATTCCATTTCCTTTCACATCAAGAATAAATTTGTGTGCTTTTATATGCATTTTGTGTTTAAGGCAGAAGATTATTTTTCAAATATTTTGATAGTATAGCTCCATTAGCAAGTCAATATAATAAAATTTTCAAAGGTTTCTTGAATTCCAGAAAAATCTTTGAAAATCGTCCCATTTGGGAAGCTCTATGACATTGAACTATGTAAGATTCTTTTGGATTAAAGTAAAATATTTGATTGATTGTGCTCGTTTGAACTCTGTTAATAGGTGACTAAAGGTGTTTTCGGGGGAGGCCCTTGGTTAATGAAATGATCAAATATTTCAGATATCCCTTGAAACAAATTTGTGAAGCGTTTTCATTGCAGCATGACATAACCAGTTGTAAGACTTTACCAGTTTCACATCTAAACACCCACATTCGGCCGTGTCGTTCAAATGTACTCATAATATGAACTTTTAGAGTAATCCCTGAGTATTCTTGTCACTTTTCCCAATTTAAATATTTGCTTGTCAATAATTTACTAAAATTGTAAAATGGTTGCTTTCAATCTTACTTATAGCCTTTACGTTTCGTATTTTATAATTTAAATCTTTGATTTGAGTACCTTATACCTTGGAATATAGCCATTAGACTTCTGTTTTCACTTTTGATACGCACGTTTCAGTCAATTCTGGGCATATAATACTTACGTTTATTGTTACAAAATATTTTATTGTCTGTTCAACGAAATAACGAGATTATAAATAGACTTCGATGTAAAAGCATCTCCATGTGGTCCGCGATATTTTTTCTTCATTCCAGATCTTAAAATAAGTGCACTCAACAGGAAGTAGATTTATTTAAATCCAAGAAGATTAATAACACTCGTTTGTAATTTTCAGTACCCGATAAGTTAATTGATTTGTGATTGCAGTCTTAAGTTTCCTTTCTGCATTATAAAAAAATTGGAAAGGAACCCTCTTCTGCGACGATACAAATATATACAAACATTTACCCTGAAACACGAAAGCTGATGGTGACGGCCGTGACGTCGAAATAACAAATATGTGAGAGTCCTCGCTCTGTACTTTATATAAATGTTTTAGTAAAATAAATAAATTGTTTACCTTGACTCCTTTGAAACACAAGGATTGTGTTTCAAATGAGTCAATGTAAATGGAGAAGAAATCAACATGCTCCGGTTTGCAGATGACATTGCAAAACTCTATGGCAAAGAAGAAATAGGTGGATTGGACACATATTGAGGCACACTGGATTGATTAGGAATACAATTGAAGGAAAAATAGCAGGGAAAATTTCAAAAGAAAGACCAAGAGAAATGTCAATAGGACAAATTAAGAAAGATGTAAAACAGAAAAGGCATCAGGGATTGAGGTAATTGACATGAAATTGACGCGAATTGAGGGCTGCAATAAGCCATACTAGGATTGAAACACTGATGATGATGATGATGATATCCAAAAAGGTGTGTCAACCTCGATGCCAAAACTTCATTATTTCTCTATCTTTGCCAAATCAACCTATTGCCTTTACTTAGTTTGTTCCCAATTTTTGGGTCGGCAGTGTCGTATTGTTTTAACCAACGTCTTCCCCACCATTGTAGTCACAGATAAGAGCAATTAGGTAAGGTGGTTTGATCAAAAAAGAATTGAACCTTAACCTAACATTCATGTTACTATAAAGTATACCGATAATAGCTAATGGATCATCCACTGTCCATATCGACCGGCGACGTGGGTGACCTCTGCTCCGCCGAACTCATTAATGTGAAACTCACCATAACTTCTGTGTTATATGTAAGCCTATCATACATTCCAAGCCGAAAATTAAGAAAATTTGTTTTTATATCCAATGGACTCTGATATTGTCAATACTTCTGGTGTCTTGCAAAAACGTACCTCATGGAACACCGCTATCCATACTGCTCTGCATAGGGATTAATTCCTATATGTAAGCAATCAGTTCAGGTAGGTTTTGGATGGAAGCAAGCAAACAAAAGTGGCAGTGGTCTATCTATCTCGTCACTCCAAACGAACGAACCCGGCATGCTATTCTGAAATAAACCCTCCTTCAACTGCTTATATATCCTTCCTCCAATATTTCCATCCAGTATCCCGTTCCTATTCCATCCTCCTCCTCGCAAGCTTAATATTGCTCCCTTTATCAGACTTCATCTTCCCATTGCCAACTAAAATGCTCTGCATCGTTCTTTCTTGCCTCATTTGCATTTCTCCGAATAATCCCCTTTCCTCCCACACTATATTTTGTGTTTTCTTTTCTGTTAACTTTACCCTTTCCATTCCTTCTCCAGATCCACATTTCAAAATCCTCCAATGTACGCCTGTCATCCTGCTTCAGTTCAACCTGTCATCCTGCTTCCGTGTCGTAAATAACTACCCGATATCAAAGTTTTAACAAGCGTTTTTTTAACATCCTTAGTCAACGTCCCTGTCATCAATTCCCTCCTCGCTGTGAAAGCTTCTTTGCCTGACAAAATTCTTCCACTTATGTTCCAACTAATTTGGCCACTTTGGTTCAAAACACTTCCGAGATACGTAAACAGTTCCACCTCGTTTAGTTTTTATTCACTTTTTTAAAGTTTAGCTGAGCCTACCTATTTGGAAACACAACTTGTGGTTAGTATATATTTATTCTCCTCTTATATTCATCGCTCTAAGTATTTAAACCATACCTTAACTAATTTTAAAATTAAGCTTTCCAACTCGTATATTTCCACAGCAATGCTCGAAATATTTTGCTGACTAACAGCTAACCTAACAGATTTTATGAATTTTTCACTACCTTTCATTCCAATCTACATTTCCTCTTTTGCCTCTTTAACCATTTCCTCCTCATATACGTTAAACAGTACTGGTGGTGATGGACAACCCTGTCTTACTCCTCTTCCTAATTCTGCTTTTAACAACTGGCATCCGGACTTTGTCCCGCACCTATGCCTGAGAAGTCCGAGTTATGACAAGTTGCAGATAACTCTCCCATCCCCCCAAACTACTCTTATTTTCCGCATATAATTCATCAGTTTTTTTTTCAATTCACATTATGAAACTCCTTTTGGATTTCTACAATATAGGCAAAAAATATTGTTTTCCCTGTTCTTCTCTATTACAGACCTTTTTACTCCATTGGCATCACACGTGCATCCCTACCTGAACCCAAACTGAACCCAAAACTAAGATTAATTTTCTCATCCCCAAACTATTTACATTTTCACCAAGCCGCATTGCCATATGTATCCAACCCCTGAACCTTATAATCAATGAAACTGGACAATAATCTCTCAAATTATTACTTTCGGGTCTACGAAAATTTGAATATGACCTGCGTCAACATTTTTTAAACACACATTTCCTGCTACTTTCTGGAAATGAGCATTTATAACTCCTAAGAGAACGGATTCTTTCACTAACTTCCTTCGAATTGTTCTCGATATTATCAAGCCCTATTCCGCAATCCAAATCATTCAGTCCAATTTGTTATGTACTCAAATCTCTAAATCTCTTTTCCAAAAACAGATTTGTCAGAAAAGCAACTGTTAACATTATTGCTTCCCTCCTATTCTGAATTCTCCATTCTTCCCTCCTCCTATCCATTCTTCCTGCACCAAGCGCAAAAAGGGAAAAATCCTGATCCATCATATTTAATGTAGTTTATCTATTAAAGGCATTTATAAAACCGTGCGTATCCTTTCTCATTTTTACTCTAATTCAACCGCATAAAATTTCACCTTTTAGAGAAGTTCTATGCAATAAAAATTCCTGAATTTAATTTAAGAATTAAGTTCCACAAACGTTACCTATATGCACAGTGATTGTCTTAAAGCATTTAACTCTACCTCTGTCGACGTACTGTTCCTCACGGCCATCAACCTTGTTTCCCTTTTATTTATCCCATATTTTTCATAAAAATGCTCCCTTCCCCTTTATAAATGTTCCTGCATATATTCACCTGAGTATGTGCAGGAATATAGCATTTATAAAGAAGGGATATTTTTTTATAAACAATATGGGATAAATGAAAATGATATGAGCCAATGCAATGGGTAGAAGAATAGCGTCTAAGCACATCAATCTATTTATGAACCTTCTTGAGAAAACGTTCCTCTATTTCAGACATCGTAATATATTTTTTTGGATCCACTTGTTACGTGTATATTTTAATGCTGCTAGAATCACGTCCACGATTCTCTCTCCAAATTTATCCCGTGAAATAATTTATTTTTTCTTTATTTGACCTTCAGTCCGAGGATTTCTCTTTTTAGACAACCAAAGCTACCTTACTGCAAACTTTATTTCCTCATCTCAGTTCATTTCAAGATCACCAAACACCAGAAATATGACCACTTCAACGGCTGTCACTATGCATATCTTAAACGTGCCATTCTCACTCTCGTTCTGTTCCCATTACATCTACATCTACATCTACATAATACCCCGCAAGCCGCCGCAAGGGCGTGTGGCGGGGGGTGTTAGGCCACCACCCAAAAAAAGGAAAAAAGAAACACCGCATTCAAAACCAACACACACATGCAAACCCCAATCCACAACAGAGCACACATTCATTGCAACACCCCATCATTCGACGCGCATGCAACCACACATCTACCTATTCTCACTCCAAAAGCATGCAAGTACATACGCTTACCTACAACAAATAATTCCACCCTAGGATGCAGCAAGAAACCCATCACGAACGTGCCAGCTAGCTTACAGCAAGTAGCCAGGCGAAACACCACCACCACAAGAGCGTTCCACACAAAACTCTCTCCCACCCAAGGTGAGGAATCCGGCCCAACGCTGCAGGTGGGAGGAGGGTGGGAGGAGGGTGGGAGGAGGGTGGGAGGTATTGTACATTACATGTACAATAACTCTTTGCCACTCTACTTTCCTGGAAAAACCTGAAAACTTCCCGCTTGAAACATGGCTTTTTGGCTTTCCGCCTTAACTACCACATCCTTCCTCACTCTTCTCTATCATCCCGCTCCCAGATACTAGGTTATGCACCCATGAACCCCGACAGCAACTTCATCCACAGAATGTGAAATGTGCCAAAATTATTTAAATACCTTTTCCCATCTCTCTCTTCCCTCGTTTTCCTTATATACCAGGTTTTAATGACCCCTCCCCTATTTCAATTTTCTCATACAGTAACGGAACTTTAATCGTCATGTACCAACCACGATGATACGTTTCCTACACTTCAAGTGAGTGTAACATCCTTCGCTTCTCCATTCTGAAGAAAACAGTGAAGTGCCTTTCTCACAGATACCAGGTTATAATGTACGTGAGACTTAGGTATACATTTGCTCTTCACTTTTATAGCAATTTTTTTACTGCTTATTTTTGGACGTAATCTCAATGGTAGTGTTTTCAATATTTGTGTTTTTGCACGAGCGTACCTTCAAAGTATTTGCTAGTTCTTTCGTTTTTTCCTCAAACAATCACCAACAACTATTAAAATACGTATTATTTCCAAGATAAATATATAAACCGCACCTTATTTTCTCTAGATTTTGGCCAAAGGAAGGCTACAACTTTTAGGTTTAATCGAGTAGCATGGTTTAATGTTTTGGATTTCTCAGAGCACGCAAAATATAATTTCCTGGAGTCGATTCTACGATTTAATGGAAGTTAATGATATAGTGTATGATTTTCTCATGATTAGTATGAGTGTGAAACAAAAATAAGTTATATATTTAGCAAATCACTTATACATTTGACCAGGGTTCACGATTTTCCTCCTAACGCCTCCTGCACCAACCGATATATGCTGAATTTGCACCTCCTGTGTGTGCCGCTAACATCCCTGATACTCCGCGGCTGCGTGCATCGCGCGTGCGCCTAAATTTCCGAGGCTCACTGCCAACTTCGAAAACTCGGACCGTAGCATTTAACCTGAGATTTTTAACGTAAAACTTTAATTGCCGGCGAAAATTTCCTGTTTGACATTGCGTTTAAAATGCGCCGGATCATCGAAATTATGCCCAATGTAACCACCTAGTCTAGGGAATTTTAAATTCGAAACCTTTGACTTCAATGAAGAATACCCGAGCGATCATCCGTATCAGGTGGTATTGGGTCAATCTAGTTCCGGAGGCTTTTGTTGCCCCATTTCCTCCTCCAGTCACTTGCTCAGTACTTCCCCGCGCCTCCTTCACCCCTCATTCCATCTCACTATTCTCGCTCACGTTCGGACATGTAGGCCCCACGACGGAGACTTGTAGGATTCGGGCATGTAGGCTTTCCGCCTGAGGAGGGGGCTTCATTCGAAGTCTAACCGAGCCACCAGCCTCCTCGCACTCGGCACTCGGGAGATTCTTTCCGACGAAAAAGCAGAGTTGGCTGTTTGTGAAGAGCACTCGAGACGGTCTCCGCGCCCATCACTCCCTCGAGTGCGCCCCAGCCCGTCACCCCTCTCTTGCCGCGAGAGAAGTGTTTTGTGGGTACGTTTGGGAGGGAGCATGCATGCGAAAGTGATACGTCGTGTCACCGTTTATCCGATTCACCGCATTGCATGATGCTGCACTTTTCAGTAGCGTTCACTTTTTTTTTATTTTGCATATTCCGCCCTTTCGTATACTCTCTTTCAGGTGGAATTTCGAAGCACACTCGATAAGCATGCGTGCTCAGTTGATCGCAACAATTCATTTGAGTGGGCTTGCATTTTTTTAAGTGGAAACTTCCATTTTCCGGGGGTAATTGAGAGGGTGTTTCCGTTGGTAGAGATTCAAGACCAATTACAGGAGAATCATGGCGCCATCTGATGCTTTATTAAAAAGGATGGACAATTGTTAGAATAATATGTCAACCAAGCTATTCTGTAAATCTTAGATGGGACAAATATGGTAGTTTTAAGAGGTTCCAAAATTAACCTGACCTGCTTACTGTTTATTATACCGATGCTTCATTGGTATTCATGAAACTGCTGAGAAAATAGGGGATGAGTTAATGTCCTAAATTATCAAGAGGAAATTTGATAAATTCTTATTTTATTAATGTCGATCCAGATCTCTAACGATGCATTATTAGCTGATAGTCTTAATAGCAAATAATAAAGTGTACTATTTATAACTGGCACTTATGCTAACAATATTGAGGCCGTTGGTTAAAGAAACCTTGAAATTGTAGTTCATGAACTGCTACGTCATAACCACTAAATCCAAGCAAAACCTATTTGTACACTTTTCTTTCCAAACGGAATCACTCTTTCACTCATAGATACAAGAGATCAATTTGCACAAAAATTCTTAAAGGAAAATGCCAAATTTTATTCGACAAATTTTCATGTTCTTGTCATTTATTCGCCATGAAATTTTGTAGTATCAAGTATCAATTTACTGCTTCTTATATCAATATTTCTTCCCAATGTTGTGGAAAAATCTTTTTAGGCTAACATGTAGTGAACATACCGACAAGCTTGTGAGCTTACACATTTTTGAGGGTCTTGGGAAGATTCGAAATTGACAATAGAGATAGTCTGTGTACTGGGGACTCATTCTACTCAGCGCTAAAATTAAATTACTTACTTCGTTTGTGAAATAAAATTTGCGTCCTACGCTTGCTTCAACTGCAGTTTAAGTTTCGCCGTAGAATTATTCACCAGAGCGTTAGTGCCTACATTAAAAACTTTTCAAAAACTATGTGTCAACGGTTAACGGGCTAACTAACATCTTTCCAAATTTCCGTTTTATTTGAGTAGGGTTGTTCCTTAACTTACATTCACGGTCAACTCATGTTCACATTTTGAGGAAAATTTTAATTCCAAGGGATACTTATATGTGTAAATATGAATAGTATTGTATGGAGAAGAGAAAGAAAAATAATTGGGAAATCGTCGGTGGGAAAATGGAGATGTTAAAAATATGAGGACCAAAAAAAGGCACAATTTTTTAGTCATCCGTAATATTCCCTAGTAGAATAAGGAAATAACTAGTAAAATTTGGTGATAAGACAACGTTTTCTTTTACAAGTAGAAAGATTATTTTGTAAAATAACATTCACGAATGATCCTGAATTGTAAACAACAAAAGGAAGATGTCAATAAATTCCAATTTAAAAGAATATTTTTTTAGGGTTACCAACGTCACACCATTTATCTTAAAGGTGAAATTCTCTCTGGCTTGGAAAAGAATACGTAGTAGTTTCTGTAGTCTGTAAATGATGTTTTAACCATAGCTAATAAAAAATACCTCTGCAAATCTTGTGTCCAAACTTATTCAATAGGCCATTCAAAATATTTGTATTTCATCGTGCTGCCTCGAAGGTAAAATGGATGTAATATTCTTCGAACTATAGGCCTATCCTTTTTTGGCATTGTGTGATTGCGCTACCTTTTATTCTTTCATCTCAAGGCCTCTTTAATTTCCCCTTTGTTGAGTAAAATTGATCCCCCATCTCATCTTTAGCCGAAGAATCGGGGCATGTGGTTGCATAAACCCCCCGCAAATGTCAGTGTATTTTACGTTCCCTTAGAACACCAGCCTGGAAAGTTGGTGACCCTTGTTTCGTCCCCGTTCAGGCAACCTTCTTTCGATTGTGTTCTGCTTGACTTTACCTTTCACACAATTACCGAGTTCGTCCTTTACTCTCTCTTTACCTTGTATTTGTATCCATGTGAATGAATATTTGTTCACCAAGTGGGACGAATTGACGTATTAAAATGTAATTATATATATATATATATATATATATATATATATATATATATATATATATATATATATATATAATTACATATGTATTATATATATATATGTATATATAATATTAGGAAATCTACCGATTAAAGTAGGATTTTGGATGGACACAACTATCAAATAAACATTTTGTAACTCCAAAATAACCCAATCCAGCAACCTACTCTACATCAGGTCCCTCATCATCTCTGTGTACTTCTATCCTCCCTTCATCCCGTCCCACATCCCTATCCTGTTCCTGCCCTTTCCTGTTTGTCCAACATTCTCCCCTCCATTACTTTCTTCAACATTCAACTGCCGCTAAATACGCCTTTCATCCATTTTTCCTGCCTTAATAGGATTTCTCTCAACAAAGCCCTCTCCTCACCCACCATCTCTAGTACTTCCTCATTTGTTTTCCTTTCGGTCTATTTCACCTTCTCCATTCTTCTCCACACCCACATTTCAAAAGCCTCCAATCTACGTCTATCTTCCTGCTTCAGTGACCACGTTTCCGCGCCGTGCATAGCTACGCACCATATCAGAGTTTTTACGAGTCTTTTCTTAACCTCCCTACTCAACGTCCCTGTCATCAACTCCCTCCTCCTTTACAAGATCTCCCTGCCGAGCGCATTTCTTCTCCTTACGTCCCTACCACTTTGACCGTATTGGTCCAAAACACTTCCGAGATATGTAAACCGTTCTATCTGCCCTATTTTTTTCCCCTCCTATTTTAATGTTCACCTTAGCCTTTTTCTTTCTGGAAAATCGCATAACCTTTGTGTTATTAATATTGATTCTCATCCCATATTTATCGCACTGAACCTCCAAATCACTCAGCAATGCATGCAACCTCTTGGCAGACTGAGCAACTAATATTTGGTCATCAGAAAACCTAACCTATTTTCCGAATTTCCCTCCGACTTTCATTCCTACCTCCAGTTCTTCCCATGCCTCTTTAATCATTCCCTTGTTTGTCTTACATTCTCCCCTCTATTATGGCCTCCAACATCCCACTACCGATCAATACGCCCTTCATCCATTTTCCTGTCTGCATAGGATTTCTATCAAGGAACCCCTCCTCTCGCCCACCATACCAATTACTTCCTCATATCTTTTCCTTTGGATTCATTTTACCTTCTCCATTCTTCTCCACACCCACATTTCAAAAGCGTCCAATTTACGTCTATCCTCCTGCTTCAATACATACAGTACAGTACATATCCATATCAAAGTTCTCCTTGATCTAGTTTTTCCACTCCTATTTTAATATTTAGCTTAGCTTTTCCCTTACTGGAAAATCACATTATCTTTGTTTTAATAATATTGATTCTCATCCCAATTCTGTCGCACTGAATTTCAAACTCACTCAGGAATGCTTGCAACCCCTTGGCTGACTGAGCAACTGATGCTTGGTCATCAGCAAATCTAACCGATTTTGCGAATTTCCCTCCGAATTTCATTGCTACCTCCAGTTCTTCCCATGCCTCTTTAATAATTTCCTCTACATACACGTTGAACAGCACCGGTGACAATGGGCAACCCTGCCTTACACCTCTTTCTAAAACTTCCCATCCGGACTCTCCGTTCCCCACTCGCACCTTGGCAGTCTGAGACATGTACAGGTTGCGGATGAGTCTCCTGTCCCTCCAATCCATTCCTATTTTCTGCAATACACGCATTAATTTTTCCGAGTTTTTTCTATCAAACGCCATTTCGAAATCTACGAAAAAGGCAAATACATCCTGATTGTATTCTATATTCCTCTCCTTTAGTGATCTCATTACCGCAATGGCATCACGCGTACCTCTTCCCTTCCTAAACCCAAACTGATCATCCCCTAAGTAATCATTTGTTTTACTCTCTATCCTTTTGTTGATGATGCTGGGAATAACTTTAGCTGCGTGGGATATCAAACTTATTGTTCTTTAATCCTCACACGATGTAGCCTTTGCCTTTTTTGGAATAGGAATTAACACCGATCTCACAAAATCTTCCGGCCAGATTCCTTCTTCATAGATACTACGAATCAGTCCATATAGGGCCTTCTTCTCGCATTTTCCTAAGCATTTCAACAGTTCGTCAGGAATGTTGTCCACCCCCACGGCCTTATTTGCTTTCATCTCCTTTAATGCCCTTTCTATTTCATCGTCGAGTATGCCTGGACCTAAGCTATCTTTTCTACGTTACGTTCCTTTTCCATGTCTACCCTTGTCGGCCTAAGTTGTTTGCCATAAAGTGTTTCTATATATTCTTTCCATCTCTCTCGGATTTTTCCTGGTTCAACTATTGTCTTACCCCACTCATCTTTAACTGTTAGCACAGATCTTGTCTTCCTACTTCCCGATAATAACTTAACCTTGCTGTATAGAGCACCAATTTCATCCTTCTGTAAACTTTCCGTATCCTCGCATTGCGTTTTCCACCATTCTTCTTTTGCTTTTTTTATGACCCTTCTACTGACCGGAGGGTCCCGGGTTCGGTTCAAGTCCGGGGCAAGCCAATTGGGGCACCTGCAGCTCCACCCAAGCTAGTTGATTTTTCGGGTACCAGATCTTCCTGGGAAAATATAACTGGCACAGGGAAAGGAACTGGTCCCCCTACCCTGAAGTGTGAATATGCACACGCCGTTGGGCTTGGTACATGGGTGAGTTCTACCATCACGGAAGTACTCACGTGAGTAAAATAACTTTTGGACGGCACAATAGAACACAGAATAAAACATATAACACGTAAAAGGACACTCACGCTGTAGATGATTTAAGCTTTCGGCCTACTCCGAGGCATTCATCAGGTCAGACTTAGACAGTCAGTTCAGGTCAGTCAGACTCCCTTTTACGTGTTATCTGTTTTATTCTGTGTTCTATTGTGCCGTCCAAAAGTTAATTATATATATCTATATAATTATATATTATTTTATATATAATTTATATATTAATTATATATATATACATATATGTATATATATATATATATATATATATATATATATATATATATATATATATATATATATATATATATATATATATATATATATATATATATACTACCTTGATCAAAAGGTTCCCGGAATTTATTCAGAAAATTAAAAATACAAGTTTATTCATCTAAATCTATATTGTCCCCTTCAAAGTAATCCCCATCGACTGCAACACACTTATGCCAGCGCTTGATCCAATCCTCGAAACATTTTTTATATTCGGTTTTCGGTATGTCCATTTTTCCATTACTTCTTCCCGGCTGCTAAAACGCGTTCCCCGTAATGGTTTTTTTAACTCGATTGAACAGAAAAAAGTCACAGGGAGCCAAATCAGGTGAATACGGTGGCTGTTGGATGGTATTTGTTGCATTTTTCGTCAAAAAATTACGAATAATGATAGCACTGTGCGACGGTCTCGACGTACTGTGCCACGATTTCTGGTCTCTTTCGGCGAATTGCTTCACGCAAACGTCTCATAACGCCCAAATAATACTCTTTGTTTACTGTCTGGCCTTCTGGCAAAAATTCATGATGCACTACACCGTTGTAATCCATGAAAACCGTCGATAATGCCTTCTTTTTTGACTGAAAACGACCTGGTTTTTTTGGTCTCGGCTCATTTGGTGAACGCCATTCACTTGCCTGATGTCTGGATTGCGTGTCGTACTCATAAACCCACGTCTCGTCTCCAGTAATGATCCTTTTGATGAATGTGGGATCGGATTCAGCCTCGCAAATCATGTCTTTTGCGACGTCAACACGGTCTCTGTTTTGCATGAAATTGAGGTCTTTTGGCACCAACTTTGCTGCTACACGACGGAAACCCAAATCATTAACCACAATGTCTTGGGCGGATCCATAGGCAATGTTCAAGTCCTCCGCTATTTCTCTGATGGTTAATGTGCGGTTATTGACCAACATTTCTTTTACTTTATCAATTTTTTCACCGACTTTCGATGTCGATGGTCTGCCACTGCGTTCATCATTGACTCACGACCACTTCTGAACCGCTCGTACCACTGGTAAACGACCGTTTTTTTTAGAGAATCGTTGCCGAAACATTTTTCCAACATTTTCAACGTCCGTGCGCCACTAAATCCGTTTTTTTACGTAAAATTTAATACAAGTTCCTTGTTGCAAATTTAAATCCATTTCTGCAATTGTAAAAAATCGCCAACACACACAGAGATAGATGTACTCTTGGCTACGTAACTTTTGCAAATGTCAAGTTATGACACTAAGATTTAAAGGGAATATCAACAACAGATGTACCAATTTAAAAAAAAAGCAGAACTCAAATCGAATGAATGGGAGCGCCGCACGGTGGTTATTCCGGGAACCTTTTGTTCAAGGTAGTATATATATATAGTCACTTTCTTGGAAAACCCACGAACGTGCACAGTAACATTCACTAAATAGTCAAAACAAACACAGAAACTGAAACATATAAAAGAGGGACTCACTAGTTCTCGAATTTTCGGTGGTGCAACCACCTTTCTCAAGAGGAATTAGGAACAGAAAAGTTCTTTTCCTAATTCCTCTTGAGAAAGGTGGTTGCACCACCGAAAATTCGAGAACGAGTGAGTCCCTCTTTGATATGTTTTAGTTTCTGTGTTTGCTATGACTATTTAGTGAATTATATATATATATATATGTATATATATATATATATATATATATATATATATATATATATATACACACATATTTCTATATGGTTAGCTATTTGATGGATGACAATTGACACATTGTTGCATATTATAACTAAATAAATAGCATTATTAATCTTTTGATGAAATTTATTGTTTTTACAGAGACATTCAGAAGAACTCAATTTTTACACAGATATTCAGAAGTCACATTTATTTTAGAATTTCAAAGTGATTAAAATGTGTAATAATGAATATAGGGTCCAGCATTCGCTCATCTCATTTAGGTACAGCATGTAGCCATATTGTTCCAATTTATTAAAACCTCGCTTTTGAAATAAGTGTTATATTTCGGGCTGAAATATTTCATTGATTTTATATTTCTCAATTTAACATGAATTTTTCCATCATGAAGCCAACTTTATAAATAACCTTTCAATAATGAAATGTTATGTAAGGGATATATGTAATATACTCGATAAACTCATACAATTCTTCGGAGTTTTGTTAGATAGTTCGGTTAAATATTCCGTTTTAGGAATAAATCTGCAGGGAAATCATACAAATCAACGTATTAAAAGAATATGGAGAGATCAGTACTTAAACACAGGAACACAGGAAATTGTCTGATGTGGTGCCGTTTAATTAAATCTCAAATGAATAAATCGGCATCACTCATTCAGTCCTCAGTTAATAACACATTCTTTGTCTTTTTTAGTTGTAGTGTGGCATAATATTCAAAGTCCTAAGGAACTACTGCCAAGTGATTTGGGAACTATAAGTTCTACGTATTTTTAGCGCTGAATACCGTTAGTTCTTGATAGCTACCTGGTAAAGTGATCGCAAAATATTCCTTTAACATATGAATCCAACTAGGAATCCCTTTTTTATATGCTAAAGATGCTAAGGAAGGTTATTTCCGAGGTTGTCTTAAGAAATGTTATTGTTTATTTCGGTCATATATGTTATTAATGAGTTAAACAAATAAATTATCTCTCGCCTTACTAATGATTTAAATTAGTTATTCATAAAAAAATTCCACTTCTACAACTCATTTTAGCATGAATCATTTACTCTTTTTCGAAAACAAGATCATTATTTAATTAGGGAAATTCTCTGAATAAAATCATTTTTAATACGGTAAATACGTCTTTTAGTTCACAAAATTAATTTATTCCATTTTCTTTCCAAAATTATTTTCTTCTTTGTTTTTTGGCAATAACGCTGCACTCATATGATGTATCAAATATGACATAATTACAACAAATAATATTGTGAAATGGCCATTTATGGGATGAAACATGAACTCTCCTGTTTAGAGTGGTGTCCGTTTGGAGAAATACTACTCCAATAAATGTATTTCTGTCGCTTACGGCTAAAAAAAACTCATTTAAAAAGTACAGATATCATTTTCCACTGTTATTGAAAATTTCTGTAAGAGTATTATGAGTTAAAGCTCTGAGTTTTGAAGTTAAAGTTGGAAGATAGTTTAGCAGTAAGTACAACGTGAAGTCACGAAAACATGCATGGTTTAACTGTAAGCCATGATCCGGTTATGTATGCGATTAATTGTGAGCACAAATCCGAGATTTACCATTCAGTATTCCGTTTTTCAACCGCGTTGAATCCACGTAGATGCCTTAGCCACTGGATCAGTTTAAGCTCCATTAGTCGCATAGTTACAGAGCTAAGTAGTTGGAATCGCTACATTCCATAACATTGCAAGCTCGATACATTACACAGGCCAACAGTGGTTTTGGTGCCGGAGCTTTTAATGCTGATTAAAAGAACAATTGGGGTGCTGAATCCAATTATGACACTAGTTTTTTCCTATCAGCTATAGTTTTCAAGACATAGATATGTTGTTACTTACGTAAAAAAATCTTCTACATGATGATATGGGAACATTATATTAATAATAAAACCCACTAAATATAAAGACTTGTCTCTTGTCTAAATATAAAACAGTCTCGTTTTAAGCACCAGCAGTAATCTGCCATCATATGGTTATCCCATCTTCCTTGGTAGCGAGCTTCCATTGTTTTTACCTCCTGGTGAAATCTTTCACCTTGTTCTTCACTTGTGTCTCCTAAATTTCCAAGAAAATTGTCTAAGTGGCTGTGTAGGTAGTGAAATTTTGTGCTCATATTACATCCAAGTGATTTGAAGTTACTGAGCATAATGTTTACCAGCTCAATATAATTTTCACTTTCGTGAGTTCCTAGAAAACATTTTATGACCTCAACAAATGACATCCAACTAATTTTTTCAATCTCATTCATTGACTCGACAAAAGCAAGATCCTTTGTAAGTTTTCTGATTTGTGGCCCCTCAAAAATACCAGCTTTAAGTTTTTCAATACTTATATGGGGCATCTTTGGTCTTAAGTAGCCGAAGCATGGTCCATCCTTATCAAGAGCCTTTACAAATTGCTTCATTAGGCCTAGTTTAATATGTAGAGGCGGTAAGATGATTTTCTCTCTTTCAACTAAAGATTCAGCAATGATGTTTTCTTTTCCAACAACCAAGTTTTCTCTCTTAGGCCACTCCTTAATCCAGTGGTTTTGTCTGTCCCTGCTATCCCAGAGGCACAAGAAACAAGGATATTTTGTGTAGCCACTTTGCTGCCCAAGAAGAAAGTTCACCATTTTTAAATCTACACAAATCACCCAGCGATGTTCCTGGTATTTTATCTTCTGTAAGATCAATGCTATTGTATCGTATTCTTCTTTCATTTTAGTTGAATGAGCGATTGGTATTGCGCCAAACCTGTTACCATTGTGAAGAAGTACACATTTTAAACTACGCTTGGTGCTATCAATAAACAAACGCCAATTACTAGCATCATATTGTGATAGTAGTCCTATTTTTTCCAAAAGACCCTTAACGTCTAAACAAAATGTAAGATTGTCTTCTTGAGTGAAGAAGGGTAGCATATCCTTTTCCCTTGTGCGATAAAAACTTATTTTTGTACCGGGTTGCAGTAAATTCTTTTCATGCAGTCTTGATGCTAGTAGTTCGGATGCTTCCTTCGATAAATTCAGTTCTCTAGCAAGATCGCTTAGCTCATCTTGATTAATTAGTTGAGGAATTGTTGATACCCCCTCGTAGTCACTGCCACTATCGTCAATAGAATGAGAAATGTTTTCAAATAACTCAAATTCTTCCTTAGATATATCTGATAACGTCTGAAATATTGGGATCGGTATTTCTTCTGAATGGGGTACCGGGCGTCTAGCTGAAGGCAAATCTGGATATGTCCACTTGTGGCGATTTTTTCGATTAATTCCCGAAACATTTACAATGCAAAAATAGCAGTCGTCAATATGGTTCACAGGTTCTCTCCACACAATTGGCACACCAAATTTTAGACTTTTCCTTTGTCCTGTTGTCCATTGCCGCAGATGTTCAGTACATGTTTTACACGCAAAATGCGGTGCCCATGTTTTATCTCGGTCACCAAGCTTAACACCAAAATATCCCAAGTATGCACGTTTCACAAAGTCTGTAATATTTTTCCTATTTTGTTTTACCATATATTCCCCACAAACGTAACAAAACACATCAGGATCATTAACATTGCATCTTCAACTTGAGCTCATTTTGAGATGATGTTTTACAAAAAGTTACACTTTGAAGTAAAGTCCGTCCACATGCTCCGAATAGCCAAGGGCAGCTAATGAAAAAAAAATGGCTGTCAAGAGAACAGAGAATGCCATCTAATTGATACCTTATGAACTAATTTCGCCATCTTTTACCGAAGTCAATACAAACGATTTTTGTTTTTTAATCTCATTGGCCTACAATATAGAAATATACATAACACTTATTGACAGTTTATTGAAAATAAAAGGAACTCCGCAGAGTGGTTATAAATTAGTATACTTATAGATTTATTTAACTTTGAAAATTATTTTCCGGAATATATCAAATATTAAAACAAGTAATCGTAAGATGTGCCATATCTAAAAAAGTAGAGCTGTTAAATAAAAACGGATTTCATATTTGGATTCAGCTCTACAAATATAGTTAAAATCAGCACAAAGATTCCCGGCACCAAAAAAAATTTTTTTTGTAGGCCTGTGTTATTTTTTATTATTTTAACACTGCGTCCGATCGCCAAGAGCCTTTCCGTCCACAGGTTATTCCAAACCTAGCTTTCCGTACAACTATCAGCAGCGTGAAAGTGGGATTGCACTCTGCGTGAATTCACGCATTTGCCACCACCCGCGCCAGAGACAGGGAGGTGGATGATATCGGAGGCCACGCCGTGAGTGGCCGCCATTCTCGCTTCTCCGCCAAACCACGCTCAAAAAGTCGCTAATGCAAAGGGAATGAAGAGGGAAAGAATGTTCGGGAGCCCGGCGGAAAAGGGCGGGACTGGCGACGGACACTCTTTGTGTGTGTGTGTGGGTGGGTGGGTGGGTGAGTGGGTCTTTTTTGTTGCGAACTAGGTGGGGGTTTTAAAGTACGATCACCATGAGTGTGCAGCTGAGCTTAACACGCCACGGCGATGTACACGGCTTCAATTTATCGGTGCTTAAAGCTCGACCACAGAGGTGAGGGTGGAGTGATGCGTGATGGTCGGGTTGGTGGAGAGGGCGTTGTTGAGGGTTCGGGGCGGATGTCGGGGCCATGGCGGTGGTCGATGTGACGTCCATGGCCGCAGACCAGTTTAGGGCGACCCGCCGTCGGCGCGACGGAATTATGCTGTTAGCATTATCACTTTCGCGGGATGGTGGGCTCCGGTCGAGGAGAGGGGGCGTGGGACGCAAGTGGTGTCGACGAGGGGGTGAACCTTGTGGGGGTGAGGCATGAGGGGAGCCGGGCCACGTGATGAGACTGAATGCGGGAAGTTTACCCAATTATACAGGCAGATAATTACTGCGTTGGCCTCGTCCGAGATTGCAAGGCGGCGGTTCTCTAGCCAACTTTCTTGTTCGGAAAGTGTTCGCCGCAAACGGCGGAGCCCCGCCCCGTTGGTCCATCCCAACTCAAATTCTTTTCCCATTTCCAAGATCCCCTCGCTGTTTTTCGTTAGACCTTTTGCGACCAGAATCTTCCTATTTGGTCCGGAGATGTCGCCCACGAGATCTTTCAGAGTCTCGACCTATGGGACCTCATATGTTTTTATATCACGAGCTTTTGGTCTTGTGGCGTTACGCGTGGACTCAATTCCGGTCGGTCACAGGTAGCGAGAATGAAAATTATGAGTATGAAAGGAATTCGTTTTCTCATTCCTCCCTCTTTTTCATGAGGAAAAAATAAATTATGGAGAGAGTCATGTATTCTGATAACTATTTCCTCAGGCATCGAAAATAAATGTACTGAAATTGTTATTTTAGAAAGGTAGTTGTCATGCAATTAAGTTATAATGCCACCATAAAGTCCTTAATTATACACTTCAGTGGTAATTTACCCTAAAATATATATTCCAGGGTTATTTATCATTGCCTCATTTAGACTGAACAAATGTCACTAGTCCTCATCAGCAACATCCGAAAAACGAGCAACGAGCGAAAAACATTCTAGTGAGCTATAAGTTATATTTCAAAATGTACATACAAATAATTGACTTCCTTTGCATTAAAACAGAATTCGTCTCATGTGCTATCCGTCCCAAACTAACTAGAATAAACACCAGTTATTTCTGGACATCTCCCTTTTTTATGGATTCCGGATGACGTGAATGTTGAGGAATATTTCATTGCTCAATTCGATTAACTATGATAAAATTTTGTCTTCCAAAAAAATCTGATACTGTACTATTCAATAATCGAGGTTGGCCTAATGATTAAAACGCACCTGTTTTAGAGAAACTCCGGTTTACAATTAATCAATTTATTTTTGTAGGAAAAAATTCACACTTGGTTCTTGTTTTGTTTTAAGTTTAAGTAATAATAGGGGAGACTCCTGAAAGCTAAGGCTATTTACGCCATTAGGGGTAAGTGGGTAATTTGGTCCGGGTACGATGTTCAGAGAATGGAGGATGGGTGAAGAGAAACCAGACGTCCGCATTAGCCTACTGCTAATGATAAGCGCCTAGGGGGTCACAGAATTTTACGTCCCATCGGACGATGACGTACTTAACTGGAATTGCTCTCTTCATAGCATACCATGTATATCTCAGAATTTCATTGAAAAATCCAGCTTCTTCAGGGTTTGAACCCGGGCCATCCGGATGGGAAACTAAAATAAGAATTAGCCACCGCAACATCCCAAACACTTATTTTTCTGCATTAAATATTCCTTTGTAATGAGGAGAGTATGCTAAGGTAGCTAGTATGAAAAGATAATTCACCGATGTATATGTTTCATCACGAAGCAAATAAAAAATATCAAAAAACCCTAAAAGTAATTATATATTCCTCGGCGTATTTGTATTGATTTGATGCCCCTAGTCCAGTTCAAAATATTCACATATTTTACTCATAAATACAAAATGATATAAAATTAACCTGGAATAATTCCCTTCAGAATGATGAAAATTAAATCCGACAGAGTTCAATACATGCCAATGTGCTAAAGAAAATGTGAGCACCAAAATCAGAAACGCGTTTTATATAATTGATGATCAATTCATAACGTCATCAATGGATCGGATGTGTCTGTATTTTTCTCTTTGGAAAATAGTTGGTGATAAAGAATGCAGGAATCACCATGACAACGTCCAAAGCGGAAAGTGCGGTTTAAAAAGAAATAATTTGGAAAGCTATCGCGGCCATTCTCATGGACCGATTCACCGTTGATAATCACTGGTACGCGCTGTTCGTATATCACTTTAAAAGTGATATAACCACACGTGCTTTAATGGAATGAGCGCACGTGAGGCGAATGGACACACCTGGCTTAACATTTTCTCCCTCGGAAGTCCGACAAGCTAAAAATTGTGTGCGTAGTTTGATGAGTGAAAGGAGTATTTTATGCGGTGGACGATTATTCTCCACTAAAAAATGACTCCCTTCCGGCCTCGCACTCGCTTTCCTTTCGCCATAATTCACAAAACGCTGAGTCAAATAAACAAATCCTTTGAATCCACAATTACTGCCATGCGAATTTCCCTATTCCACCAAAGTCGACGTCCCAATTGATCCAGAGAACAAAAAGAGAACAATTTTCTGGAAGGATGGCCCATAACGATTGCAGTATATCCATGAGTCCAGATATTCCCGGCCCGAGTCAAATATCGGAACGGTTTCAAAAACTAGTTTGGCGTTACGAGTTCGGTGAGAAATGGTCGTTTAATGAATGCGTCGTTGGCCACGGATTTATTGCAGTCCATGCGGAATGAAAGAGAACGTGGCGAGAAGTTACTGCAACGGGAAAACACGACGGGAAATAACACAGTTGCATTTGGTTTAAAGTGCAAATAAATGGTCCACTTCCTATGAAAGAGATTACTCCCATTACAGCCACTTGATTTGTATGGAATGATACGTCAATGAAAGTGATATGAGGTAATTAATTACGATCCCCTTATCAATTGAATGCCTCTGGAACTCAAATGTTATTATTATTTGCTTCAAATTTACTGAGGGGGATTATAATACCTCCCTTTTAAAATATGATGGCGCTCTCATTCCTCAAAAAATTGCAATCATTTTAATATTAGGTAGGCAAAATAACGATGTATATTTTTAAATTTTGAATATATTGGCATAAAATACAAAAATAGATTTTTGCCGTTGGAAAATTGGAAATGTAATAAAATCGATATTATTTCATTGCTATTTTTAGTATCTTTATTCAAACTTATGCCTTAAAAATCCAAAATTGAAACAAATCCTTCCTTTAAAGACATTTTATTTAAAAATCTTCAAAAAATATTTTCTTACATTATTTCACCAATTTTTTATGGACGAATTCTCTGTGAAGACCCGGTAAATTCGGGTCCTGTAAATTATCATTAATTTACTTGAAGCTTAAATCTATGGAAAGGAGTTTCCTTCCGACACAACACAACTAGAAAATTAAATCAGACATGCATGCAACTGAGGTAGAACATGGTTTTCTCAATGATGTTCCTTATCCGCCCTAGAAATTAGCATTAAAAGTGTGAAGGAGAAGGTTAAAAGGACGTTTCGGGGCATGTTTGTTGACCTTGCACGAATTTCCAGTGTTATTCTTAATGTAAAACATTTAACTGAGTATATGATGCGCCTTTGACAAAAGAGTACAGTAGACAGACTCATCTCATCTCAGACTCCTCATAAACAGAAACATAAACAGACTCATCTCATTAATAATTGTTGATTGGAACAACTTACCTGCACAATCTTTTAAGCCCTTTCCTAACAGAGTGCAAACTTTTAAGAAAATATGCAAACAACTTCTGTAATCATTTGATTGAGGTGTTGTAAATTAAATGTAACAGCTTTATTTTTTTTCTTGTTGATTGGGAAACATATGTGAATGAGATGGGGATTTTCTTTTTTTTGTGTTATAGATTGGTGTTTGGAAATTTCCTTAAAATGTATTTTTTCTGACTGATTCTATTTATTATCTTTTGTGATATTGATTGAATTTCAGAAATCATGTTATTTTTCCAAGGCAAGTTTATTGTAATACTTGGGATTTGTGTGCCACCTGACATTTGTCTATTTGCACATGTAAATTTTAATAATAATAATCTCGTAAATGAAAAATTGAAAATTTCAGATAAATGGAGTGAATTCAGCCAGCCAATATATACATATTCAGCCTTATTATATGTAACATTTTTTCGATTATATTGACTTTTTTCTTATTGAGCTCGAAAAAATAACCATTTAAAGGGAATTATGATGCTCAAACCGTATCTACCCAAATTCTAGTAACTCAGTTTGAGTTTATCCACACTTATCGTTTCTGCTACAATTGAAATTTCAACGGCTGCAGGGGCTTCGTTCAATGACTACAAGTGATAAGTGAAACTAAATATTTCACATGGGCGTACCCTCCCAATAAATTAATAATATTTCATCATAAGTTAATTAATTTCCACTTATTCCTAGAATTAGAAAAATAATTATCTTTATGATTAATAAATCAATATCATTATTTTAATCATAGTTTAAGGTAAAGAAAATAGAAAAAGGCGATAATTAATAATAATTAATAGTATAGTTGAACTCATAATCATCGAATATTTAAATCATTCCATAATTTATTACAGTCTAAAGCACTAAAATGCTCGTGTCATTCATTACTAAAATTTATGCTTATTTATTTCTTGCTCACAAGTTAATTATTTACTAATGTATTAATTACGAACCTTTCTTAATCATTATTAAAGTTGATTGAAAGAATGTTCTGTTGCAGATTCCGTTCAGGGCGGTACACTTTTTCTCGTGATCGCGCAAGTCACTCCTCAGATAGTTAGGTACCAAATGAACTATTAAAACGAGCATCACAATGATAGCTATTTTTGGCTGTGCTTCAGGTTATTTTTTTCATTTCCAACAAGGTTACATGGTCATGTGGTTAGCATTCCAAGAAAGCGTAACCCTGAAATGAGATGATGACCCAGATCTTGCCGGATCTTGCTGCAATGAGTGGATGCTCTTGCATCCACTCATTGCAGAGGAGGTAGAATAGACAGGATTAGGTAAAATAGAAAGGAGAAAAGGTAGATAGAAAGGACAAAGGACAAGCTTTAGACCTTATTAGCCTGTTGTTATTCATCATAGTGATGATTCATTCCTACGATTGAAAACTTAAAAGTTCTGCATTTTGTCACGTCAATAATGGTTAAATTGATCTACTTTAAACGATTCGGAAAAACTTTAGTTTAAGCATCCGATACCTCGAGTCAAGAAAATTTGTTCCAAAAAAATAACATTCGTTTAAAAATTAAATCGGGTGTTCCTCCTAATTTCCTTACAATATCTCATTTACTTTGCTCTGAAAGTTTCCTAAGACAGAGTACAGGAGAGGAGGAGAGGACTCTCTTTTGCCCTTTAACTTTTGGTAAATTACAATGTACCTATAACATCTTATCATAGGCACCGATGGAAGTAGGTAAGCATTAATGAAATCACTCCAAAAATATATAGAGAATGAAAAGAATGGTAATTCGAAATACCTTAGGCTTTAATCAAGATTACGTGTCTTAAATTCTTTTTAATGGTATAATCACCGAAATGTATTCCCTCTAGGCATTTTCATTTTTTAGCAAGCCAATAATATACAAGGAACGGTTTAAATATACAAGGAACGTAGTAATGGTCGTGAATCAATGTAAACAAAAAATACCGGGACCGTACACTCAAGTTTACGGTCCCGGTATTTTTTGTTTACATCGACATATGGGTGATTGAAGCAAAGTAAAGCTTCTGTCCACACCTCCAATCATGCAATTCTATTATGAGGAATATCTATGAACACTTTATTCATATTCAGGTCCAAGATCGTGATTGACAAGTTTGCTAATCTCTCAAAAGTGTTTTTCCTAAAAATAAATATTTCGCCTGGCCAGCGACTTATATTCTCCAAGTAGTATTTCCTGTCCAGTTCCAGAGATACGAGGGGAATCCCAGAAGTACCCCACATGACCAAGATAGCACAAAAATTCGCCATTACCATAAAATTCAAAAATGTATTATATAATTCAAAATGAAATGCATGGATTTCAAGACCGTTATGTGTTTTCCTCAAATCTGAAAAAAATCTGAATCTATTGAGGGAAATGTTTTTTGGTACTGGACCACTTGCAGTTGATTCAATTCTGGGAATGTATTGCAAGGTATATCCTTATTAGCTGAATCGTGAAAGAAAAATGTCCCCATATATTGGTAAAGGCTAAGTAGAGATATGTTAACTGTGGCACTGATTTTAGACATATGTGGCACATTAAAGCAAAGGGCCATTGGAATTCCGTAAAAGATGAATGTTTTTAGAGTGTAATTGGACTTCCATTAGATTTTCTAATTAAAAGATCCATGGAAATATCGTGAAACTCCTACATATTTCGGTTAAATATGTCAGCTTAATATGGTACAATATTTAAAATATACGAGGAATATGATCGGATTACATATCGCACAGTGCTTATTATTTATGCATGCTTATATCATATTAGAACTATTTGCACACACAAATATGTGCCCAAAGGGTAATCTTTCGCCAAAATGGAAAAGCCAATACAAAAGTGGAGGATTGTAGTATTCCCATTTTTCAGCCCCTGAAAATGTATCCTAACTAACAAAAATGTTTGCCTCATTTCAATTAATGAGAAATTCAATCATTTGCAAACATAGGCAGCTTAAGTTTTTAGAGCAATGTGACTTTCAGAGCTTAAAGAATCACGCTCCAAAGCAGCCCTTTTAAAGATTATTTGTGGTTTATATAGATTTTTCTCTGTCACTGTCTCTTTTAAAATGATATGCAAAGTGGTCACTTGCACGAGTCTTTCTAATTGAAAATATTAATCTTTTAGAGGCAAGTTTTGAGAGTTTTGATTTCGTAATTTTATCATGTATGATATGTAATCATATAATTTTTTAATGAATTTAAATGACCAAGTTTACTTCATAATTGAATTTATTTTGATAAATTTCCAGTTGAAGAAAGCATAAACCGGTAGATTTTAAATTAATTAAAATATAGCGGAAAGTATATTACTGACATGTAATGTCTTTAATATTTACGAAAAAACTTCATTTTTTACGTTTTAGATGTTGCTTTAATATTGCTGATCCTATTAAAGTCAAGATATTTTCAAAAACTCCATTATGTAGTTCATTAATTCCAGTATGAAGTCTGTCTGAGGCTGAGAATGGGAGTTTAAATTAGGGCAGGTCCAACATAAAAATTTAATGGTTTTCACATCTTACTACAACGGAAAACTTAGACATCCCGTAAAGGAAATACATTTAACGTTTCCACAGATTTATTGGTAATGTACAACTTGTTTCGGTTCGCAGAACAATCTGCAAATACAAGACCGATGAAGGATTGTTCTGTGAACCGAAATGCGTTTTACGTTACCAAGAAACCTGTGTAAATGTGCAAATTTGTTTTTCTCATATTTAAGATCTTCGACTACACCTTGCGTGAATAATTATTAGTCATGCCATATTTACATCGTTTACTAAAATGCGCTCTGGCGTAAAAATATTAATGTATGCATCATAGACTGAAATTATCAGAATGGTTAAATTACATAGTGCTTCGCTAAGAAATTACTAGGATATCAGTCATTATGTAATCCGAAGTTAACATGGTCCTAGTTTTACTAATATTTTTCATAAGCAGTGTTAACATTATATTTTTATATCAGTCTTGTTTTAATCATTTAATATTTTCCCTGAAATACGAGGGTCATCCGGAAAGTAGTACCCGTTCGTGCCGCATGAAGTGCTGACGACGCGAGTAGCCGCTGGACGAGGTCAATTAGCTTCAGTGGCTTGTCTGCCTTCTCTGAGCCAAGTTGCGTGACGCTAGCATTGCCTGTGTTGTTTCTGTCATTGTTTACAATGTTTAAAAAAATTGAGAACGCCGCCAGTTGTGAAGTGAGGGCAGTGATTAAATTCCTCAATGCAAGAAACGTTCGCCCATGTGATATTCATCGCCAATTAAAGGAGGTGTATGGAGACAATGTAATGGACGAGTCGTCTGTTCGGCGGTGGTGTCGCAACTTCAACATGGGGAGGGGGAACACACACGACGATGAGCGTTCGGGGAGACCGTCTGTCATTACAGACCAACTGGTGAGCTCAGTTGACGAATTCGTGAGGAACGATCGGCGCGTCACAATTGATGACATCTGTGAGCATTTTCTCACTGTTTCTCGAACAATTGTTCATGAAATTGTTAAACACCATCTGCATTATGCAAAAATTTGTGCAAGATGGGTCCCTCGCATGCTTACAGATGAGCACAAAACCAAGCGTATGGCTGCAGCACTGACGTTTTTGGGACGTTATTCTGATGAAGGAGACTCTTTCTTGACTCGCATAATTACTGGTGACGAAACATGGGTTTGTTATGCATCACCTGAGAGTAAACGACAGTCAATGGAGTGGCATCATGCTCATTCACCAAACAAACCAAAAAAATTCAAGACAGTTCTGTCCACCAGGAAACTCATGGCAACCATTTTCTGGGATCGACGAGGTGTATTGCTTATTGATTTTATGGCCCGTGGAGACACTATTAATGCCAATGCGTATTGTGAAACATTAAAGAAATTACGGCGGGTAATACAAAATCGGCGGCGAGGTCTATTGTCTACTGGTGTCATTCTCGTTCATGACAATGCCAGGCCTCATGCAGCTGGGATAACACAAAAACTTTTGCAGCAATTCAAATGGGAAACTTTCGACCATCCACCGTATAGCCCGGACTTGGCCCCTTCAGATTTTCATCTCTTTACAAAGCTTAAAGACTTTTTGGCAGGAAAAAGATTTGACAGCGATGAAGAACTTAAAGAAGGAGTGACCCTGTATCTCAATGAGCTGGCGGCGAAGGACTATGCAGCAGGAATACAGAAACTTGTCACACGTTATGACAAATGCCTTAATTTGCTTGGAGATTATGTTGAGAAGTAGTTTAAAGTATCCTCTTTCAAATAAAATTTTTTATGTTTGTTAATATTTACTTTTGTGTCTTTATTTCACGAACGGGTACTACTTTCCGGATGACCCTCGTATATCAAACCTTAAGATTGCCATTTATTAGTTTAATCTTTATATGTACATCAAAATCCCTTCTAGTTCTCTAGTTCCTATTGAATCATTAAACAGCGCCATGGAATTTTGATAAAAAAAAGGAAAATATGTAATTAATGAAATGATTAATGAGGCTTTTAGTACCGTTATTTTTATAATTTATGCGCCATATTCGGTGACTATTATGGCGAAACTAATTATGCTTTAAAGAACTCCAAAATAAAAATTGAATTACGACAATAATAAATGGTATTAGAAAAACTTACTCTGTTTTATTCGCTATTTCAAACCAAAACGAGATATCTCGGATGTGATCGTTAACTTAGGATTAGAGGAAGAGGTTGCTTAAATTCTACAGGGGTTGACTTCGAATAAAACGGACTTTCAAACTATCATGAAATCAACTATCTCTCAATGAACTCAAACTATCATTTGCAGAAAACCTCAATATCCACACGTGTCATAACGGGCTTGATCGCCAATAAATCTGTTAAATGTATTTTGTTAATATTCTGTTCATTTTCCGCTTTTGCGGAAAATTTATTGGCTTCAAATGCGTCTAAAATATATATAATGCTAACCACAGAATTTTGCAAATAAAGATATTCATATGCATTCGAAAGTTTAAATTTAAACGACAGCAATTCTTTACTTCTCTTTTTTTTCAGTGAATTTAAGTCTCTTTCAGCGTTTCATATGAAGCATATGTCGAAATCAATAGAGTTATTCAAATAATTTCCAATATCTGGAGGTAAAAATGAATATTTGCATACTTTACATGGTTCACTAATTGATTGGTTTATGAACAATTTCTGCAGTCCTCTATTACTTTTTTAAACTGATCTCCATAAAATAAGAATTCATTGAATATCAATTAACGTCCCCTAGATAAATAGTCATATTAAAAAAGCGTCCAAATTAAAGAATGAAATGACAGTGCGCTTATATATACATTAGTATTCTGCATAATCCTGTTTAACTACATAAAGTTATAGAAAATGTAAACTACACATACTATAAAGCCTGACAGAATACAGCCACTGATTTCAAGGGTACAACACAGGTGTTTTGACGGGGGCAATTATAAGTAAAGAGCAACATTAATAAATGTTCCGTCTAATTATTTGATTTGGAAGTGATTTTTTATTTTTTTAAAATTCCAATGCCAGATTTTTTATTAGTCCAATGCCCCGAGACATCTCACAGCCAGTTGATTTGACTTCATCTCACGGCAACGAAAGTTCGGAGCAATTTCTGACGCAGGACCAATGAATTAGCTAATCGGATGCGTTTGTTCTTTGGTCGTAATTTTACCCCTCGCTGGTTGCACTCAGCGGCACAAATTCGCTCTCTCCGACATGATGCATCAAATTATTCAGCATGACTCCCCTTCGCGACCCCACACAACCACCGCTCCCGCGGAACCCCCTCCGCTCCCTTTCCCAAGCCCCAAAATGCTTTCCCGCCCCGGCTGAGCCACGCCACCATGTCGCGAGATGGGATTAATACATTAAAAGGCCAGATGGTGCCAAATTCGTATGGGATAATTATTTGTCTGTCCGCCCACCAACTGCCATGTTAGGCCACCGTGTCCCGCCGCTCTTTTGGCACGGCGATGGTGTGGAAGGGGCCGCAATATCTGTGGATTTCGTTGACTGGGAAACCAAACGAGTTCGGGATATCTCCACTGAATTACAAGATAAATCATTGAGTCTTAGTGCAGAGATTTAAGACATATGCTCACATTCTTTATCTCAACAGGTAAATCAATACCTTGCCAAGGTTTTGCAAAAGAGCTCGTGGATTTAGCTGTTTCACATACTTCAAACATAAGACATTACTATCGGGTAACTGACTAAGTGTTGTATTTAAATGTTGATAAGTATTAAAAATATATTGAAAACTAGTGTATTATTAATATCTTTATATGTAATCCTTGATAGGTTAATTGTTCATTAATTAACTAAGTCAAAGTTTGAGTAAGTTGTCAAACGTAAATTTAAAACGGATTAATTCATGGGTTGAATGCTATTAGCCAAAGTTTGTCAACGAATTTAGCACCATCTTTGGATTCATATGCTAATATAACGTTAACTTAATCATCAAATTTTATAATTTTAAAGAAACAGGGAATTCTCAAGTGGTGCATGGATAGCTTATTCAGGCTCACTAACTTATCGTACGTGCAAGAGTGTAGGAAAATCACAGTCCAAAAGTATTCGTCCTCACGGCGATAAGAAAATGAATCCCTCTACATTCATTTTAGGTTAGGGTGAAAAAAGTGCACTCTTCTTGAAAAGTGTTATTTTCACTGTGATGATAAAAGGTAACATAAAAGTTGGGTATAAATCCGACATTTCGCAAATCTGGAAGATTTGTAATAACATGATGTTAAGAGGACTTAATAATTATGAATTTAGACATTTATGTGTGTATATATGCGGGTCGCGGTGGTCTAGCGGGTAGAGCGTTGGACTATTGCCCGGAGGGTCCCGGGTTCCATTCCCGGGTAAGGCACTTTGGGCACCTGCAGCTACACCCAAGCTAGTTGATTTTTCGGGTACCAGATCTTCCTGGGAAACCATAACCGGCACAGGGAAAGGAACTGGCCCACCTACCCTGATGTGTGAATATTCACACGCCATCGGGCTTGGTACATGGGTGAGCTCTACCATCACATACAAAACCGACCTTCGGGTTGATTGCTGTGTTTATGGTTTGGTATATATATATATATATATATTCAAACTTGAAAATCCCGCCATACGGCGCACAAATATTCATTCAAACAGAAATAGGTATAAGGAAAGGGGATAGGAAAGCGCATAAAAGGCTAACACAGGACATGTAGGGAAGGCGGTTTTTGAGCAGATCACGAAAGTAAAAATATTTCCGTATCCGGGATTTGAACCACGGACCTTCCACTTTCCGGGCGGATGCTCTACCTATTGAGCTAATAAGGAAATCTGATATACCTAGAGATCTGCGATCTTATAAAGCGCCAAAGTGCTCCGATAGATGTTGCCCGAGAGATGGCGTTATGGAGCTGTTTCACCCACCAAAGGAGAAATAGACGGGACGCAAGAAGGGGAAAGGATAGTAGAAAAGCATTCATACGATATTATAAAGGATAGAAACGGTGCGTTTCATAGCACGCATATCCAGAAGAAGAGACGAGCCACATTGGCCAAACACATATTCAAACTTGAAAATCCCGCCATACATTCATTCAAACAGAAATAGGTATAAGGTAAGGGGATAGGAAAACACATAAAAGGCGAACACAGGACATGTGGGAAAGGCGGTTTTTGAGCAGATCACGAAAGTAAAAATATTTCCTTTTCCGGGATTTACGAACCACGGACCTTCCACTTTCCGGGCGGATGCTCTACCTATTGAGCTACTAAGGAAACCTGATTTATCTTGAGATCTGCAATCTTATAAAGCGCCAAAGTGCTCCGATAGATGTTGCCCGAGAGAGCATCCGCCCGGAAAGTGGAAGGTCCGTGGTTCAAATCCCGGATATACATATATATATATAGAGAATTAGAGAAGTAGAAATAGAAATAGAAGTATATAAGAGAAGTAGAAATATATAAGAGAAGTAGAAATATATATAGATGATTTATATATATTTTTTTAAACAATACATAAAGAAACCTAATATACAAACAATAACCTATGGAAATATATTTATATACTGAAACTATACGAGTATAGTTTCAGTAGTTTCTGAAGATGACGGCTGTGCCGATCTAATAAATACTAATTACATTTGTAGCGATATTCCATATCCTGATTTCCAATACGTCCGGAGAAGAAATTTTTCTTAAAATATTAATATAATGCCACAACTCAAATTTATTTTTTCCTCGCAATGATAAATTATTATTATATAGTATTCAATGGCCAAGTATTATTATAATCTCACGAGACCAGGTAACCAGCATTATACACCAAATCTTTAAAAAATTAAGATACTAGGGAAAGGCTTCACTTGGTCCATGGTTTTTGATTTTTAGGGCTCAAGGTCACTGTTCGTCAGTTGATGCATTTCACACCTTTGGATCACAGGGTGAATTCCCTGGGGCGGCCTCTTATTCAACCTTCTAATGCAGAGCCCGATTTGCCCTTTCACCACCCGATGCTGCCCTTCCCGCTGGTCGCATTCCTGACGAAGCCAGCGACCCGAGGGAACTGTCGCCGCGCTTATTTATGACGTGGTGATGGCCCATGGCCATTTCACACCGCGGTCACCACCTACACTCGATTTAACCAATCAAAGTAGCATATGAAGCGTGCCGGATGCGAGATTCAAACGAGTGGCTCTAGAGGCTAACCACTGAGGAGATTATGGGATGTCCCGCGAGCTCTAAAGCGAACTCTTCTAATTGTGTAACCCGAGATTGAATCATTTCGAAAAAATACGCTTTAAAATAATTCTCCCGTATTGCTGGTCATCATACAAATTCACTATTTCCGGAGTGTTTTTCTTCATCCTAGGTTGACTATGTGAACGTACGCATTAAATAAAACACTGACAGAGGTTAGTCTCAGCTTATAAATACAGCATTCCATTCTTACCCTGAGGGCGTATAGCGATGGCGCGAGAACATCTCTCTCTCTCATTCTGTTCGTCTCTCTCTCACGCCAAAATGCATGCGTGCACACGCTAAGAGGAAATTATCACCCACTTTTGCCGTTTAAAGACAAATTAATGCTCTCAGCAAAACATATTGTTTCCGATGAGTAGTAAGTTCTGTTCAATTTGCAAGTAGACTTTGACACCATAAATATCATTGAAATACATCTAAATATGCAACCATTAAGCCTTAAGCTGTTTACAAAAATTGGGAAACGTGTTCAAAAAGGTACTACTGATTATTGATGTATTTTTGTTTTGGCAAAATATTCTCGTCTAATTCGTTAAATATGCCCAGCAAATAGTATAAGTGAAACTTATCAAATGGTACATCATATCCGTAGATCTTAATTAGTGAATCATTATACGAACGCAGTAGATTTTGGTGATTTTGCGTCCGTGGGAATAAAATTTGTCTGCTAATTAATTTTTTATTCACCATCCAGAGATAATTCAATTCCTTGATTTTCCTCATGTGAATGTTTAGGCGTATATTTTACAAAAAAGATATTATGATGAATCTCTGGCCTCTGTATATTTATGTCTTTTATCGAATCCACTCGTGTAACTAACCTTTTGCTCTCGATGATAGAGGAATTATTAGCTAGTTTGTGGGAGTTCGTTTTAATTTTTTCACTGTTATTATAATATCTGGATCTATAAGCTCTAAAAAAAAGACGCAAAAATGAAAAGTTTAACATTCAGTACCAAAATGGAGATATGTTTATCCATGCATCATTACGAGGCATATTCATAAAGTAAATGACGTTTGCTTATATTTAAATATTGGCGCTTCAGAACACATTTTTACTCCTGCGGAGCCATCTACTGATTCATTGAGAAGCTAAAGCAGCATTTTTCTCAGGGGCCGTTTGCTTATCCGTGCATGCAAACAACAATGTCCGCGACAATCGTTGATCCCACCAGCTGTGGAGTGCGTTCTGTCATACGATTCCTGTATGCAAAAGGATTGTCGGCTGCTGAAACCATCGAGAGTTATGCCTAGTTTATGGAAATACAGTTATGAGTGAAGGAAAGGTTAGAGAAAGGCGCCGTGATTTTAAAAAGGAGAACACATATCCATGACGAAGAGTGAAGTGGCAGGCCCATTATTCTGACCGATGAAATTGTTTCGCAAGTGGAACAAAAACTGCGATGTGATTGTCGATTGACGATTAATGGCCTGGCTGAACAATTTCCTCAACTTGGGCGCACTACTGTCTACAAGATTTTTACGGAAAACCTCGGATACCACAAATTTTGTGCAAAGTGGGTACCGAAAATTCTCACCGACCACCACAAAGAGAAAAGAATGTCCAGTGGACGAGAGTTTTTGAGCCCTTACCAACAAGATGATAAGACCTTGCACCTAGCGACAAGTTCCTCTTCTTGCACTTGAAACAGTGGCTCGGTGGACAACGTTTCGAAACCGAAGAAGTACTCAAGAACGGTGTCATTTGGTTCAACTATCTGGCGGCGAGCTTCTATGCAGAGGGGTTATAGAAGCTGGTGCAACGATACGAAAAATGTTTAGAAGTGAACGGCAAGATTGTATAGAAGTGAAGTAGGTTTTTAGCTAACTAAAACTACCAATAAAATGTGTTTCATATCAGTATATTTTTTCCAGTAACCAAACAGCCCTTACTTTATGAGCATGCCTCGTATTACTATACAGAATATATTCGTGGTACGACAAATGGGGTCCTAAAGTGGCCGTTTGCAGGAACATGCGTTTTTCACTTAAAGATATATCCCGTGTAGTTGCGTCAAAGAAGCAGGTTCTCGTAAATACTTACCCACAAAGCAAATGTCAGAAAACAGGTATAGCATTCAGTAAAATCAAATTTAAACGTAATGACCAATGACGTGTTGGGGATTACGTTCTAGTATCCGTATAATATTTTCAGTTTATTCTTAAATGCAAACGCAACAGTTGACCTTGATTGCTTCGAAAGCTCTACAAATAAAACAACAATGTCGAGTACACCTTTTGATAACATTAATACCTGCAAATGGGATATTTCAGATTCAAATTGAGGATTCATTTTAGCACTTGCCTTCATCTTTAATATTCTTCAGTAGCAAGTCAACCTAACTAATGTTTTATTAAATCCCTTCCCCATATATAAGGTAATGAATTTTACAGACTACAGAAGAAAGTGTTCCCATTTCAATTATCTTTATGGAATTTCACAGTTTCCTAAACAATTATTACTTACTTCAATATCTAATTTGCTAATTTAATGGCTGGTATTCCGGTCCCCACTCGGTATTACACTTGGAATTGGAAAGCACTTAAAGTTGACTACTCCGTTCGTTAGAGTGAACATCAAGTTAAAAGACCCTAGAAGCCTATATTTACAGGAATTACGCTGGGCTCCTCCTAATCTTTCCCTGTTGAATGCATCAATTTCAGAGTGTAAAAATTATTCACCTTGACCGGGATTCCAATGGAGATCCCTCGTTGTCTAGCCGAGTACTTTTGCCAGTTAAGCTACCGTGGCGTCCCGCAGGTTCTTGGGCAGGAACTACTGCCATTCGTTGAATATTGCATCCCCATCAATTTCCCCACCTATCCCAAACAGGGCAAATTACCTTATCTGTCGGTCGTCTCCTGTAATAACTACGACTACTATTTATAAACTTACACTAATACAAAGAATAAACGTAAGTAAATTCGACGTTTTAAATGTTAAGAAATGGTAATGCAACGACGACACAAAATTAAAAGCGACCATATGAAAACTTTAGGGAGAAATTTGAAGTAGGTCAATAAGAGACTTGCCCAAAACTACAGTATTTATGTGAACGGTAGCTAATGAAAATCCATTTAAGCATATATAGTATGTCCTCGCCTCCTCCCTAAATTTTCAATAATGTGTCAGCATTGATAACACTAACAGAATTTGAATATTAAATGGTTTTAATAATTTCCCATGAAAAATATGACCACAATTTCAATGTAAATCATATAACATGGTATCTGGAAGAAAATTAATAAATGTTTCTTCCTTCACTATGATAAACAGAATATCTGGCACATTTCCTCAAAATTTTCCAACTGCTATATTTGAATGTTAGATTTAAAAGCTAACACAGTTACAGGTCAATAACATAAAAGCATAATTGTATCTTTTCAAATCAATTTATAATTAATTTTACCCTGAAAATTCCTTAATGCCCACTAATGAGTTTGATTCTCCAGCTTTTCATTTGCATATGGATCATCATTTGGTATTTTTTCGGCCTTGATGTAGACTCTCTGAGATATAATGAACTTTTTGTTAGGGAAAGAGAAAGTCAAAAAAACGAGGAGAGGAAATCATTTTAATGAAAAAGGATAAAACAAACTTTACGAAGTTTCTATCAAAGTATATACATTCAAATTTCATGAGGAGAAACTTATCTTTATCTCTCTATTCAAACTAAGTGTAAGCTAATGCAAAAATTCAAATTCAAAAATCAATAATTAAATATTTTTTTCTGATATTAAGTCATTTCTTAAATCGTTGTTCTTCTGGTCAGTAGGAAAAATTCGATTCGATTTTAGAAATAAGTCATTATATATAATGACAATAAAATGGTTTGTTTTTCCGTTTAATATTTAGCCTGGGCGGGTCGCGGTGGTCCAGTGGGTAGAGCGTTGGACTACTGACCGGAGGGTCCCGGGTTCGATTCCCGGGTGAGGCACTCTGGGCACCTACAGCTCCACCCAAGCTAGTTGATTTTTCGGGTACCAGATCTTCCTGGGAAACCATAACCGGCACAGGGAAAGGAAGTGGCCCCCCTACCCTGATGTGTTAATATTCACACGCCCTCGGGCTTGGTACATGGGTGAGCTATCTACTAAAATCACCTTCTAAACCGACTTTCGGGTTGATTACTGTGTTTATGGTTTTTTTTTATTTAGCCAGGAGTAAATTGGGAAATAAATTAAGAATCATGAAATTCTTTTTCCCTCTGTTAAAAACTACTCTAAAAGATTTCCTCTAACTAAATCGGATTATTGTTTATAATCTACACGATTTACCCATTTTCATTTCTAAGGACATTTATTTGGAATAGACATTGGATCAACACTAAAGATCGTCAATATACGAGGTGTGTTCAAACAATAACGACAATTTTAATCTTTCGGATAATAATATTTATATAATCTTATACATTGTAGTTGTCACCTTCAAAGTTTCCATTGGAGATTGTGCACTTGTGCCAGCGCTTCTTCCAAACCCCGATACACTTCTCAAACTCGATCCTTGAGATAGCCTTCATCTACGGTTGTAAGACGACGGCCCTTCAAGGTTCTCTTAATTTTTGGAAATAGGAAAAAGTCACACTCCATATCTCACGAATATGGAGACTGGGGCATCGTTACAGTATTGTTTTTGGCCAAAAATTCCCGAATAAGCAATGAAGTGTGAGCTGGTGTGTTATCGTGGTCCAAAAGCCATTTTGGAACGAATTTTGCTGCCACGCGTTTCATACCCAAAAGTTGGAAAAAATGTTATGACACGATCCAATAGATATGCCAATATTATCAGCGACCTCTCTAATTTTGATTCGGCGATCGTTCATATCGATTTATTTCACTTTTTCTACGTTTTCATCGATTGTTGATTTGCTGGGGCGTCCAGGGCGTTCGTCATCTTCAAGGTCTTCACGGCCTTCTTGGAAACGCTTATACCAACCGTAAACTCTTGATTTACTCATAGCAGACTTACCATAGGCATTTTTTGCCATTGCACACACATTGTTACATTTTATTTCATTTTTTACGCACATTTGATATAAATTCTGTGATCCATTTCTTTTAACAAACGAAAATCGCCGAGCTCATAAAGCACGTCTAACCTTAGTGGCTGTCACAGAAGAAGTCCACAATGAAAATAGCTGAAAGTTTTATCATACTTCAGGGGCCTGTATACCAACATAATAAAAAAAGGTTGCCAATCGGACTTTCCAAGCCCACGAAATGAAAAAAAATCTCGTTATTCTTTTAACACACCATAACATTGTTCGCGGTAGTCCAGGTCTAGAGCGTTGGACTACTGACCGGAGGGCCTGAGTTCGAATCACCCGGCAAACCTCTCTGGGAACTCTTAGCTCCACAGAAGCTCTGTGTTTTTTTGTATACCAGGTCTTCCTGGGAGCCCATAACCGACAAAGGGAAAGGAATTGGCCCCCCTTCCCTGATGTGTGAATTTCGCACGCCGTTGAGCTTAGCATTGGGTGAACTCTACTTTCACCTATGAAACCGACTCCAGGGTTGACTGCTGTATTTATGGTTTCTACTTAATTTTTGCGAATTCCTTCTTAATATTGCGAGAAGTTAGATTATAGCTTTTTCAGCCAATTTGAAAAGGGTTCAGGTACCATGTCAGGGAGCGTGAGCACGATCCATAGGCACACTTCGCAGCTTGCCGGACTCATTGATCTTACTGCTATCCTTTAAGTTTTGGCACTGGAGAAAAAGAACGGTGTAGACAGAACTCGAAGGGGGTGGGACGGAATGAGTGGAATGGAACGTCGACAAATATCGCACCCGTTCGCCATCGCTTATCTGGTGTCATGTAGGCGGATGAGGAGAAGGGAGAAAGGGTTGTTAAGGAAGATGGAGGGGTAGAGAGATCCAGCATCTTCTCCGGGGGAAGAGGGCGTTCGCCTTTTTTGCCGCTCGGTCCTCCTCTCAGACTAAGGGGTAAGAAGTGGCACTCCGGCGCCGCCGGCACCGCCTGCCAAAAATACCACGTGCTCCCTACACAAATCACTCAAACTGAATCCCATCACCTAAAGTAAAATTTAGACAAAGTTTCTCCAACTTATGATTTCAACGGGCATGTTCATGTTTTATGGCTTTGGGGTAGATTTTTGAATTAATATTAAAAATATGCATAATTTAAAATATTAATCGTTTCCACATTGCTGAGGGGTTTTTCTCTTGGTATTAACGCATGATGATAGTCGGTTATGGTAGATGACGGCCCACATTCTTTTTGAAATTTAGAATTATTCTAGCAAGTACTTAATGTAGTATGAAATTATAATTTTATATTCCTCGTGCTTAAAATATATATATATAGAAAAAATTACTTAATTGTTATACGATTCATGTATCTGCCTTTAATTACGATATCCTTGATTTCACATTCGTATAAAATATTATTTAAGTACTAATACTTGTCATACATCGTCTAATCTACAAGATAGCATATGTTTGAAGGGTTCTTTGTATCTATCACTTTTCTATGCTGCGGAAAAGACTAATGAAAATAAAGAATGGATGAATGGCGATGGTAGAGTTTACCCAATACTAAGCCCGACGACGTGTGTAATTCATACATCACGGTCGGGAGGCCAGTTTCTTCGTGTAAAATAAAAACTCATATTTTCACACTTTAAACGTACATTTAGTTTAAACGGTGGAGGCATTGAGAAATATAGAAGATAGTTTTTAATGACATATTTTATTTATTATAGTTAAACATTATAAACGTAAAAAAGGCAACACTATGTGCGTTCTTCTACCTTGTCTGTGCACCCCAGAAAAAACGTTAAATAAAATTTAACGTTAAATTTACATAATTAAATATTATAATCAGAAAGAGTCATTTCAGACAAACTTAAAATTCATTTCACCACGACATATGACTTCCAGATCCAAGCACTGGCGTTCTCCCAGAAAAAAAATATGTTTTCTCTTTGCTGATGACTGTCGTTGGCATATGTGTAGATAGAATATTTTCAGAAGTAGACATCGGAAAAAGGGATTTCTGCTAAGACATCTTTTTTTTCTCTCGTGAGAGGGATCTCGAGAGTGCTTGGGTCCCAAACGCTTTTAGGTTACGAGCGCCGGAAATGTGAGTGGAGAAAATCGGGAAAGGGAATGGACATACAGGGTATTTAACAACTTAGAGAGAAAGACCAGGGGAAAGTCATTTTCAAGTTACGGCAAAAACATTATGGTGTGGGTCACTTGGGAGCTGAGGGAGGGTGAGAGATATAAGGGGCGCTCACTGACAAACGGCTTTATTTGGCCGATGGTGTGACCACAGTGGGTCGTCTTTCATAACGCTTTTAGCTGATAAAGTGACGGCGGAGAGCCTGCCGAGGGGCGGAGAATGTCAATGGTTGATGCGACGTGGCCTAGATGGGGAGAATCTTTTCCGGGATTCAGTAAAGATGTTACAACTAATGGATTGAAAATCTTGAAATATGAGTTCAGCCGAATGCGAATTTCCTGATGGTATTTCGTTTGGAGGGCGTGGAAGGAAGCGGGCTGACGTGGCCAAGGCTGTGCGGGTGGGACTGCATAAATGGTTAGATTATTTACGGGGGAAGGGGTTGGCTGCCAGAACTGAATGAATTCAGTCTGGATGATGGCAGTCGGAATTTGGCGTAGAAGCTCCGTTTAAAATAAAAAAGAGGAAATAACTGCGGAAAGCAATGTAGGCATGATGGATAAACTGCTAAATACTAACCCCATTATAAGTAATGGTATATATAGTAATGGTAAAGGCTATTGACCATATGTTTCGGATGGAAACCGGCCAGGCAACGGTGCAATGATGCATTTAATGGTCTATCCAAACAAAACAGAGCATGACGTCTGACAATAGATTAGGCCCCTTTTCAATTACGCATCTTTCCTTCCATAATTCATTACCGCCAACATGCCTACGTTATATCTGCCGCTTTCTTTTTTGCCAAACGTTTTCCCGTGAATCCCAGATATAAACTTCTCATTTCCAATCAAAATTCTCTGTATCCACCTTTCCTGCCTATTTAGGATTTATCCTATCAATCACCTCTCCACGCCCACCTTGCGTAGCACAATCCTCTCAGTTTTCATTTCTGTCCGTTTCAAAATCTTCACTCTTATTCACTTCCGTATCGAATGACTTCCTTGCTTGAATGATCATGTTTCCTAGCCCAGCAAAACCACGCTGCATATCGAACTTGTGACGAGCCGTTTCATAACACCCTTACTCAAAGTCCCTGTCATTAATTTTCTCCTCCTTGTAAAAGCTTCCTTGCCAATTTCTTCCTAATTTCATCTCCATACGTTCCTTCTAAGGCAACATCACTGGCTCAAATTTTTCTTTGATTTAATATTGAAGCTGCTCTAAGTTTTTGTCTCGCACTGAAATGCACACATTAGCCTCCTTCTTTCTAGAAACCCTCATGACCCGTATTTGATTGATTTTGTTTCTTTTCCTAAACCTATGAAACTTTACAGTGAACTCAGGACTCAGCAGAATGTGTAATCCCTTTGGCTGACTTGTTAACTAAAACTTGGTCTTGGTCTTAACTAAAACATTTTACGAATTGTCAACCGAATTTCATTCCAACAACCTATTTTTCCCATGAATCTGTAACCATTTCCTAAACAAGTACGTTGAAAAGCACATTTGCTAATGGGCTCTATTACCTTTTTCTTAATGCTGCCCATCCAGACTCTCCATCCGTAAGTTGCACCTGAGCAGAGGAAGACATGTGCAGGTTGAAGCTGAATCTCCTATCTATAAAATTTACTTCTTTTTTCTATAACACATTCGCCAATTCTAACTAAACATTACCAGACATATTCTACTGCTACATTCGCTAAATCTGCGTAGCAAAAGAGTAATTTTTAATGCATTTTAAGTTTTATCTTACCTTATTTCTTTCTTTCCTTAACTCTTTTTATCTTATTATATATTTAGGCAACCTCATCATTCCTTTGTCACCAAGTCCTAACTGGCCAACCCCAAATTAAAGACATTGATAATGGTCCTGAGAACAACTTTACTGGCGTGCGTAGCAAGTGTATTGTTCTGAAAGCATTGCATGGCTACATTTCCCTTTTGATTGTTTGTGCGCATTTTCTGTCCTTACTTTCCGGCATCGGCTTTGCATATTGGAGAATGGCGTATAATACTTTAATCCACTACCAATGATTTATGGAAATAATTAAATTGTTGGATACCCCTATCAATAAGTTCAAATTAAAACGTTCATATTACAATTACAAATTTAGCCGGTTGTAATTTTGTTAAAATTTACAGAAAATTTCTCGGCACATTCAAATCACATTTTCTGCAAAGTGTAAATTTGTTCGTAGGAAAATTGAGTTTTTGAACTTAGCAATATAACTATTTTTATTTTACATTTTTTCCATTTATGTGTGAAGCCATGAGGAAACACAAAAGAAATAAAATTTTAATATATTACTAAAACATTTAGAGTTTTTACGAGCTTGTGGCCGACATGTAAATTCGTGGTGGATTCTTAACTGAGACCGTTTTTTTAGAAAAACCTGAAAAACGGGCATTTCTAATATATATTAGCTAAAACTTGAAAGACATAAGTCTATAAAATAACTGTTCATGGTTCTTTCTAATATTTCCATAATAACTAAAACATAGTTTAGGAAGTTCATAGGAACATATCAAGGAAGTTCTAGAACTCAACGTAGAGCTCATCATTAATGAGTTTCCTTATTTTTTTGAGATTCCTTCATGTGGGTATTTCCCGGGTTTCTCCTTAAAGCTCCTAATCACAGGTTTAGGCCTGTTATCATAATTAAGGTATTGTAAACCGTAGTTATGAGGATAAATAACTGTTAAGCTCAAGAGGCTCAATCAAAAGATATTTTTCTCTCTAAATGTAAAACAAATTTGCGATAAATTTACAATATAAATTTCTGTGGCCCTATTCGGCCACAGAATGTAATTTCCTATGTGGGCTTCTTAAATTGAATACGGAGAGTATGTACTTATCGAATATTGCAAAAAAGCATTTCTTGAGCCTTCCTCGATAATTGTCACCGTTGAAATTGAAAATAAAAGACCGAAGTTGAGTGGCATTGAAAGGTCATCCGGTGATGATATATCGCCTAATCAAAGTTTGCCATAATATGTTTATTTTCATGCTATTCTGGTATTCCCTGCGATCTCGATTTCCAAAATCATTTTATATCCCTAAGTGTGAGTTAGTTGATTATGAAAGATCGATGATAAGGGAAATATACATTGGAACATTTCCCTGACTGAATTTTAAATTCGCAAACGTGGCCCTGAGGCATTCTTGAGTTCCGAGCTCAGTGGAAGTTTTAGATAAAACAGCAAATCGTATTTTTAAATCCGATTTCCTTTAAAACCCGAAATCAATGCTTTCATGGAATGAACACGAGCTCAAACCGAACTCCAAGCGAGCTCCCAAAAGAGGCGCCAGGTGTTCTCGTATCCTTTGAGATAAATAAACCGTAGCTGAAACTACTGAGCGTCCCATTTGATATGACGACAGCTCGAACAACGGGAGATATAAAAACCTTACCCGCGAAAACGGAAACCCCTAACTTTCCACTTTGGGATACATCATTCAGCGATCAAGTTGACTGGGATTGGAATGGGGTGTAAGAATACATTGCGCCAAAGGAGACGAGGGGGAAAGAGGGGTCGTTTTCGGAGCATGCGGAGGGCAAGACCTTCGTGGTTCCGGTTTTGGTGACAATCCAGACCCAGTGGGGGGGGGCGCCGCATCAGTCGTGCACGACGTGAAATTTCGTCACCAATCTAATCTGACGCCACGTGTGATTAGATTGGTGAAGGGACTGCCGAATTAGGAGGAAATAGGCTAAGGATAGGGAGGGACATAGATCGGCATTTGATTGAGGTCGAAAGGCCAGTCCATCGTCCTCCAGTTCGGGCATAAACTTGTTGTCGTCTGAGAAGACAAGACTTGCTGTAATTCGGCTGAGAAGTGAAAGGAATTGACAAAAACGTCGGCTCTCTCTCTCTCGTTGTCATATTTATCAATCGACGTTTCGAATCGGTTACTTTCATAAATTTTGGAGGGAAAAGATTGCCATTTTCTCCTGAACATTCTTTCCTTGACTTCTCATCAAACTTATTTATAAAACCATTTCATGTGAATAAATTAAAAGAAGAAACTCGTATTAGGTTTTATTCCATCATCCATCAATTTTCTTCCTCAGTAAAATTGAAATTCGTGTAAAATTAAACATTTACGCATCGATAGATTTAATCGTTCCATATTCCTTTAATCAGAAAATAACAGTTATTTATGAAGACAACAGCATGATAGGGTGACAACCGAGTGATTTTTACGTAAAGTTACATTTCATATCCTCATCTGTGAAATGACATTGTATTATTTCCACATCGAATTTATAAACGTGTTTGTTAACTTTACTAAATTCCGTCTATGCCTACGAAGGACTGTTAAAACGAGTTCCTACCCTGGGACATTCATGAAATATACCAATCACCGCCAACAGTTTTCAGGTAAGACGTGCGCTTCGGCATGCATCTTATTGAATTACATTAATCGAAGCGGAGATGATTAGGGGAATTAAATTATCCATTATGCTGGCCAAGAAAGACAAATCACACTTCAAGGGTCTGTACTCCACTACCTTCGAAGTCATGTAAAAATAAGACACTTTTTATTGTATCAATTTACACGAAATAAATTTTAGGCTAAAGTTAAAAGATCCATTAATGCATAGCATGGCATTCTAGCTTTATTATTAAGAATCATCATCAAGTAACGCTCATTCGCTAAGCTTACTAAATATTTACAGCAACTAAAATATTCTTGCTAAAACACTGCTTAGAAGTAATTTGCTAGGATACTGGAAAAGTGTACACGTATTTACATTCACTTTTCTATAGCTCCATGAAATTTTTACTCATCATGTGAATCAGAGCTCTTTCAGTTAAAGATATCCCATGCATGCAGTTCACCTTATTTTAAATTGTAAATTGCATATTGGAAAAATAACAACGCACTTTTGATTAAAATGCGATATTAATAGTTACACTTCTTCACATTCAACACTATTTGCGAAAACATTAATTAATATTCGAAATTAATTTGTAGAATTTTTAGGAGTTGAATTTTTACAAGAACAGGTCACCGAATAAGGAGAATCAGTCTGATGAGGTGGAATGGAAACATAATTTTGATGAAGGTCAAATAGATATAATGCCTTTCGCTCCCCTGCAACAAAATAAGGGCAAAAGAATGAAGTAGGATAAAGTAAGATTAGTGAAGTGGAAGAAATTTTATAGAAAATTGAAATATTTGCTGCAAGTTTGATGAGACATAGGGAAAGCGGTCTGGTAAAAGGGTTTAACGTTAGGATGAGGAAGGAAACAAGGAGTGTGCATGGCAGGGGGTGAGGGATTGATTCGGATTGAAACCTGGACATGGCTTTGCAGCGAGTTGGAATGGATTACGTGGGTATGGTGAGAAAGAAAAGGGAGAAAGGGAAGAGGTAAGGGATCCGGGGGAGGAGAGAATGCAGAGACAAAGATTAGGAGTATGTTGAGGAAAATAGAACTTTAGGGGCGAGAAAGCTGGAAAAGGTAAATATGTGTCTAGGAAGGAAGAGAATAAAATATCGAAGGTTCAGGAAGGAAGCGTAATATGTGGAAATAGCAAATGTGAAATTAAAAGTGATATCCTTATTCCATATATTTTATGCCACGATACGATGCAAGAAGATTACGCATATATTTGTGATAGTTAATTTAGGTAAATCACCGTAAATATGGAGAACATTTTAAGTGATTAAATGTAACGACTATATTTTCAATACGACAAGAGCAACTTAAAACGGAAAAACCGGACTGCATAGGATATGATAAACATAACTGAGATATAGTCATTTGAAGGGTGCACACTAACAATTACTAGCTCAATGTACTGTCAATGATAATCTGTCACTCATTAAATTCCTACTTCTCTTTGCGATGCATTTTTAAAAGAGTACGTGTAGTTTGCTTAAAAACTTGGTTATATTATTCACACATTCATAAAACAAGTAAATATATCCATATAACATAACTTGAAGTAGCATCGTTAAAATCCCGCAATTTTCTTTACGAAGCACTGTGACCTATCTAAAAAATATGGACGATCTTGATGTCAAATGTTTATCTTACCTGCTAATTATCATTCGACAGTTTTAAGTGAACATAGGACTCATTATACAAATATTCTCCACAATCCAGAACTACCTAAAATGATACCAGGAAAAACCAGTTGTATTTAACATCAATGAAAAAAAGTTTTCTTATGTTCTACTGGGTCAAATCGTTCAAAAAGCATCACGCAATAGGGCGATAAAAAAATCCATTTCCCCTTGGAGCATAAGATTAATGAACCTTACACAAACACCCACTTTCAACGCTCCGGGAAAATTTCACGGGCACAAGCATTTACTCAGAGAACGCAAGACAAGGCTTTAGCGAGTTCGGCCGAATGACACATTGATGCAAACATTAAAACTGCTGGGTGGATGGGCTGGGATTGAGAGGGGCATGGGGGGAAAATGAGGTAAAGGGAGCGGTAGGGGGACATGAGAGACCTGTGGGGTAGAAGGAACAGGAAGCCAGGCACGGGAGAAAGAAGCTGGTCGGAAGGGTTTGGGTACGTGCGCGGGGATGGAGGAAAGAGGCTAAAATCGCAGTGGAGGAAGATGAGTGGCGAGAGAGTAAAAGGGGGGGTTGGAACTTCATTTAGAGCCGCTGAAATATTGAACAAAGCAAAGCATTATTTAGGGTCAGGATGGTGTGTGCGTGGACTGCGGTGAGTTAGAGGAAGCTTGGGGGGATGTGCCGGGGCAGTTGGAGGGGTGGTGGATGGGGGTGGGCTGAGAGGGAGGGCCTGAAAAGGTGGAGGAGAAATCAGTGGCTGCGGCGTAGGCGGCCGGGTGAGGGGCGGAAGTAGCCGAAGGCGTCCCCGTTTTGTAGGCATGTGGGAGGGTGAACCCCAAAGGCAGGGATTGTAGGGGTTGGGGGCAGTCGGCGCAGTACGAGAAAAGCTTGAACCGTTTTGGACAAAGTATTGGATTTGTTAAGCAATGCATTGTTCTACGGCCGCGGGAAAAGTTGAAAAATGAAGTGTGCGTTGGTTAGCGGTAGTGGTGGGGCAAGAGATGAATTTACCACCTTCTGAATCTATGCTTGCCTGGAATCCATAATATGTGGATACATATATACATATTTCCCTCCCATGGACTACAACCTTGTCGTGGTGGAAGAGCTTGTGTGTTCCGATGACCCCTAGAGCTGTGCTGGCGGGAGTAATAATAATTACTCCTGGAAGGGTCACCCATGCCAGATAAGTCGAAGGTTAGGAGCCAGACGAAAGGTAGTCCACGCAGCGTCAGTGAGGCGGCTGCAATGGCGTCTGACCCCAGTGGGGCGGCCATTAAGTGATGGTGTCACGTTAAAAACACTATTGAGGAAGGCAACGGGAAACCACCTCAATTATGATTCCCAAGAATATAATGATGGGCACTATAGATAATATGAGTCCTGGCAACTACGGGACTCGGCCCAACAGGCCGTGTGTCGTGCCGGGCAGCGGGAGAGGCAAGGCTTCCACGGTCGTCATCCCACGAAACCCTTGCCGGGAAGAAATAACAGCAGCAGGACAGAAGACTCAGAAGAAGATGAAAGTAGTAGTAGAACGTCAGGACACTGTTGAGGAGAGGCAAATTAGAAAATATTAAGCGAGAGATGGAAAGTGGTAATATAGATGTTTTAGGTCTCTGCGAGGTGAGATGGAAGGATAGCGGGGATTACTGGAGTGATAATTATAGAGTAATATACAGCGGCGGGGACGAGAGCCAACGTTGGGTTGCCGTAATTTTAAATAAAGAGGTAGGAAGAAGCGTAGTCAACATAGAGCAAGCGGCAGATAGAATTATACTCGTAGACATTAAAGCAGAGCCGTCGAACTTGGTCATTGTTCAGGTATACATGCCACCGAGCAACCACAGGGAGGAAGAAGTCGATAGGATATATGATGAGTTAGAGGATATCATCGCGAGTGTTCCTGTAGGGAAACATTTGATAGTGATGGGGGAATGGAATGCGACGGTAGGCGAAGGAGGAAATGGTGGTGAAGTGGGGGATTATGGGTTAGGCACGACGAATGAACGCGGGGAAAAAGCAATTGAATTCTGCAGGAGACAGGGGTTAGTCATCACTAACACATGGTTTAGGCACCACAAAAGGTGTAGGTATACATGGAAAATGCCAGGTGACTCAGAAAGGTATCAGCTAGATTATATTATGGTTAGGCACAGGTTTAGGAAGAGTGTGATAAATTCGCACAGTTTCCCAGGAGCGGATGCGGACTCTGACCACAATTTAGTTGTTATGAAATGTAATGTTCGTTTCAAGAAGATAAGGCAACGGCGGCGGGTAAAAAAATGGAATTTAGAAGCAGTAAATGGATTAACGAGGAACGAGTATCAGCAGGCTGTAGAGAAAATGATGGATGACGGTAAAGACCTGAGTACAATCGAAGAAAAATGGGAATGTATCAAGAAAGGGATATTGGAAGCCGCTAAAGACACTATAGGAACCGTTAACGGGAAAAGGATAAGGAAACCATGGGTAACGGATGAGATGATTGCAAAGATGTATGAGAGAAGAAGATGGAAAAATGTAAACACAGAGTTAGGCAAAATGAAGTACAAAGAGTTAAACAATAAATTGAGAAGGGCCACAAATAAAGCAAAAGAAGAATGGTGGAAAACGCAATGCGAGGATATGGAAAGTTTACAGAAGAAGGGTGAAATTGGTGCTCTATACAGCAAGGTTCAGTTATAATCGGGAAGTAAGAAGGCAAGATCTGTGCTAACAGTTAAAGATAAAAGGGGTAAGATAATAGTTGAACCAGGAAAAATCCAAGAGAGATGGAAGGAATATATAGAAACACTGTATGGTAAAGCACTTAGGCCGACAAGGTTACACATTAAAAAGGAACATGACGTAGAAGAAAATAGCTTAGGTCCAGGGATACTCGACGATGAAATAGAAAGGGCATTAAAGGAGATGAAAGCAAATAAGGCCGTGGGGGTGGACAATATTCCTGTAGAAATGTTGAAATGGTTAGGGCAAGGTGGGAAGAAGGCCCTATATGGACTGATTCGTAGTATCTTTGAGGAAGGAATCTGGCCGGAAGATTTTGTGAGATCGGTATTAGTTCCTATTCCAAAAACGGCAAATGGCTTCGTCATGTGAGGATTACAGAACAATAATTTGATATCCCACGCAGCTAAAGTTATTCTCAGGATCATCAACAAAAGGATAGACAGTAAGGCAAATGATTACCTAGGGGATGATCAGTTTGGGTTCAGGAAAGGAAGAAGTACGCGTGATGCCATTGCAGTAATGAGATCACTAGTCAAGAGGAATATTGAATACAATCAGGACGTTTTTGCCTGTTTTGTAGATTTTGAAAAAGCGTTTGATAGAGTGAATTGGGAAAAAATAATGCGTGTATTGCAGAAAATAGGAATGGATTGGAGGGACAGGAGACTGATCCGCAACCTGTACATGTCTCAGACTGCTCAGGCGCGAGTGGGGAACGGAGAGTACGGATGGGCAGTGTTAGGAAAAGGTGTAAGGCAGGGTTGCCCATTGTCACCGGTACTGTTAAACGTATATAGTATGTAGAGGAAATGATTTAAGAGGCATGGGAAGAACTGGAGGTAGGAATGAAAGTCGGAGGGGAATTCGTAAAATCGGTTAGGTTTGCTGATGACCAAGCATTAGTTGCTCAGTCAGCCAAGGGGTTGCAAGCATTGTTGAGTGAATTGGAGGTTCAGTGCGAGAAATATGGGATGAGAATCAATATTAATAAAACAAAGGTAATGCGATTTTCCAGAAAGAAAAATACTAAGCTAAATATTAAAATAGGCGGGGAAAGAATAGAGCAGGTAGAGCAGTTTACATATCTCGGAAGTGTTTTGGACCAATACGGTCAAAGTGGTAGGGACGTAAGGAGAAGAATTGCGCTAGGCAAGGAGGCTTTCTCAAGGAGGAGGGAGTTGATGACGGGGACGTTGAGTAGGGATGTTAAGACAAGACTCGTAAAACCTCTGATATGCAGCGTAGCTATGTACGGCGCGGAAACGTGGTCGCTGAAGCAGGAGGATAGACGAAGATGGGAGGCTTTTGAAATGTGGGTGTGGAGAAGAATGGAGAAGGTGAAATGAACCGAAAGGAAAATCAAATGAGGAAGTACCAGAAATGGTGGGGGAGGAGAGGGGTTAGTTGAGAGAAATCCTATGGAGGCAGGAAAAATGGATGAAAGTCGTATTGTGCGGTAGTGGAATGTTGAAGAAGATAATAGTGGGGAGAATGTTAGGCAAGCGTGGTAAGGGTACGAACAGGATAGGAATGTTGGACGGGATGAAGAGAGGAAAGAAGTACACCGTGATTTAGTGGGACCTGATATAGATTAGTTTGCTAGGTGGGGAGTCACGAAATGTTTATTTGATAGTTGTGTCCATCCAAAAACCTACCTTGACCGGTAGATTACCAAATAATAATAATATACATATTTATATTTCTATAAATATAGATGATTTCTTGGAAGTAGCACGGAGGTGTTAAATAAAAAACTTAAACTGCAACACACAGCACGAGAACACATAAAAAGAACACTCAAAATAATATCTTTATAATTTCGCCGGACTCGAACCCCGTCCAACATCCCTATCCTTTTCCTGCCCTTTCCTCGTATGCTCAACATCCTCCCCTCAATACCTTCTTCAACATTCCACTACTGCTAATAAGCCTTTCATCCATTTTTCCTGCCTCCATAGGATTTCTCTCAACAAACCACTCTCACCCACCATCTCTAGTACTACCTCATTTGTTTTCCTTTCGTTCCATTTCACCTTCTCCATCCTTCTCCACTCCCATATTTCAAAAGCCTCCAATCTACGTCTATCCTCCTGCCTCAGCGACCACGTTTCCGCGCCGTACATAGCTACGCTCCATATCAGAGTTTTTACGAGTCGTTCCTTAACCTCCCTACTCAACATCCCCGTTATCAACTCCCTCCTCCTTGAGAAAGCTACCTTGCCTGGCGTATTTCTTCTCCTTACGTCCCTATCACATTGACCGTATTGGTCCAAAACACTTACGACATATGTAAACTGTTTTACCTGCTCTATTTTTTCCCCTCCTATTTTAATGTTCAGCTTAGTCTTTTTCTTTCTGGAAAATCCCATGACCTTTGTGTTATTAATATTGATTCACATCTCATATCTATCGCACTGAACCTCCAATACACTCAGCAATGCTTGCAATCCCTTGGCTGACTGAGCAACTAGTGCTATGTCATCACAAACCTAACCGATTTTACGAATTCCCTTTCGACTTTCATTCCTTCCTCCGGTTCTTCCCAAGCCTCTTCAATCATTTCTTTCACATATACGTTAAACAGCAAGGGTGACAATGGGAAACCCTTCCTTACCCCTCTACCTAACACTGCCCATCCGTACTTTCCGTTCCCCACTCGCATCTGAGCATTCTGAGACATATACAGGTTACGGATCAGTCTCCTGTCCCTCCAATCCATTCCTATTTTCTGCAATACACGTATTAATGTTTCCCAATTCACTCTATCAAACGCTTTTTCGAAATCTACAAAACAGGCAAAAACGTCCTGGTTGTATTCTACATTCCTCTCAATTAGTGATCTCATTACTGCAAAGGCATCACGCGTACCTCTTCCTTTCCTCAACCTAAACTGATCATCCCCTAAGTAATCATTTGCTTTACTCTCTATCTTTTTGTTGATGATTCTGAGAATAACTTTAGCTGCGTGGGATATCATACTTGTAATCCTCACATGATTTAGCATTTACCTTTTTTGGAATAGGAACTAACACCGATCTCACAAGATCTTCCACAAAATCTTATTTAGGAGCCATACGCGTGCCCATTGCAGAACCTTTTCTTTTCAAACTAAGAGAACTGGGCCTAAGCCATCTTTATCTAAGTCATAAGCTCTGCCCTACATTTCTTATCTATGTCCTTTACCAAAGAGGTCTCCTATGTGTTCCTGGTTCTATCTTGAATCTATAATGGTTAAAATAATATTTTTCTCGACTTTTCTCTGATCGTTAAAACGAGTTTTTGTCGCATAATATGTATGACTCATATTTGGAACAATAAGAATCCTTTATCCAATTCTAACACCATTCGATCCAAAATGGAGGATTCCGACGATTCAACGCATGAAAAAATTAACAATAAGCCATCACTTTCTATAAATCATGGAAAATCGAATCCAAATGTGGATAGCCGTCAACAAATTGCAATTGAAAATATTATGATTACTGCTATTTTCATCAATGTTTGATTTTTTTGGGAAATGATCTTAAACTACGGCATAAAACTGAGCTGGTCACAGGGAGAGAGAATGTGCGCATTCTTCTTAGGCTTAGTTAGTCTTGTTATTCTTCTATCTTCTCAAATATTAATAATTCTTTCGACTTCCTTTCCCATTCAAGGCAAGCCATTCTACTAAAAAAGGAGTTTATAGAGGGGAGGTGATTTGATTGACTAATCTAATTTCTTCATCTCATTGTGTAAAAGATATTTTTAGCTTTTCGTCCGCTTGAAAATAATCGACAAAAATTGATCATTATGGAAAATTTTGGGCCTTGATGCCATAGTTCGATTCGATCCACCCTAAAACAACCCACCTTTATTCCTTCGTCTCACGCAAAAGTTAGTTATTCATGTGAAGGCGACGAACTCCTTTTCTGTTCTGAGAATGGCCAACCAATTTATGATAATATCCGTTTTAGCTCTGAGGCAGGAAATACTTTTCAAAATATCAAAAATAGTTACTAGAACATCCTACGATTAAAAACTTTCCCATTTAAGTCTAACAAATTTTATCCTAGCTTTTATTCCATTGCACTTGTTATGAATTTCGCCTATGAAAATGTGAATCCGTCTCCCACTATTTAATTCATCAAACAGTATTGTTTTTTATCATAAAAAATTAATAGCATAAATTATAGGAGTAGTTTAATTAGATAAAAAGTGACAAAAGCTAAGTACAGTTATGAATTACATTTTGAAAATTGTCTTGCTGTCTAGGAGAATTAAAGAATGTATATTCCTAAGATATTAATAATGCTAAATATTTATTTCTAAAGGTGTGGAAATTGCAGGTTCTCGATACAAATTCAAGCGCAAGGGTTTCTAAACGATGTGTAAAAGCATAAAATGAGAGATTCATGAATAGAAAAAGTATAAGGAGAACAGACTCAAAGGTTACCTACAATGAGATTTAGGTAGGTACTCTCACATGTCCTGCCATGTGCGTTACTACTTGGTTTAAAAGACCGTCTGGGACGAGCTACACATAACCTTGATTACAACGTAATTAAGATGATGCAGCTGAATTTGAGTGATTGAATTCCTTTATAGTGTTTGCAAAAAAACTTTTGGTAAATGAGAGAATAAATTAATGTAGTTCTCCAGGTTTTTCGTGGTTTTTTCCCAGCAATGATGGCCTCAACGAGTTTCAGGTTTTCGATCCATGCTGGGATGTCTTTCATTTTTTTCTGAAATTCGTTACGGTGTTTCGGAGTTGAAAGCTTTATCCACCATTTGCCTTGGGCGTAAATAAATTTCACGAAGTTTAATTGAGACACATAAAATTAAGGAGCTGTTTTATATGATTAACTGATGTTGACTGAAGACCATGAAAAAGATTTTTTGAAAGATCATTGAGTAAGAATCATTTCTATCAAAAAGAACGGGATTTGTTGTTTGCTTAAATTTTCATTTGTTGCTTGCAAAATGAGGAATTATGTGTACAACTACACATTCCTTTGAGTTTATATTTGAATGCCATCATAATACATCCGTTAAAGAATTACCCTAAAAATAATTCGTTTGCGAAAACTCTTGTTAAATGAGCAAAGTACACAAGTGATTGGTGCATACGAGGAATCAAAGAGAGAGAAACCGGAGTGAATAGCAGGGTTTGTTTCGTATTGAACAAGTTTTTTATCCGAGGAACGCTAAAAGAGGCTCATATAAGGAATGTCAATATTTTTATGAAAATGTTATCCCTTAAATTCCAATTTTTGTTTCTGGTTGGGAGGTCAAAGAGAACGGCAAAGAAAGAGAACGTGATTGGGATTTCGTCAAGTTGGTGAAATACTTTTAGGATTGATTTGAAGTCGTCCAATCTCTAGAAGTTGTACGACGATAAAAGCAATTTTGAGTTTTCATGTTTGCAGTTGTGAACTGTAAAAAGGTTAATAAGGCTTGATGCAGAGTTTCCAAGAACCTCTTTTTTTTCGATTTTACCAGTTCTTATTTTAAGTGGGAATATTGATGTGGATTGTGTTCTTTCAGTCTAAAAGTGAGAACTAGGTAATTATGATTCAATGAATATTGGTTGACTTCAAGTTAATAATAGTTAATTATTTAGAAATTTAGGATTGAGTTTAAACGTGCTATTTGAAATTTTGAATTTAGGAAATAGACGTTGTCTTCAACGATGACTTAGGGAAAAGAATTTAACTAATTCAGGCTTCCCAGGAGTGTGAATTATGAATATGGCTTATATCACTGACCAATTACATGAGAAGTTAGTCGGGTAGCTTTAATTCGGTATTGAGGTTTCTTAAGCTAATTGGCTTCATCAGCCTCCGGAAATTTTTGGAATATTCTGTGCCGTTTTGTGATGTGTCTCCACTTGGTCGGCTTACTATATAATACAGAGCGCTGAGACGGAGGATTTGAAGGAATGGAGAAATTAATGAGAAGATGTATTTTGACGTAAAGGGAATGCTGAGAGTATTAGTCCACAAGCCAAATGAATCATCAGCTGATCCCGTATGTTAATCAATACAGCTTAGAACGTCAAACATGCCTTTGGAGTGTTTCTTGGCATTTGGCACGAAACAAAGACAAAAGAGAAAACCTGTTATTTAGGTGGCGTCAAAGGGATCCTACATATCACTGCGAAAGAATATACCACAGAGTTACTACATTTAGAAGGATGCTGCTAAAGATTTCAACTTTAAAATTCCCGTAAGTTTAAGGCAGTGTCCGCAATTAAATACTATAAAGTTCGTCGTTTCGTGAAAATCGCCAAAAAAGTTGTATTTCATGTTATATTTGCTAAACAGCGATTATGCAAGTCTCGTAAACTCATAGGAATTACAGTAAAATTAATAATGTAGTCAATGTTGTATACAGAAACGTTTGTGTCATTTTCTCTTGCTACTGTTTAAAACCTTACTTAGGGAAAATGATTTATTACATATTTTCAAATATTTATTGCGTTTTTCTTGTTTATTTTGTTGCTAACAAATAATATTCTGGGTTACAAAATGTCTCTGCTTCGGAATTACAGGTAAAAAAACGTATGTAAATGACACAGACATCCAAAGCAGTGCTACTTCTTTGTGAGGAAACAAATGGAAATATTTTATGTTAAAAATTCACCTAGACAGGAATTCCATATCCAATTGATTCCATAGACCAGATTATTAAACTCTCAGAAAGTGAATTTATTGAAAAAGAATACTCTTTACAAAATTCGCTAAATATACCTCATATTGTTAACGATTATTCACTTTATAACCTTTACTAAATCTCCCACTGTTACGCACAGCTTTTATCCTTCAATGTTAATGGAAATATCCGTATTCAAAAATGTAGGGGTTCACAATTTAGCCAGATGGCACGGTGCGCTCATCGAGGTAAACGTACTTTCGTAAAATATGCCAAAATATGTGCGAAGGAACGACGTTGCGTGAGTAAGTTAGGGCTATACCCTTTTAAACTTTTCCTTTTTGATTCTAAGGGTTAGAGATCATTTAAAAGAGAATATCGAGCACTTTTTTAATGTTTCTGTACAAAACTTTTACGTAATTTTTCTTTCCAGACAATATACTGTAAATCGGCGTAGACAATCGTAGATGACACATTAGTTACTCAAACCTTAAGCATTATTTGAACCAAGTTCTATTGATTGGTCATTTCTTCATCTGGGGGAGAATCCTAACGCCCCGAGATACCAAAGTTATAGACCAAAACTGTTGTCAAACGCACAGATGTAGGTATTGATTCGGCCCTCTGGACTGTATTGATAAATCAGTGTCGCCGGTGAAGAAAGTGATTCCTCATTGCGGAGAACGAAAGCACGACCGCGAGCCGGCTGCGACAGGGGATGGTTTATTTCAACTGTCAAGGAAAGATGGGTCACCATCCATATGTTTCAGCACGTTCGACTAGGCAATCATCTCCGTCTGGTCTCAAGAGCAGAGTGATAAAAGGATGGGAGTGTTACGTGAGTTTTAGTGCGCTGGGATGGAGCTGGCCAAAGCGCCGATGTTTTCGACAGGCGCGTCTGTAGTTGGTCCACAAATGCCTAGCCATAAGGTACAGAATTCGTGATCCCGTTCCGTGAAGCTTGCGGCGACCTACATCATGACAAATATTAGTCGATACGATGTGCGATATGTAAGAAGTAAAGATTACTGACGCGGTAGGTCATTAAACTTGACTAGAGAGTCATGCTCCAAAGCCCTAGTTATTGCTTATTTTTCAATAAATCATCATTCACTGCGAAATAAAAGTGATTTATATTTAGATTTTACGACAAAGTTCTCACGGTTTCGGTTAATCGAAAGTCGAAATGCTTCTGTTTTATTTCTTTAGCTCAGAATTCCACTTATATAACATATAAATAAATCGAAATTTGTTCCAACCGAATGTCAACTGGAGTTTAGTTCTAAACAAAATTTAATTTGATGTTCTTGTCTTTTATCCTGCCCGTGAAATCAGAAGAATTAGTGAGAGCGCACTCACATTAAAGTCTCAAAAATAAAATTCATTAGGGCCCAACTAAATGTGCTCATGTCTTAAGCTTAGGATTGAGTCTTGATTATTCTTAAATCAATTATATGAATGAGTAATAAAATGAGCCTTGACATTGAAACGTGAAATGTATACGCAGTGTGCGTTTGTTGAGTTTCTATGTTCAGATAAGTTTACATATAAATGTGCCGTCGATGAAGGGCGTACGTTATAAAAGATGTACATATACAAGCATTTATGTGTACATTATTATATTATTTATTTCAAACATTACACACACACACACACACACACACACACACACACACATATATATATATATATATATATATATATATATATATATATATATATATATAACCATAAGTGGGTCGCAGTGGTCTAGGGGGTAGAGCGTTGGACTACTGTTCTACTGGTCCCGGGTTCGATTCCCGGGCAAGGCACTCTGGGCACCTGCAGCTCCACCCAAGCTAGTTGATTTTTCGGGTACCAGATCTTCCTGGGAAACCATAACCGGCACAGGGAAAGGAACTGGCCCCCCTACCCGATCTACCATCACCTACTAAACCGACCTTCGGGTTGATTACTATGTTTATGGTTTCTATACATATATATATATATATATATATATATATATATATATATATATGTGTGTGTGTGTGTGTGTGTAATGTTTGAAATTAATAATAATATTTGAAAGAAATATATATATCAAAATAATTTCTAGTTTAAAATGCACAAGACCATTATTCAAGCAAAATTAATCGATATATTTTTATTCGTTCTGAGGTTTCTCCGGCGTGAATTTGATGATTTGCATGTTTCCAAGGGTTTCGCTGCGTTTGTTGGGTCGAGTTGACAAGCCAACAAACGCCGTGAAATCCAGAGAGGTATATAGAGCTTTCAAATTTTTAAATTTAAAATGATGTTCTATTAATATTTTCAAGTTAACCTAAAATGTGTTATGGCTGCCATGGACCATGTAAACCAACATTTAAGCATATATATCAAAGCAGTCTTAATCCTTGTTATTCCTGAAGATTAAAGAATAGTTTATCTGTATGTTGGCATTAAACCTTTGTGAAAGTATTGTATGTTTCCATTTTGCATTTTGACTATTCATTTGTTCTTTAAAGTGTTTCTTCGTTTGACTACTATTCTTTTCCAAAAATTAATAAAAAAATTCTACTCTTCCATTTTAAACTCCTTATGGATACCTTTAAAATAGAATGTATTCTAGGAGAGCGATCTTCCTCTGGTTCTAAAATATGCCCTTAAACAAGATAAAAAACCCAGGGAAAATCAAAAAAAGCCCACCGCGAGAGCCTAGATCCCTCTCATCTCGATGGTGTTGCTAAGATATCCAGAATACTAAAATACGAGCAAATATAGATCTTACATAGATCACCTCAATTGTTGAAAGAAAAACCGCTGTATCATCAAAACCATTTTTGGAGAAACTCTTCGAACCTCAGGCAGACCATTCTCAAGTTGTATAAAGACGCCTCAGGATCTACCAAGCAGAGATATTAGCCTTGGCCGAACTGAGTTTCAATCAAAACCTATGCTAAAGATTTTTTGAAGACGAAATGGTTATGCCGCTTTAAAGGTGGTTGGGTACGACTTACCAAGGAAGCCACCTTATTTGGCCGGGAGGAACAGAGTGGAAGCCAAAGCACATGCTACGCAAGAAATACTGGCCAACAGCCCTTGCCAAATTCCGTGGTGGCGTTCATTAACAATCTCATTGTGGGCTTAGGTTTAAAGCAAATGTTTTATCATAAGGTTTCTTCTAATTTGAGAGGTTTTCCACAAATCTATTCATTTTCGTTGTCCCGCCATAAAGCTGATTTCGAAATATGCGAGCCAATTGATAGAGTTATCGACTGGAGGGGAAGGTGATGGTTTTCATTGGGCGGAGGTTTTGTTCGGTTCTTGGAGAAACTAAAGAGGGGATATAAAAATCAACATGCCCCTTGAAATTGTTTGGACAGGAAGTTCTATCTGAGGCTTATCTACACGGAACTCAGTGACTGGTAATGCATCATATCCCCCTCGCGCTCCAGGATGAAATAATAAATTCTTCATGCGACGGGAAGGGAATTTCATCGATCTCCCAATGGGAAATAGGCGTCTAATGAATGACCACTGAATTAACTTTTTTTTCTATGAATTAGATGGCCAAAAAATCCTTTCAGGGATGACGGTGCAAGCGCTAAATATATAGCCTAAAGCTTTTTGGCGAGGGTCAAATCCTACTTCTGAGCTTCTTTGACTTTCATAGCCAAATTTATTCCTTCCATCAAAATGTCATGCTATTTACAAAGATAAGAAATATGATTCCACTAGAAAATCTCCCCAAGCACAGCAAAATTGCGGGCAATGCTAATTGATTCCTTCCTTCGTAATGAATATTTCCAATACGGGCAGGTGAAATGTATGCCATTTTAATACAGTTTCAGTAAAGTTTTTTAACTCACTGCGTCTTTTAATTTATTTGATTATACCAATTGATTATATTTTTAGATACCGAGTTTAGTTAATGTGCCGACTAAAATCACCTTATATTCATCCTAAAAGAGAACATCATTGCTTTTATTAAGAATATAACAGATAATTTCCAAATGTTAGAAAGTTAACATCCGATCCACAGCGCATATCTCTGTAAATATCAGAATAAGATAAACCTGGCTCCTTAGACAATCAATAGTTTCAAAGAGTTCGCATGGAATATTTCCACCTATAAAAGGCAACGGAATGTCAAACGTGTCATCTCTATTACCCTTCCCTTACTTTTCCCTAAAGACAAATTTCAAGAAACTGCGGGAGATGCCGTAATATTAACCCTAAAGGTTTGGCTAATAATTTTTGCTGATCGAAATCCCATATAATATAGAAAATATCGGACAGAGTAATAAGCATAAGATACATGCTTTCATGCAAGGCGACAATCATAAGTTTGATTGTTATCTATTTCTTTGTTAATATAAAATGTTACTCTAGTCACATACATTGGAGGCATGATTACTGTAACCTTGTAGAAAAGAACAAACAAGTTTTCAGAGGAAAGGATACGTAGGCTCTAGAAAATGTTTACGATGAAATAGATTTTTTACTAATTGAGCTTAATAGCAAATGATATCGGTGTGAATTTTAAGTGCTTGCTTGGTAGATATGAGGAGGATATGGATATGCAATGCGGTGAAATGATTTTCCATCGCAATTGTAGTCAGAACACCTAGGTTGATTATGCGCCGGTCTCACCATACCATCATCATAAGGCAATTTCCTCCGCCAGAAATACTCATAAGTGTTTGCAACAAATATGTGGGAAAATATTGAACATTTTCAGTCCACCAGTAGGTTGAAAAAATGTAGGATTGATAAAGAGGGGAGGGATAAAGAGAATAAATTTGAAGAATACTGCAAGAAACTCGACAAGGAGAAGGAGAGGTTTCCATTGCATGAACCAATGGAAATCCTAAACACTTTTGCAATTTTTCTGAAAGTCAAACGTCGATCTGCACCAACGAGATCGTTCACTTTCTCGATTTGGGGGTCATCAGTCAACGTTGATGGTCTTCCGGAACGCTCGTCATCTTCCACTGATGGCGGTACCTTTTTGAACCAAACCACTGCCTTAGCACCACCACACAACCAGTGGTGCGTTTCAGAGCAACCTCATCATAAGCCTTGGTAATCAAATCAAAATTTTAAAAGAAGGATTTGCAGAGTTTCACGCAAAATTTCACAAGACCACGGTATTTCCTTAAAGAGCTCATTAGAAAGAAGGGTTTAAAACGAACGAGTTTAGCGATAACACTAAAGAAAGTACACGTATTATGGTCCCACGCTACTTAGATATAACAGATCACAAAGATAAAAGAAGGGAGATAGATTCCAGTAATGATTCATTATTTCCCCGAACAATCAGAAATCATAATAGTAAGAAACCGAAGTAATTTTAGAAACATTAAAAACATTTAATTTACAAGACGGTAAGAAAATTAAGCTTTGCAAGAACATCAGGTATTTTTGTACGTATAGTATGTGTATGTTAGTTGGTAGTTTGTGCGTTTGCATGTGTTTGGGGCGTAATGGTTTTTGCATGAATGTGTACCATTTTTGTTTGTAGATTGTATAAATTTGTGTCTTTTGTACGCGGTTTTTTCTTAATTACGGGTGCTGCCCTAATATCCCCCGCCACACATCCTTGTGGCGGATTGCTGGGTATTAAGTAGATGTAGATGTCAATTACTGACGATATGATTTTTCGCCGCACTCCACGAAAACCTATTCACATATATGGAAGTCATTCAACAAAACAATACATCAACAAAGTGGTTAAAAGTCATTTTTCGGGAAGTGTTCGTGGACAAAAACACTGTAAAAAAAGCTGTACAGTGAATTAAAAAATAACCACCCGGAGGTGTTTTATTTAAAAAGGTCGGTACATTTTTGAACAGATCTCGTAACTGAACAAGTCCCTAAGGCAGACACGCGGGGACAAATGGAGTCCGAGAAATGGTCCGACGAAAAAGGAAATCGCCTGAATTCTTTCAATTTTAACTTTGTATAGAAATGAAGGTAGTTTTCCAACAGCCTTTTGGAAATATAAAGCTGTCTAGCCACCCAATGAAAATTTAACAAAATATTGTATGGCGACTTATATGAATGTACGGCCGTTAAAAATACAGATTTAAATATGAGATAATATCTCCATTCAGCCTTTTCTCTGATCTCAAACAATGTAGAAATAATTTCAGCAAACTTGCTGAATGGAAACCTGGCCACGGTGGGGTTCATTGAATTTAAGTCACCCATGTCCACGGAGAATATAACTCTGAAGTAACCGAGAAAGTTAAGTCATTTTGTTTGGATAAAAACCTTGACGTAGCGAAAAAACACATTATTTCCCTCAAATACCTGTATAATGGCAGTTACATAATCCGGCTTCCAATTTCGAATTAAATTTTTGGATTCCTTTCGATTGCAAAGCGTGAAAAAATTATAACGAACGATTGTTTCTGGAGAAATTGCATAGTGTGGACTTCATTATTTTTTTATTTAAATGCTAGAAATTGTAGGAGTAACACTTGCTGATAAATGTAGATCGGTAAGCCAAAAACTTCCCGTAACATGATAATTAAAAAATAAATAGATGAAAAAAAATTTACAATTTATTCCAGGAAATCAAGTGTTATTGTCAGATATATACAAGGTTGGTCCCAAAAGTAGCATGAATTATTTGTTCCCGGATAGACGGACGGACGCACGGTGGTTTCTTTGGCTGGGTTCTAGGGAGGGAGTTTCAGGTAAGGCTGGAGTCCGGTGTCTTTTGGCACCCAGCCTTTGCAGAGTGCAGACCACTCGTTTTCGAGACCTCTATAACCTGAGCTTCTTAAGCTCCGTTATAATCCGGTCATTGGAAGAGCGCTACGCCATCAAGTATTACGTGTAACTGGGCAAAACTGAGAAAGAGACTCATGAAATACTCAAGCCAGCTAATGGTGATAAAGCGATGACTTTATCAGATGTTTTTTAGATCGTTTAGGACGCCCTTCAACCTCAAAGAATTACAATAATCATACAAGAGTAAAAGCTTTGTTGGATAAGGATCGCAAATTATGTCTTTGCATTGTTTTTATGAACTTGGTATCTCTTAAAATGATATGCATCGACTTGCAACCAAAAACATGGGCAAGAGAAGGGTGTGTGCTAAGTTGGTGCTGAGAGCGCTCTCAGACGAACAAAAAGAAACGACACGCGGATTTGACAAGAGCATCTTGACCATACGACTGAAAATACATTTTTTACGCAATAGCCCACAAGACTTCTTCCTCTAGCCCCGCTTGAAACTCGTACTGGACGGACGTCACCACGACTCGGTGAAAGCTGTACAACGTGCCGTGACGAGGGAACTTGGTAGCATTTCCGGAAGGCGTTCAAGGCGTGAAATACCCGCCTTCAGCGGTGTGTGGTCGCACAAAGGTGCTACGCTGTTGAGTTTTGAGTGAATTTATCATTTTTTGGGATAAATTTATTTAATCAACTCAGTGGTACTACCTTCGGGACAGGCCTTGTAGATTCCGCGTTCTGCTCTAAAACGATATAACGAAATGTAGAATCTAGTTAGTTCAGTACTTAAATAGAACACATGTCACAGTATAACTTCATTTGCCAATCCATGGCTACGTCAACATTTTCATGGTGCTTGAATATTTTATGCATAGTACAGTTTATCGTTAATTATCACAATAAATTTTTGATGGTTTCTAGGCCTCGACTGCTCGCAGGTGATCACGTGTAGCTCAGATAGGGGAATGTATATACATTTCTGTCAAAGGGATTCATGGAGCGGGTGATATAAATACCAAGTTATTTAGACAATAATTTCAATTCATTATGTGAATCCAAATGTGTCCCTTCGCGAATACGGTGGTTTGCCATTAGCATGGAATAGTAATTGTAAATCTCTCTTAAATGACATTCGTAAATATGGCAGTACATGGCGATCAACGAATATATTCTAATCTTAAAACATCATTCACAAATTGATATAAAACGTTTTATTCATTACTTACATTGCTGAAGATTCATGGTGTCTAGATTCTGTTCATCATGGTGGATATTACTGATGGATGAAATTTAAATGGACCCTTCTACAACTTAAAAGAGTAAATCTCTGAGGGAAGTTCTGACAATTTCATATTCCCACGTTTTATCTGTGACCTTGTACCCAAAGACGCTACCGTCTGGTTAGAAGATGCGAGCACATTGCGTTATGCGAAGAATAAAGAGTGAGGGTTGCTTTACTCTAAACATTCCGCCCTCTCTAACATTTATATCGGGGCTCATGTTGCTAAGGATAAAGCATTATTTCCGTTTCTAGCAGATCCAATGTATCCGTAATACCTCTTCTCATGTGTTAATGTTTCTGTTAAATATGGTAGGAATGGCAAGTTTTCTCTGAACACTAGGACGAGAGATTGAAACTTTTGGAATTAAATATTCAAACATTCCTTGATAATTTTGACGCATTCAATTTCTAAACTAAATTAAAATACGTAGTATATAGCTGTGGTATATAGTAGTATGCAGTAATTTATAGCTATGACACCTGCTCTTCCTCATTACATATCACCCAAGGAACACCGTTACATCACCCAAATGATGAGCCGCGAGTAGACGCATGGATTTGGTGAATTGGGCAAATGTTTCTCACTTCCAATGGTAGAAAACGCCAAGGAAGGGAAATAAATTCAGGTCCTATTTAATCCCACCTGTTCAATATTCGAAAAACAACCTAACCCTCAGTAATATAGATTCGTTAAATGATTGGCATAAATATTCAATTTCAGTTCGCCAGTATCTCTCCATCTAATCCATCGGGTATGTCGACGCGTGCATTGAAACACGATGGGGGAGGAATAGAATGTGAGATTTTCATGGAAAATTGAAGAGGCAATTTTAGGAAATGCACACATCTGAGCTGCACTTGGGCTCTTCCTGAAACCGATATTATTTCTATCCCAGCTGGGAAAAAGACTTATATCACAAATGCCTAACGTCAGTTGAAGAGTTCCAAAGAAAGAAGTTTATTTTTTAATTTAGGTTCCAACATTGTATTTTACTGAGCCCTTTTGATTCATCATTTGTGGTGGCAAGATTCCATTTCCTCTACTGTGATGAATGCTTAAAAACAAGACCCAAACTTATTTAATGCAATGTTTCAACAGAGATAATAATATATATTTAAAAATTAAATATTATGAAGTGGGGGTAGATACGCTACCAAAGGTAGCGTATCTGCCCTTAGAGTGAAGGTCGCTTGTGCGAATCCCTTGTCCAACGAAAAATTTTCAGCTAAGAAAATTTGTTAATTTTTCATCGGAAAGACGCAATCATACTTTAAATTGCTGAAAAATCACCACGTTCTCTCTAGAATATGCAGCATTGCATTGACATAGAATAGAATTTTGAAGCTGCAGTAAACCATTCCTAGGATTGGAATACCGATGATGATGATTTAAAAGATTGTATGTCTTGCTTAATAAAAGCCTCAAAAAGCTCAATAAAATTTTTTATCATTTCCTTTAGGGGAATAAAAAATAATTTTGGTATTACAATACAGGTTGCGGCAAATGATCTGCGTATTCCAATTCATATCCAAGTCAAATCAGAATATTGCTGCCACACCCTGTAGAGTGAGGACCTCACATTCAAATGCTAAACGTTTTTTATATTTTTTATTATTGTAACTACGTAATGATAGAAAAATCCTTCTGAATTGATTTCTTGTAAATAGGAAAATTTATCAGACCATCTGGAGAACCATATTTCATATTCACCGATCAATTGTGAATATTTCATAAAATACTCACAGCATCATTCGCTCATTCCAAATAAGTCATTATTCAAATTAAAATAGATGTACCGTCTTATTTTTAAGATTAGCCTTCTTTCCAAGACTAGTCTGCAGTAGATAAGATTAGAGTTGTGCTTTCAATGTTTAATGTAAATTTTTCATGTCAAATGTATCATTGCACATTTGCATCCTTACTCATACATATCGAAAAAATTCATGAAACACATTTTGTAATAGTAATTAATTTATTATTAGTTGTAAAAGAATTTCTTGAAAGAATAATTCATTTGGTTAATTGTATCCATAGTAACTTTGTGGAATTGCTTCATATCAAAATGAAATACACTATGTTATCCCACATAAGAGCTTTATTGTACGACCCGGGTTTCGTCGAAGATCGACATCTGATGATGTCGATCTTCGACGAAACCCGGGTCGTACAATAAAGCTCTTATGTGGGATAACATAGTGTATTTCATTTTGATGAGAATAATTCAATTTAAAAATTTTATGTTTTACGAATATTCAAAAAAATGTTTTTCACAAAAATTAAATTTTTCAACAAAAGAACTTTGAATCCACTAGTTCATCCTTTTTAAAAAGGATTTTTTCTAGCACATTTGAAATTTCATGGACACAAAGTAGATGTTACCCTTTTCCCTAGAATAATAGTTTTCGGTATAATGGTGCTTCATTTAATTGTATTCTATTTGTAACAAAATTCAGCAGCATCTATGACAAAAATATTTAATTTAATGCTGATGACCAAGAATATTATGCCCTGTTTGTTTGAAATTAGGCTAGATGATATTCGATGGTATTTTATAATATTATCACAACGCTTTTTACAATGGAAGTCTTAGCAATTAAATAGCATAAAGACCAGGATCAATGAGTTTACTGGGGATCTGATGAAATCAGTCTGTCTCTTTAGACTATAAACTGTGCTCACTTTGTTTATAAAGTTCTAATTTTGTAGTCACACTATAAAAAGTCAGTAATTACTATGCTTTATAGCAACTAATCACATACGCACAGGTTTGAAGTAAACCTAAGATTAAATTTCGACTGATGAGACTTTTCCTGAAATAATGCCAAGTTGAAGGGTGTAGAATCACCCAAATTTCTTTTACATTGACAACTATTGATTCTGATGGTGTGGTTTTTTAATTATGTTTCATCTTGAAATAATTCGGTTAGAATATTGCCTTTGAAGCGCCACAGATTAAATGCATATTATTCAGAATAGCCGTAATTTAATTGATTATCAATAAAATTAATATCAAAGCAATAAACCATTTTTCATATGAAACATAGGTTTCGGAAAAAGCCACGAGTTAAAATCTTCAAATTCCGTTGTAATTCTTGCAAATACTGCTTTAAAATATTTATTATTCTCATTATTCTACCTTTTTTATTTCCCATCAATACATACCCGGTACAATTTATTTCCCAGAATAAGTTTTCCCATTCAGAACAGTATTAACTTGTCATTAATGGCTTTAGTTATGTTATTTACAACAGTTTGACTGTGGCAACAATGAAATTAGATTATGCGAACTTAGGGAATACGGATTAGAATGCGTGCGCTAATTGCTGAATGGCCGCTGTGCCATTAAAGCATGGAGTTTATAAAAGTTTAATAGGCAAGCGAAGGTTTATCAGTGATTAAATGAGAAACGAAGCGTTGGCAAAAATCTTCAAAAGACTTGATGGTACTTAGCATTCCGACCAGCCTCAATTATTGCGCTCCAATACTTGCTAGTTACCTATTATACAGTACATTAATATTTGAATGCTAAAATCAACATTTTTAGACCATGCAAATTTGTTATTTTTAAGGATCAAAAAACTTAATCCCTAATAAATGACCATTTTTTGATACTAATTTAATCTGGCATGGTGGAAAACCCTTGCATAATATTCTTCAATAGTCTCACAAAACAAAAATGTACAGATATCATTGACAAACAATCAACCTTCGAAATCATTTTTCTAATTTATGAAAAATACTGTTTTAGCTATGTTAAAATATTTATCGACATTTATGGGACTAAATTTAGATAATCAATATCACATTTTATTAAATGTTGGTCAAAAACTCTATTTTTGACCATTGTTTTCATTGAGTAGTTTATTAAAAGAGAAAGATTATTTTTTTCATCATATCACTGCATCCAAGCCATAACGTTTCAGCGTTCAGATGGCCATTTTCGATCATTAAATAAGTAAGGTGAATTTATGAGAAAGAGTATGTGGGAGAGTTAGTGCTGAAAAAATTACCATATGGATGATGTGTATCAGGGTAATTTTGGGAGGAGATTCATTGGTGGCTTAGTGCATAGAGCGCTGTGTTTAGCCCCGACTAATAAAATTCAAAAAGTTATATCCATCTCTTTTTAAGAAAACAAATTTTCTTAGTGCATGCATCCACTGAAATTTCGGAAAAACTACTAGCTCAAACCTTGGAAATATTAATTATACCCATTTAGGAAACTTTCTTCACGATTTCCAGCAATATATCTCCGATACTATTTTTGAATTCACTCATGCCGATATTTTTTAAACTCTCTAGCATTCAAAACCTCACTATTAGATGGATAGAAATGAAACTTCAATCTTGTTTGTGCATAGCATAAGTCAGCCATTAGCCTGATCACGAGTTTTATAACGAGTGTCAAATGATATGCAAAACGTCCTTCTACTAGGAAGTTATTTCGAAATCTGAAGCATGGATAGAGGAAGAGAGGGCAGAGGCAGGGGGTTGTAAACGATGTGAATAAAAAGCCGTCAGATTCGGTGGCGGAGGAAGAGTCCATGGAAGCATTTCAACATCGTCCTTGGTGTAATGGAATCAACAACTTATCCAACGTTCGGCATTGACGAGCGCAAGAGCGAGGCCCATTCTATTTCCACTTCCTTCCCTTCCTTCTCTTTGCCATGGGAGAAATAACAAAAGAAAAAAATTAAATGGAGCGGAGAATAGGACCCAGATCCCGCAGTTTATTCCACACCTATCTTTCCGTCGAGTTCTCAATTTCCGACATTGAGAACTCGAAGAAACTTCAATAAATATAATTACACCAATTTCATCTCCCTCGAATGCCCTGGATCATTCTCCCGCACCTTCTTAAAACTCCAGTACTAAGGATCAATTGACGCGACTAAGTACTGGATCGTAGTTTGCGTCTAGCCGACTTTTTTCTTATACTGGGTCCAATCCACGAATCCTCATCCCTCATGGATTCTCGTTTCACTCCCTCGGGCGCCCTTCCCCTTCGCCAGACCTCCAATAGCCCCCCCACCATCCCCTCCCACTCACGTCACCGGGACCCCGAATCCTCCTTAAATTCTAGCGATTGTGTACATACACTCCTACTCCGCCATTCAATCGCTCATCCGAGAGGTAATTCTATTTTTCCACCCGTTTCGTTTTTCGCCCAGGATCAAAAGACCTGTCTTCTTTTTTTGCGTTTTGGCCAGTCCTTTCCCTCTGCTGCTCACAAAAGAGAAAACACGATTTTCTACGAAAAACATCTATTCAAAAAATGTTCGCTACATTTCACCATATTTCACATACTATACAGCCCACCTTTAGACAATAGGTTAACTCCTTTGATTATACTTTCATGATAAGTGTTCCTGAGATGTATTCTGTTCTATTTATTTCCATGCAATTGCTCGGCTAGTTTTAATTTCAAACTGTTTGGTGAATAATGAAATAACTGAATCACTCATTCGTTATTTTTCCACGAGTCGAAATATAAACGTCAAAAGTAAGAATTGTGCGAGGGAATGACTTGCAATTCATTCCTCATTCCATTTTGAATAAAGGCTACTTGGACGAGAACTATTTTCAAGGTATAACTAGCTCATTTATTAAAATGGAAAAATTGAAACAAATTGTTACTCGGATTTGAAAAGTATTAGAAAAATACTCGTGGGAGGAAATCACTTTCATAATATTTGCCGATTTCATAACTTTCAACAAACTCATAAGTCCTGATTTTGTGTTATCTTTCACTTTTTTCCACATGATCATATTTTAGTTCAATACACCTTTCCTAGCATTTTTTGCAACAATTTGAAGCCGCCGAAAACATTGGATTTAAAATATTAGCGGAAAAAAAGTTTTTTATTCTAACAAGATTGAAACTAGTTGGTTCGTTCTTCCAATAGGTATCGGTGCTGAAATAATCTCTGCGAATCGTTTTCCTCTTAATCATTTTTTTATGTTTGAAAATATTAAAGTCACTGGGGTCCAATGCTGATGAATACGGTGGATGAATTGATAAATCGAAAGTTAATTTCATAGAATATGTCACGTTTACTGCGAAGGTGTTAAACCGTGTATTGCCTTAATAGAAGAAAACTGGGACAAATTCGTGACATAATTATGAAAAATGAGACGTTCCTTCTTGATTTCTTTGCTCATCTGGTGTATGAGCGTTACATAATACTCTTAGTTTCTCCTGTGCCCTTTTTGTAAGCATTCCCACTATAATGACTGCTCTTTGGAGTATATGAATTACCTATTTTCTTCCACAGTTGTGTATCGACACAGAAACTCGTCAGCATTGCCACGAAAAATAGTCAAATCAGTCCCGAATCGAACTCGATTGGATTAATTCTCCACTGAGAGATACGCAGCCCCTATCTTGCCGAGATTTTTTCACCCCCAGTTTTCGTTTCAAAATTGAAAATTTGTTTCTTATGATATTCCTGTGGTTTCATCTATTTTACGAAATTCGATATTCCGATCAATCAAAACCATGTCATCAATTTTGTCATTCATTTCAGAGGTAGTTAATTCCATTGGACGTCCCGGTCGATTTTCATCTTTTGTTGATGTACGGCCACACAAACCCAGTGACCTAATTTTAAACAGTTGAAAACAAATAAACAGGTGTTCCATGAACTTTATCTAACTCGGCTCTCATTTCTTTAGTTGCCAAGCTTTTGAATAGGAGTATTTAATCACTAAACTGAGCTCTTTTTTTCATTTTCTAAATAAACACAGGTTTTCTGCATAAATTGAGAACAAAAAAAGAAGCTTTGTGAAGGATATAACTTACAATTTAACAGCAGTCTAGTAGTAGGCTTAAAAAAACCAAATTATTTGCACTATGAGCGCCATCTCTTGGATTTTCTTAAGTTTTTTTGATGCATGTTTTGATAGCCCTCAGTACATGATAATACCTGATGATAATACCCCAGAAGTACTGAGTATCGGTTTGACTGATTTCCAGCCCACTGGGGATAAGAGTAGGTTTTTGTTAGTAGTGAGAATAATGTATGAAAAATAATGAGAATAATAAGAATATACAAATCATGCGTTAAATATTGAGTAGTGGAGAAACGTTTAAATAATGATATGTGTTAAAAAAAACCTTAATTGAGCCAGCCAATATAATTAGACATCTATGATCATATGAAAGAGGTTTTTAAGTTAATTAAATTATTAAGGTTCTGCCTAATTTCAATCTTGGAAAATCTAATTTAGGGCCAATATTAAGAGTGTTACAGCTACACTGAAATATCAATATGAAGAGGAATTTGTTTATAAGGATTTAAGATAAAAATATCGGAGGAAAATACATTTAAATATGGTTAAAAGTTTCCCTGTATTTATCAACTACAGTCAAAACTTAGGTGTAAATTAAAGGAAAATTAAGACACGGTCACAAAAAATGCAGTGTATTATGTAGATCTGTTATCGTCTGAAATCAGAAAGGGTGACTATTGGGGACTACCCAATTTCACTTTCTCAGCCGAAATGACGAATGAATGGAGTTAATTAATTATGACAGATAATACAATTTCACTTATTACGAAAGAAGTAGGAAAAATGAGTTTTTTTGTAACACGAATGCAATGGGAAATATTGTTCAACAAAAAATCTTATTTATTCAGAATTGCATGGTGTCGCAATAATGAGAATTATTTCTATTGTTCTCCAAATTTGGCGAATTCAGTAGTTAATATTTTAATGGAATACATCACCGTTGGCTGGTTCATATTATGTATACCAATGCGTTTTTATCGAAAAATAAGAATCGGAATAAACATACGATTCCGGAAAAACAAGAAGAAAACTAATTATCCTAGATGAAGCACGGTCGAGTAAGTTATGCAATACTATACTACCTTAAACAAAAAGTTCCCGGAATAACCACCATGTGGAACTCCCATCGTTCCGATTTGAGTTCTGTTTTTTTTGTTAAATTGGTACATCTGTTGTTGATATTCCCTTTAAATCTTAGTGTCATAACTTGACATTTGCAAAAGTTACGTAGCCAAGAGTACATCTCTCTCTGTGTGTGTTGGCGATTTTTTACAATTGCAGAAATGGATTTAAATTTGCAACAACGAACTTGTATTAAATTTTGCGTAAAAAACGGTTTTAGTGGCGCACGGGCGTTGGAAATGTTGACAAAGTGTTTCGGCAACGATTCTCTAAAAAAAACGGTCGTTTACCAGTGACACGAGCGGTTCAGAAGTGGTCGTGAGTCAATCGAAGGTGATGAACGCAGTGGCAGACCATCGACATCGAAAGTCGGTGAAAAAATTGATATAGTAAAAGAAATGTTGGTCAATAACCGCAAATTAACCATCAGAGAAATAGCGGAGGACTTGAACATTGCCTATGGATCCGCCCAAGACATTGTGTTTAATGATTTGGGTTTCCGTCGTGTAGCCGCAAAGTTGGTGCCAAAAGACCTCAATTTCATGCAAAAAAGAGACCGTGTTGACGTCGCAAAAGACATGATTTGCGAGGCTGAATCCGATCCCACATTCATCAAAAGGATCATTTCTGGAGACGAGACGTGGGTTTATGAGTACGACACGCAATCCAGACATCAGGCAAGTGAATGGCGTTCACCAAATGAGCCGAGACCAAAAAAACCACGTCGTTTTCAGTCAAAAAAGAAGGCAATGCTGACGGTTTTCATGGATTACAACGGTGTAGTGCATCATGAATTTTTGCCAGAAGGCCAGACAGTAAACAAAGAGTATTATTTGGGCGTTATGAGACGTTTGCGTGAAGCAATTCGCCGAAAGAGACCAGAAAACGCGTTTTAGCAGCCGAGAGGAAGTAATGGAAAAATCGCAGGAAGCACTGATGGACATACCGAAAACCGAATATAAAAAATGTTTCGAGGATTGGATCAAGCGCTGGCATAAGTGTGTTGCAGTCGATGGGGATTACTTTGAAGGGGACAATATAGATTTAGATGAATACACTTGTATTTTTAATTTTCTGAATAAATTCCGGGAACTTTTTGATCAAGGTAGTATTTATTTTTTCTCTGTCTGTATTTGGTCAAATGAATTGCGAGAAGGTAATTTAATGTATCTGAAAAAATCCCGTTTTTTGATCATTTACGGATCGAAGATAATAGTGTCAATTACTCTTCATAATGTTGTAACTGAATGATGGGTGGAATCTTGGCCTAATACCATATTCTTAGTAAAATTGATTTGCTCTCACATTGCCTTGTGCTAGAATAGGTAATTAATACGAGCTTAGAGAGAATTTCACTTTTGGTCTGTTCACTTCCTAAATATATTTGTTATGAACTGTATATTTTATGTTGGTTCCTCACGGCTTCTCAGTTTAAAACTTACAAAAAATATTTTCGAACCGAAGTCAGAAATTAAATTTGTACCCAAACGCTCTGATGACTTTGCAACGGAAAGGGAAGAATTTGAATGATCTACGAAAAGAGAGGTCGAGAGAAAAAAAGGGAGACACCTCGACTGAGGTTTTTGTCGAATGTATTTATTATTCCGCCGGATGTACGGAATCATGGAAGGGAGAAGATACAGGAAGATGGGAGCGGAGGCGGAGCTCAAAGAAAAAAAGATAGAAAGATGAGGAAAAATGAAACCTAAGTTTTCTTCTCTCCGACGGAAAAATAACCAAGGAAGGAGCGAAGAAAAAATTCTTCGCGTATTCGAAGCACGACGCCCGACGACTTTGCCACAACAATGTTGAGTTTTTTTCTCTACATTCATATCTGCGCACTACCACTTACTGAAACCAGGGAAACAAAAAACAGCGACGGAATGGATCCGGTGCAGTCGCATCTGCCCATGAGCGCCGACAACCCAATCTTTGGTCCGCCACACGGCAGCCGATCCACCAAAGGGCAGACCGCCCCCTGGCCCTGCCACGAATGCACGCCACTCCCTTCCCAACCCCTGCGAATACATATCTTGTCGACCTTTTTTCTATTCGATCGTCAATTTTCGATTCGTCGACTCTTACACCATCTCTCTTCCATTCTTTCTGTCTGCAATTTGTCATCTTAAATTTGTCTTAGTTTAACAAAAGCATGTGAATAAATATATCTGCGTTGTAATCAGTCTACTGGAAGTGCTTCTTCGTGGTGACGTAGATATTTCATCTCCCGTTGTAATTTCATTATTTCCTTGCTTCAACTTATGACTTGCTATTAGCTCGAAAGATACAGTTTCGAGGCAGAAATATTATTTCAATTTATCTCTCTCTTTGTGCAGAATATTTTGAAAGCGTTAAAGCTGACCGGTTTACGGAAATTACCAGTATTTATTTGGATAATATCCTTACAGATAGAGAACTCTGAGTATCGAAACAGAGGTTCGTTTAATATGTATTGTGTGTTTAATGTAGATGTATGGAACCGATATGTGTTACGGAGCCATAAGGCGGTATATATTCAAATTGGATCAATGTACGTATTTTATTTAACACCTTCAGTCTGTAAACATGATATAGGTTCCCTACCTGACAAAATAAATGTGTGGATTTTGTGGAGCTCTTCACTGTGGGCTATGAATATTTTTAGCGCAAATTATTCAAGGTGGAATTCATTCTCGGAAAAAACGAAGTCTCCTGGTTAGAGGCAGCTTTCATTAAATCAGTAAATCACCTCCAGTGACTGGTCGAAGAACATATCATAGATGCTTATATCGTAAGGCTTTTTAAAGAAGACAAGGTTATGTCAAAGTGTCACAACTTTGAGGTCTCGCAAATGGCTTTATAGAATCTTTTAAATTGCGAAAGACTATGGTTGGGATTATAAAATAAACGGGGCAGGACGGGAGAGTGGGGATGGTATATAGAGAAAGGTAGAATTTTTCTTCGAGATATAAGAACTAAATTAAATGATTTATTTTTTAAATAGCCTTATGTCTATGGGCAATGGTGGATTTTACCTGGGACTACCAAGGACGAAGGGTCAGTTTCGTAACATGTTTGGTGGGAATGGGGAAAAGGAATTCGGAGTATACGAGGTCTATCCAGAAACTAATCTGCCATGGAATATTTTGGAAAAATATCCTACTTACAACAATATGGCCGTAATCTCCTTCGAAGTACTTATCTTTGGACCTCAGACACTAATATCAGTGCCTCTTTCAATTTTCAAAAAAATTGTGTCTTTTTCCGGAATGGTCATCAGCTGCCACGTCGAACTTTCCTTTATCTCGTCAACCGTCAGTTGAGAAGACTGGGCTTTTGATTCAGGGCCATAGTTGTAGACTCATGAATCATCTCCAGTTACAATATATTTTACAAAACATGGGTCATGATTTGCGGCTTAGAGCAAGTCCCTTACCACTGCGGCACGAAGTTATTATACGTTGACGAGATAAAAGAGAATATGACGAAGTAGCTGATCACTTTAAAATGGTTTAGCCCTTCCAGAGGTTGTGGTGTGACGAATTTTCCTCGGGGATGTGCGATGACTGCCGAAATTTTATTTGTGCGCATTTATTGTATTGTAAAATTCCCGCTTGGGAAAGAATAAATAATTACAGACTATGACGTCAGTATCTCGAATGTCCGAAAGGTAAGAAGAGCATGGTAGGTAAAAAGCACGAGGAAACCCTCTAGAGCAAGGAAGAAAAGAATTTGTGAGATCATTCTTTCAGAAATCTTCGCCAGAGTGGTCGAAGTGCGCAAGCGGTGGCGATTTTATCCCTTCCTTGTTTCTACATCGCTGAAATGACCTGACGTGACGTCACTCTAACGAATGGAACCGTTAAAAAAGGAAGCCGAATGCTGCGGTGGGAAAATTGAATGGATCTGTCCGAGGTGCGTTCTAATTTGGTCCGCGCAAAACAATTTCGGCCCGGGGAACCACTCTGTTTCTTAACGACTGTTGTCATCGTGTGGGTTTCTGCTAGTTTTCCTTACTCTTCGACCAGACCAGCATCGCACGCCCCGTGGCTGGGTTATTTCTTCAAATTATATCTACTTCCTAGTAATTTGACATTTCGTACTTAAAGTAGATTGGGTTTAATTTTTTAAATTTATGAACTTTTTCCGAAAAAATGGTTTCATTTGTCAAATTAATGGTTTCAGAGGTTATGAAATATTATAATAACATCAAATTAGCTACATTGAAAAAAGTTTAGTTTAGCATAATTAGGCTCGTTAACTTTTTCTAGGATTCGAAACCATCCTTGGGATGCATACATTTAAAAAAGTATTGTTCAGCAGTAACCTCTTATGATCGGTTTAAATATTTAGAGTATTTCGATAATATTTAAATGAACCACCTAATTATTTTTTAATAAATCTAATGTAATAGATGATGCTAATTCCTATTTCTTAACCAAAATAACAACATTCCAATCGCTAAATTTCAAGAAACTGCGAGAGATGCCGCAACATGACATGATTAATACACTATGAAATTATTGCATTGGATTCCAATAGATAATTAAAGATTTTTTTCAATAATGATGAGAATTTCCTCATTTCCCATATTTCTGTAATCAAAAAGTCATTTGCACATATTTTCGCAACAAATAGCCATCAGGCCATCAGCCATCAGGCAAAATTAGCAATCAGCCATCATTAAAAAATAATGATGCGGAACTGATTAAAGTAAGTTTTAAACTGCTAAATGACATTACATTTTTCTAGCCATTACTATGACATACCATGTCATTCATTGTGTAAAATGTTTTGATAAATGTGAGAACATTGTAATATTAATTCTTTTTTATGCTTTAGCTTCATATGATGCAGATTCTCGCATACTCAGAAGGTTGTCGGGTACAATTTTTGGATGGAATTTTATGAAAAATGTATAAATGCATTTAGACCAATTTGCTTGCATAATGCAAAAGTGGACTATTTTGAACTTGTAAAAACAATATTTTGTTGAATTATTTATGAATACAACATTATATTTTACGGAAGCCAAATGGAACAGGTCGTCCCATGAGTGTCAGAACGGTTAACTCTTATGTCGTTTCAAAATTATTCATGAAGCATGATTAAAGTGGGCTTGATGCCCCACTGGTGTATGTAAAAAATATGTATCTATGTATTTACACATTTCTGTTCATATATATATATATATATAAACCATAAACACAGTAATCAACCCGAAGGTCGGTTTAGGAGGTGATGGTAGAGCTCACCCATGTACCAAGCCCGACGGCGTGTGAATATTCACACATCAGGGTAGGGGGGCCAGTTCCTTTCCCTGTGCCGGTTATGGTTTCCCAGGAAGATCTGGTACCCGAAAAATCAACAAGCTTGGGTGGAGCTGCAGGTGCCCAAAGTGCCTTGACCGGGAATCGAACCCGGGACCCTCCGGTCAGCAGTCCAACGCTCTACCCGCTAGACTACCGCGACCCGCATATATATATATATATATATATATATATATATATATATATATACACATCGTCGTCAGTATTTCAATCCTAAGATTGGTGTACTGCAGCCCTCCATTCTTCCCTATTTAGTGTTAAATTCCCTCACCCCATGATAGATTCCCTGTTTTATGTCCTTCCTAATTTGCTCTAAGCACTTGTGTCTTGCCCTTCCTCGCTTAATATTTCCTTCAATTTTTCTTCTATTCTGTTCCTAACTAATTCATTGCTGATATACACATACGCCTGTAATTTAAATGGAGATAGCGCTAGCCAACAAAAACACAAAAATGAAACTCAAGAGTCTGCCAAATTTCCGGTGGCTAAACCACATATCTCTGGGGAAAAAAGGATCTTAGGAGAAGGTTTCAAGATGATGAAGATGATTGGACGAGAACGCTGGAAGGAAGGGTAAGACGGGGAAAGGTTTAGTAGAGGAAGAGATGGGAGGGGAAGGTTTGGAAGGGAGGAATTGATATGGAAGGTTTTGGGAGCAGAGGGAGAATGAAATTGTATGAAAATCACGTATTGTCTGATATTGTCTTCAGATCCCTGGCTCATTCCAAGAATCAAGGAACCAGATGTACAGGTATGCCTGTTCTAAAGTTTTTAGTTTGAGTAAAGGGCCAGAGAGCGGGAGAAAATGGACGTATAAACACATAGATATAGAAATTTTAAAACGTAGAATCACAGAAAAGGATATTCACATATGTAGTTGACGTGTCGACGGCACGACCATCGTCATGAGGTGATGATCTGAGAAAATTTCAAGATAAGAGAGAAAGTTCAGAGAAAGCTCTGATGACGACGATCGTGCAGTGGAGAGGTCAATTACATATGTGAGTGTCCTTTCTTTGTGTTTCTATTTTTTGAAATTTTCTATTTTCATATATATATATATAATATATATATATATAAGATATATATGTATATATATATGTATACATATGTATATATATATATGTATATATATGTATATATATATATATAACTTTTGGACGGCACAATAGAACACAGAATAAAACAGATAACACGTAAAAGGACGCTCACACTGTAGATGATTTAAGCTTTCGGCCTACTCCGAGGCCTTCTGACCTGTAGAAGGCCTCGGAGTAGGCCGACAGCTTAAATCATCTACAGTGTGAGTGTCCTTTTACGTGTTATCTGTTTTATTCTGTGTTCTATTGTGCCGTCCAAAAGTTATATTGCTCTCCTGAGTACTTCCGCGTCATATATATATATATATATATATATATATATATATATATATATATATACAAACCACAGCTACCCTCAACAAATACCTCCACAATCTACACCATGCACTCCACAAACGCGGTTACCATGAAAAGCTCCTACAGGATAAAATCTACCGCTCCACCCGACCACACACACCACAGAATAACAACCCCCATCTGACGCTGGACTCAACCTTTGCACAACCTATTTCCCCGGATCCCAGAGACTGAACACCCTTCTCAAAGAACTTTATCCTATATTACATGACAATGACGCGACCACATCCTTACTGCCCCAATGCCCCTCTGTCGCTTACAGACGACCAGCCAATCTCAGAAACCTTCTGAGATCCACCAACCCTTTGGCACCCAGCCCTGACAAATTTCCACATATTTCCCCTACCTGCAATCGCCCCCAATGTAAAATATGTCTGCTAATCATATCTGCTCCCCTCTCCCCACATCCCCTCATTGTCCCTTCACCCTGTTCCCACGCTAATTGCCTCTCAAAAAATATTATCTATCTTTTGTCGTGCAAACAATGCACTTCATTCTACATAGGCGAATGCATTACCCCCTTATTCATTCGAATGAACAATCACCGCTACTCCTGTAATTCTGCTTCATTCTCTTCTCTTCCTATCCCTTTGCACGCAAGTTCACACAACCTATCATTTGACGAATGCTTTTACCTAACAGTTCTAGAATCCCTACCCGATTCAGCCACCAACATAGAGGTGAGAACTCGCGAATCCGCATACATCCTAAATTTCCGATCCTTTAAAATTCCCACCCTTAACCACCATCTTTAATTTCTTTCCCAACAGTCCCTAAACCTTCCGCCCCCCTCCCCTCCCCAGGCACTGTACCCTCAAGACCTCTCAGTCTGACCTGAAGAAGGCCTCGGAGTAGGCCGAAAGCTTAAATCATCTACAGTGTGAATGTCCTTTAACGTGTTATCTGTTTTATTCTGTGTTCTATTGTGCCATCCAAAAGTTATATATATATATATAATATTTTTATAAATATAAATATATATATTTATATTTTTTTATATACATAATATATATATTTACTATATACAGTACTAAGCCTGACGTCGTGTGAAATTCACACATAAGGGTAGTGGGCCTGTACCTTTCCTTGTGCCGGTTATGGTTTCCCAGGAAGATCTGGTATCCGAAAAATCACATAGCTTGTGTGGAGCTACTAGTGCCCAGAGTGCCTTACCCGGGAATCAAACCTGGGACCCTCCGGTCAGTGTATATACATAATCACACCGAAATAGAACTTTTAAAACATATTATATATATTTTTCTATGTATATGAATATATAACATTTCCTCGATAGAACAGGGGGTAGAGCATCTGCCCGGCGAGTGGAAGATTCGGTGTTCAAGTCCCGGTCAAGGAAATATTTTACCTTGATATGGTGGAAGGGCTTGTGCAATCCGATGACTCGTAGATCTATGCTGGCGGGAGTAATAATAATTGCTCCTGGAAGGGTCACTCATGCCGTATATAATGAGGCAATCTACCGTTTAGGAATGGTTTTCGTTGGACACAACTACCAGATAAATATCTAGCTTCTCCGAAAAAACACAGTCAAAAATCTTACTACATAGAAATCCCCGTTATATCAGTATACCTCCTTCCTCTCTGTATCCCGTCCAATATCACTACACTATTTTTTTCCCTTTCGTCGTTTGCCTAACATCCATCTATCATATTTTTCAAAATACCATTACCCATCATTATACTTTTCATTAATTTTTCCTGCATCCTTGTAATTTCTCCCTAAAATTCCCTCTCCTCCCTTACCAAAACTATCACTTCCTATTTTTTTCCTTTCTGTCAACTCTAAAGCTTTCCATCCTTTTCACCATTAACTTTTCAAAAGCCTCCAATTCACGCCTATCATCCTGCTTCAAGGACCTTGTTACCGAGGGACACATATCTACGCTCCATATCAAAGTCTTAACGAGCCTTTTCCCAACGTCCTCTCTCAACGTTCCCGTGATCATTTTTCTACTCCTTATGAAACCTTTATTGCTTCAGCCGTTCTTTTCCTTAGCTCTCTTAATTTGTTCATTTATTCGAAAATACTTTAAAGATACATAAACTTTTGCACCAATTCTATTTATACCCTCCTTATTTTGACGTTTTATTTAGCATACTTTTTCTTTATGAAAACCTCATATTTGTTTAAATTAGATTTATTCTCACCTTTTATCTTTGGCAAAAGTTCTATAATGCACTCTGCAATTCTTACAACACCTTGGCTGACTGACGAACTTAAGTTTGTTCATCAGCAAACCTACTGATTGAATTGGTATTTGAATTATCACTCGACTTCGATTCCTAACTCCAGTTCTTCCCATGCCTCATTAATCATTTCATCCACATATACATTGCAATTAACAGAAACGGTAATAATAGACAACTGTGGAATAATCCTCTTGCTAACACTACCCATCCGGACTCTCTACCCCCCACTTGTACCTAGGCTGGCGGAGACATGTACAGGTTTTGGATATTTCCCCCCTCTCTCTAGCCTGCTCTCATTTTGCAGGAAACATTCGTTAATTATGCATAATTAGGCTTAGCAAACACCTTATCAATATACGAGTAGCAGATATCCTGATTTTATTCTATGTTCCTCTCTATTAGTGGCCTTATTAGAGATAGGGTATCACGTGTTCCTAACTCCTAACCCAATTCAAAAAGGTCATCACTTTGTTTTCTCTTCCTACTCTTGGATCATCGACTCTCAGTGAGGATTCTCTTCTGACCCTCTTGCTTCCGAGAACCGGTTAGAGCCGACTGACCCTACCTCTCTTTCTGCTACAACCTTTAATTACAGTAACGTTTTGCTCTTTTATTTTGTAAAGTGTAGTGTTAAAATCAATTTTGCGAAATCATTTAGTTTATGTAGTTATTTTTTTGTTTATGGTTGATTGATCACAATTCTCCTTGAATTTCGCATAGTAGCTTCACGTGCTTGAGATTCTTCAACCGGTATGTTTAGTGGCCACAAAAATGCCCTATAAATTGGTGGAGTGGAAAAATCTCTCGCGGATCAAGTCATCCGTCTTCTACTGAATACTCGTGTGAAGAAAAGGCTCCGCATGTCTCAAAGGTGACCGGCACGCTATCCTTTTAGCGTAAACCCAAAGTAATCTTGATTGAAAAGTTATATGGTACTAGAAATTATGCTTGCTACAACACAGACGTCCTTAAATCGACATAATATTTATAAAAAATAGAAATAATTGTGTAAGTTCTCCATAAAATGTATATGAAAAGTTTCTATTTAATGTAATTGACAATGCTGCCAAATATGTAAACGTTATATGTATTAGCAGTTCTATAAATTGTAAAATTGGTCAAATATTTGAGTTTGGATATACTAGACCTTTATATACTTATTCTATACTAGAATTTTAAATTATATATTCATTCATTGAATCTGGACGATAATTGTTATAAGAAAACTATAGCCATATTTGTTTACCCAAAACATACTAAACCACAGCGGATCAATAACAACTATAATTTAATGGTTAAATAGAGTATGAATGAGATGCGTTCAACATATCGGATTCAGAGCCAAACGCAGCCTTTTCGGTGAAACACGTTATTTTAATAAATTATTTCGAAAAAATTGGTGGTAATTTTGGTTCCTAAAAGGTCACCTGAAGATGAAAATTTGATATTTTTGTTCAATTTCTGAACTATGTTATACATTACTTTTGAAATGATTTGCACGGAACCACATCAGTGATTCAGTTAGGTAATATGTTAACATTATTAGCAGTTAATTTTAAGCAGATATATTGATGATGAAGTTCAAATATTAATATTATATATCCTATTCGGTTTTCTCTTTATTTTATGGGACTGAAAAAGTATCTGGGTATCCTGAAAGCTTGCATTTAATCAACCTCTGTGCGCTTAAAAAATGACATTTAAGGTACAAAAGTATTTTAAAAAACAAAATAGAGAAGTTTGACTAATCAAATTTGGAGGGAAACCTGGAAATTATTTTACTTCCAATAATGACACAAAATGCTCTGGAAAAGGGCAAGTCACGCGCTTTGTTCTCTCATGATTATCCTGATATGTGGGTAAGTAACATATAATCATGTAATATTTAATTACTTATGCAGACATTCAGCAGCGGTTTTAATTAGTAACATGATAAAGGCAAATTTATACGGATCAAATGTACTGTTTTATTGTTTTAAGATGTGGCAAAGATGTAAATATACAATTTAAAATTGCCGATCAAGAAAAAATGTGAGAGTCATCAAATGTATAAGTGATACTTCTTGAAATCATATTCCAAATTTTAGAGTTTTATTCTATTCTCTAGAACCACATTACCTCTCTGGCTTTTTTAATATTAAAAAACTCTTCTTGAGCATCATATTTATTGTAAAGGGCATCATGCACAGCTTTATTTTGCTAACAAATAAATTAATTTCGTCTTCTTCACCAAAATTTTTCAGTCCTTACATAATTGTAAACAATTAAATATCATCGGTTCATACATGTAAACTTGCAATTAACTTTTATTTTAAAGTGAATAAAATATCAATGTTCATAATTTTTTAATAAAATATGAACAAGCATTATTAAAACAATAACAGTTCGAAAATGTATCATATCGTTGCTGAAAGTTTAAAATCAATTTTTGATAATGCCCTTGCTTTTACTCAATTTGATTTTGTCACCTGAAGCAAACTAATAACTGCTACCTCTCTTTTTTAATTTTATCCATCCTTAAAAATCCTTTCCTGTCGTGCGTATTTTATAACTGCAAAAGAAATTACCTTGCTCATTTGTGTGAAAAGATCAAGGAGGAGATGGGTGCACACGTAAACGGAAGAAATATTAATGTCTATCGAATCTCTTCGTCGTTAATATCCGTTTCAAAGATGAAGGCAACATCCCCCTAATGTATCATCCAGAGAATTGATGTTTTTGCATATCCGTGCTATGCGCATATCCCTTGGAGGATTGCAATAATTTTGCACAGCATTGAGCCTCCGTTACGACGTAAATCAAATCGTGCTATTAGAAAGGAAGTCAGATTAGAGAAAGAACGGAGTTTATTAACAAGATGGTTCAGAGTCACTGCTGTCACAGAGAAGTTAGCACTGCTCTTAAAGTTTCGAGAAAGCCAATTTTTAGTGTCATCGAATATTAGGACAAAAAATAAATGGCATATTATATCAACATTGGTCATCCTAGCCGACTCCATGTTTTCCTAATTGAATAAATTCACCAGTTTAACTCTTTCTGCGGTGAATTTTCCCCACCTCGCAGTCTTCGCATGCATGCACACCTATTATGACTTCGTTTTTCAATCCCTTCTGTTATTGCCGCTACTTTCTGCCCCCCCCCTGTGCACAATCTTGTTCCATGAGTCCTCCCCCCCTCCTTTATTTCCATACGGTGAAATGCGTGATATTAACAGAAGTTCTGTGGACATGTATGTGGTTCTTTTCTATAATAAGGGTTTTTCATTTTTGCCGTACACCCCTGGTATGACTGTTCCTTCCTTTAGTTTATTCCAATTTGAGGTATTTCAAATTTTTTCTTTTCTATCATTTCTGTTCTATGAATTTCTGTAATTTTGCTAATGTTATTATACTAAGCAGTATATTTCTAATTCTCTCATTATAATCTCAATTGCGTTGTATGATATTTATAATATCTCTCAAGGAATCTGGAAAATACTGATTCCTCTATCACTCACATTAAATACTTTATTCTTTTCTTTATCACTATATGATCATAATCAACATTTAATCTTTATATATTTAAATAGACTTTGAATGAGAATGTATAGTTAAACCGCATTGTAGACAGATTTTTTACGCTAAATATTAGTTTCATTTTATTCCTTATGTTCCTATCTTCTTTATTGATTGGAATTATTCTGGCTTCGCGTTATCCCGTAGCTTTTCAACAGTCGTACCATGCGCCAAACACCGGGTTTATCGAATAACTTACCCCCGAGTCGAGATTTAAGCTAATGTCACCATTGAGTTAGCTGATGGTGCGCTACGAACGATAACAAACGAGATGGCCACTAGACTCATCATAGTTTTTTAGAATATAGTGCTTCTCCATATCCTATTCAGAAACGCACAATATTATGAAACCATACACGGATTCTTGAATCGAAAATTCCGGAATTTTGCGGCGCAGACCATTAGAAGTCTTTCGATGTTAGAATATTTACAACCAACCTTTCAATAGAAGAATATTTACAACCAACCTATTCTCGGCTCTCTTATCCGGTTAAAAATCATTACATTAAACGGTAATGCGTATTTCACTACTTTATTCTCTTCGGGATTCATAAACCTTCTCAAACATAGCTATCTAATATTTAGCCGCTATTTTCTTTCTCCGCTCGAGAGGAAAGTTTTTCATCAACAAAAATGTATAAAGGCAATTACAAATTAAAGGAGCAGGTCTTAGGCATCCGTTCGCCCGCCAATGTTCGTATTTTTAGTTAAAGACAACAATTCGGCGATGCTGTTAGTGATAACGTAAGTTAATGATTAGATATTGGTTAAAATGGCAAAGAAGAATTACTTTTAAGAACTCATTGAATATCTAAATTCACCAAAGCATATATTCTGTTCACTTACGAGACCACAACCAAGTGGAGACATGAGCATTTCTCACGTTTGGTTTCTCTCTGCGAATGGAAGAGTTTCCTTAAAACGTGCTATTTTACGCTGCCATTTGCACGATTGTACCCCAATGAGCTAGTTAATATCCTATCTCGACGCTTATCTTATTTTCCTAGACACATCCTCAGTCTCTTCAAATTTCATTTGTTTTTCTACCTATCGCTTCCTTTATCGATGCAATTCCTCCATTCCACCCTTCCAACCGTCTGTAAGCTCACTCCGCTTTGCTAAGGCTTTTTTCTCCTTTCTCTCGTCCAAACCGCCATCATTATAATTTCTGAGCATAGAATATTTTAATACATCCTTCGCTTCGAGGAACCCTATAAATATCAAACCAGAATTCAAACGTTTGCCTAAGAATATTTCCGTGATTTTTCTTTTAGTTTTTCCGACTTCCACAGACTGCTTTCCATCCGACCCTTCCGAAGAGTGTTTTACAAAGCTTTTCGTGCCTATGAAATCCAGCCCACCAACTCCCACTGTCCTACAACCATCTAGGCCATCCCCTTCGTTTTTCGTAAACTCCCTCAGCCGGAGTTTTGATTACTTCCATTCCCTGACTCTGCACACCAGCGTCCCGGAAAAAACCAAAGCGCTTTCACAGTGAGAGAGGATGCATTTTCCTTGCCGGCCGAAAAGACCTCGTCTGGAGGCTCAACTTACGTCTATTATGCCCCTGGACAGCCTCGCACCACCACTTCCCCTTTCCTCGCCGCTTCAATCAAAAAATTTTGTCTTCTCCCCGGCTCCTTACCGTCCACCCCAGGTCCCAAAATCCCAGTATCCGGTTCCACAGTCAAGCTTCCAATTTCAGAGAAGATTAAAAACTGACCAGAAAATTTCGCTTTGGTAGAGGTTTTTCTTGGAATCGAGATTGGGATGAATGGGCGTAGGGATGGAGGGAGGAATAAAAAATTAAACAACCCATTAGCTACCCGTTGAGTGATGAATTAGTGCGGATGTCGTTATTTCAATATTATTTCCATTCCTTTTCATTATCCCGTAATGAAAATTCTATTTGCACGTTTTACCACGGGAGCAGTGACCCGTGAAGACATCCTTCAATTTCAATTTTTCGTGGTCATTCACTTAAAAATTTTTTTCTGAACGAGAATAAGTCATTAAAACAGCGTGCGGATAAAATAAACTACACTGTTTATATACTCTGGGTCACTTCAGCCAAATCCTATGGAAAGGGTAATTGTCCGCTCGGAAATACCAAAAAAATTATTCTTTCGTGGAAGACATGGATAGGATCCATTTCCATTGATTATGATAAAAAGGAGTGTAGCACTTATATTTTATATGCATTGAAATGCATATATGTTCAATAAGGAACAATATTACATATGTTAATTTGATTGAACTGATATTTTGATGAGCCCTGTCAAAATTTTCAAGAAAACTTTATAACATCCATTATAAATGCATTAATATTTTAACGACATTAAAATTATATTTGAGTGTATTTTCTGATCTAAAGTTTTCAAAAAATACATGTGGTAATCCTTGGTCATAAAAGAAAATATTTGCTTAGCTAAAGTTATGCATTTTTTTATAAAGCGCCGTCAATAAATATTCCCCCAAATCCTCAATATTGCTATATTCGATTATTTTCTATCTCAGCAATCCCACCACGGATATAGATGTAACAAAATTTATGCTGCGAATCTTTTCCTTTGATACTTAACCCTCCAGACATTTCTTCCTCTCCTAGACTCAACAGTCTATCGGTGTTTTTTACAACTTTTATCTACATTGGTCATCACGTCCACAATTTTCCTCTCCAAAACTAAGTTACTACTGTAGATTCGCCACCGAATGGCTGAACTAGTAGTAGCAGTTATATCTGATATGATGAGGGAGGAGAGAGGATTGTTGGGAGAAATCCGAAGTTGCCAGGAAAGACGGATTCATAGCATTTTGAGTGGCGATGGAATGCTAATAATGACTTTGATTGCGGGGAGGCCTGTTAGGTAAGCGAGGAAAGGGAGGAAAAATAATAGCCATATTGGGAGGGAGAAAGGAAGAATCCAAAATTAAATAACAGTTAAACGTATTGTTGATTGTTTGGTTGTGTCTTTTTGAACGTAGCTGGGAAAGGCATGATGCAAATGATCAGTCTGTGTTAATTAAATACCTACTTTAAGGCTTACCAATAAAAATTAAAAACATAACAATAAAGTTACAATGCAACATTTTTTCCTTTGTAATGCGCATATTTTAGATGATTCCGTTAAATGCACTGCATCTCCCACTGATTCTTGTAATATGAAAAGAAGTGTATGAAACACGGCGATTCTAAACCAGTAGCCTTTTATAAAGAGGAAAATGCTAACTCAGCCCATGAATTGATGTCATACCAAAAATGAACTTATGCATTTCCCTCTTTAAATTGCTCAATATTTTTTTTTAATTGTTAATTGAAAATTACGGATAGAGTGACTCACCTTAGTGTTTACAACACACGAACCTACGTGAATTTACATGTGATAAAAATTTCAATTTTACTACTTAGAGTTTTAAACATATATGAAATGAATTAGTTAATTCATATTTCCTCTAGGATGGAATTGCAAATCTCTCTTGAAATAATTTAATTTAGCAGTATAGACGAGCAGTCGAGAGTCCTCCGGGAGGTAGATACTGAATTATGCCGAGATATTTAATCAGGAAAAGAGTTTCCGTCGATACTCTTTTCCGATCAAGTTTAGGGGTCTTGAGCAATCAGGACAGCAATCAAGCAAACGGCTAACAAAATTATCCCTCGAAGGTCCCCTCGCTAAGTAGATAAGATCGCCTCATCAGAAAAGTTTAAATCGGATTCGAAGCTGTCTCTTAAATCGCCTCGCCTCCTTATTGCTCCCGTTACCACTTTTTCTCGCTAGTGAATTTCTAGCTGAGAATTCTCCCCTTTATATCCCCCCTGTTTCACTCGGCCCATTTGATTGAGACTCGGTGGACTGATCCCACAGTCCATTCGAGCACCAAACCCGACAGCCAAATCCGTCTTTCTTCCGTTTGCCTTCAGGCTCCATTCGTCCCATCCAGCCAACGAATGCACCTCAGAATTTGCGTGTCTACCTCTCTGACCATTCACTCATAGTCTCACTTGAAATCAAAGGGCTTATTCCAGACCCAGGAAAAGGATTAATCTAGGAAAAGGAGGAAGTAATGTTTTCTCAATATCGCAGAAAATGGTTCAGTTTCTCGGCGGGTCAGCAGTTGGATCCTCATATCCTACTCAACACATACTTCTTAAAACATATTCAACTTAACGGCTTACAAGTAATAAAGTTTTGAATTAAGACTGTGTTTTGCTTTCCCCGTAGGGAGTTAGCTCAGTTTCACCCACTGTTGCCCCCGCGAAAGCCTGGAGGGAAACGCTGTGCCCCGAAGTAGTGGTGAAACTAGTCTCTCATCAAACCGACCGACACGTCGGAAGCAAGCCTAAGTTGGGGCCTGGCCCTCCTTCAGCGTGGACCCGTCGGCTATTCTGCACCCTCTAACGTCGTTTTCCCATTATCTTCCTGCCTCATCCTTCTCACTTACAAATGCTCCCTCTGGACTCATCCCTCTCATCTCTATGTACAAGTATCCAGCCCCAGCCTCCACTTTTGTAGAAACATCGAAGACCATCTAACACTTTCAACTTTCAAGCGTAGAATAAAACAATATGTAATAGTAAAACTAAATGCAATCAAGTCCACATTTTCTCAACTTCAGATAACTCTATGCACGCAGGAATATTTAAATTAACTTAATTATGGGAAAAGAATCGGTAGGTTCAATGTCGAACATGTGGAATTACTAATTACGGACAGAAAAATTACAGCTTTGTAAACTCTACTTAATGTTTAATCGTAAAACCCGATTTTCATTAAATAGTATTACCGGAAGATTATAATATATACTGAAATCTGAGTCATGCCATTAAATATTTAGTCAAATTCAAAATGTTGTAATTTTTCTTTCTTTAATTACGCTTTTGACTTAACTTAAATTAAGAAGTACTGAGGGATTTTCAATAAAAAATTTCCTTAGTTTAAAATAACTAATTCAATACTTCCCAGGTAAATAAAATTTGATCAAAGTTTAGCCTAAAAATGTATCATTAACTACCTCTCATTTACGTCTCTCGTAACCGTTTTCATGATTAACGTATTGCGTTATCCTTATGCCAATGCATTCCACCGCTCTTATCATCCGAAAATTTGTTAAAGATATGTAAATAACCAATCTTATCCAACGAAGGAGAGAAATACACCCTGATTTCCCACTAAAGTATAGCTGTGCGACGACGGGCCTCGATACATAGTATCATCATCAAAATGATACGATTATCGAGATTGATAGCAGTAACGTTATACTAGTGCAATAGTTTCGCAAAATGAAGTACAAAGAGTTAAACAATAAATTGAGAAGGGCCAAAAATAAAGCGAAAGAAGTATGGTGGAAAACGCAATGTGATGATATGGTAAGTTTGTAGATGAAGGGTAAAATTGGTGCTCTATACAGCAAGGTTAGGTTATTATCGGGAAATAAGAAGGCAAGATCTGTGCTAACAGTTAAAGAAAAGTGGGGTAAGATAATAATTGAACCAGATATAATCTAGGAATTATGGAAGGAATATATAGAAACACTGTATGGTAAAGAACTTAGGCCGACAAGGTTAGACATAGAAAAAGAACATGACGTACAGTACTGTAGATAAAGATAGCTTAGGTCCAAAAATACTCGACGATGAAATAGAAACGGCATTAAAGGAGATGAAGCAAAGGCCGTGGGAATAGAAAATATTCCTGTGGAACTGTTGAAATTTTTAGAAAATGTAGGAAGAAGACTCTATATGAACTGATTCGTAGTGTCTATGAGGAAGGAATCTACCCGGAAGATTTTGTGAGATCAGTGTTAGCTCCTATTCCAAAAAAGTTAACGGCTACATCATGTGAGGTTTACAAAACAATAAGCTTATTATCCCACACAGCTAAAGTTATTCTCAGGATCATCAACAAAAGGATAGTGAGTAAGGCAAATGATTACTTAGGGGATGATCAGTTGGGGTTTAGAAAAGGGAGAGGTACGCGCGATGCCTTTCCAGTAATTGGATAATTAATCAAGAGTATTATAGAATACAATCAGGACGTATTTGCCTGTTTCATATATTTCGAAAAAGCGTTTGATAGAGAGAATTAGGAAAAATTATTACAAGTATTGAAGAAAATAGAAATGGATTGGAGGGCCGGAGACTGATCCGCTACTTGTACATATCTCAGACTGCTCAGGTGCGAGTGGGGATCGGAGAATCCGGATGGGCAGTGTTAGGAAGAGGTGTAAAGCAGGATTGCCCAATGTCATCGGTGCTGTTCAACGTTAATGTGGAGGAAATGATTAAAGAGACATGGGAAGAATTAGAGGTGGGAATAAAAGTCGGAGGGGAATTCGAGAAATCGTTTAGGGCCGCTGATGACCAGGCGTTAGTTACACAGTTAGCCAAGGGTGCGCAAGCCTTGCTGAGTGAATTGGACGTTCAGTGCGATAGACATGGGATGAGAATTAAAATTAATAAAAAAAAGGTTTTGCGATTTTTCAGAAAGAAAAAGGCTAAGCTAAATATTAAAATAGGCGGGGAAAAAATAGAGCAGGTTGAACAGTTTACGTATTTCGGAAGTGTTCTCGACCAACACGGTCAAAGTAGTAGGGACTTAAGGAGAAGAATTGCGCTAGGCAAGGAGGCTTTCTCAAGGAGGAGGGAGTTGATGACGGGGGCGTTGATTAGGGATGTTAAGACAAGACTCGTAAAAACTCTGATATGGAGCAGGTTGAACAGTTTACGTATCTCGGAAGTGTTCTCGACCAACACGGTCAAAGTATCTATGTACGGCGCGGAAACGTGGTCGCTGAAGCAGGAGGATAGACGTAGATTGGAGGCTTTTGAAATGTGGGTGTGGAGAAGAATGGAGAAGGTGAAATGGACCGAAAGGAAAACAAATGAGGAAGTACTAGAGATGGTGGGTGAGGAGAGGGGTTTGTTGAGAGAAATCCTATGGAGGCAGGAAAAATGGATGAAAGGCGTATTGAGCGGTAGTGGAATGTTGAAGAAGGTAATAGAGGGGAGAATGTTGGGCAAGTGAGGAAAGGGTAGGAACAGGATAGGGATGTTGGATGGGATGAAGGGAGAAATAAGTACACCGAGATGAAGAGGGACATGATGTAGTTTAGGTTGCTGGATTGGGTTTTGTTTGGAGTTACAAAATATTTATTTGTTAGTTTTTCCATCCAAAAACCTACCTTAACCGGTAGATTACCTAATAATATAGAAAATATTAAAATTTTCATCATTTAAAAATTTTCAATACAGACCAGAGAAACTACTAACACTCCTTTCCTAATTTTACGCAAAATTAACAGTTTTTTTAACAAGTCCATAGCGCGGCATGGTATTGTCTCCGAAGATGATAAATTACAATGCTAACTGTTTTCATTTAAGCAGATAGAAAGGTTTCTGCGAAAGAATGATACAAAATTTTACTCGTCCCGAAAGTTTAGTTTTTGTTTGTAGAGATTCTCTCCGCAAATTATTTTTAGCTCGTCTGCATCCAATTATATATTCAACCAATCATTACCACAGCAATTCCTGCGGCACACATTTGATTTAGCTTTATGAAATTTTCATCCAAAGGTCTCTCAAATTCTTCATGTTAATTCAGCATATTCTGCGGTATGAATCTGTTTTATTTTATTTGCGTTAGTTATAGAAGGCTGTTTTCCAAATGGTGCTCTTTGCTGCGGACAGCCGCACGAATACGTAAGTACACATACGTACACGGAGGATATCCGATTCCGTCTTCAAAGAAGTCTATTTCCCTTTTTCTACCCTCCTTTAACCTCATAATATGCATGTATACACGTATATGTATTAATAAGAAGTGTCCGAGATATGAACGACAGAAGTATAAGAGTCGAGGGAAAAGTTTTCGTAACTTAAATTGCTATTCACATGATTTTAGTGTAACAGAACCCTGTTATATTCAGGGTCTCCCAGTATTTCAAAATACCTCTCAATATTGTTTCAAATTATCACTTAAGGAAACGCTGACGTAAATATTTGAAAACGGTAATGCGCACTTAAATCAATATAAATGAACAATAACAAATAGATTTTTTTACCGATATTTACTATTTCCGTATGTCTGGCTTCAAAAGGAATTAGGAAACAATAGGTTTTAAGAGAAAACATTTCGTAAGGAATTTAAGGTCCTCTGTTAAAACACTTCAGTTTTATATTTCCTCTTTCCTAGTTCCGTCCTCCAAATATGGATACTGAAGAACTGAATGGCAAATATCGTTATCATGCAATGCAGTATATTTTGTTGGCATACAATTCATTTGACGCTTAGTTATATGTAGAACAGCATTAAATTTAACATATTAATGCATAAAATATATACTTTTATTCCAATTATATGCACATGCAATTCTTTGTGCATCTAAGATATCCATTCTATATTTATTTCGGTAAATCAAATTTCAAAAATTACCTTTCGAGCTTAACATTTTGTTTATTATCATTCAAACCAAATCCTTCTTTCTTCTTATGTCCTCCGTGGATAGTTCAGTTCATGTCATTAATTAGATATTTTCTTTAGCAGTAAATTCACGCGAAAATGGTTATTAAGGAAATTACTAAGTATGGAAACCCTTATGTGTCAGAGTCCTCCGAGATATTAAAATTCTCCGGCGCTGCAACGGAATTCCACGTTGCGCGCATCTTGGCTCTTCCGACAGGAGCGACAACGCCACCGAACACGTCCTGGATCCCACGTCGGTGGCCTCTCGACACCCCTATCCCCTCTCCCCTCCGCTAGCGCCCACCGAGTTCCAAATAGGCATCAGTCGTGCGCCACGCGCCAATAGGATCTCCAAGGATCCCCCTCGCCACACCAAACTCGGCTCAGAGACACGAAATCAATCCGATGGTACAGGAAGGTCTTTTTTGTGTCGGAAGCGAGAGGAATGGCAGGGGCTTGTAGGCAATGGTGGCAGCAGCGCCGAAGGGATCCTCCCACACGAGCCCGACTCCTTTTGCCCGCCATCCCTACCCCTGACTAAAGTCTCCTCAGTGTTTTGGGTGCAGTCGGGTAGAAACGGGCCTAGTCGCCGGAGTTGGGAGTATATTTTTTCCCACCCTCATCACCCCGCTCCCAAAAACCCACTCCGCCCTCCTTCCTAAGGTTTCCAGACAAACAGAAAGTCCACCATTAGCTCCTCCGCCGAAGCCACTCGCAGGGATGGGAGTTTGAAGACGCTGGGCTGAGAGGAAAGAGGGCTTGGGTCGAAGGGCGTCGGGGGGAGGAGGTTGGAGACCCTTTGGATCGATCGAGAAGGGAAGGAAGGGAACGAGGGCATGCGAAAGGGCCAAGGGGTGGGTGGCACGGACTACCTCCTCATGTGCCCACCTTTCTAAACCCGACTGATAGATGAGGATCAGTCGGAGAGGGAAAGTTGTGGGAGTTGGATGAGATGAAGAATGTAAAAATGAAGAAGGGCAGATTCGATCTCATCTAAAATATGCCTGAGGCATAGGGAACTAGAGTAGAAGGACGGAATTTGTGAATTTAAGGGGAATTCAAAATAAAGCTTTCCCATTGATTAAAATACGTTATGATTGAAATGGAAATTTAATAGAATTATTTGGTTATTTACACTAAAAGCCAAAATATTCACAAAGCTAACATGAAAGATATGAATCCTGGAAGAATTATTTTCTTACAGGATTAAATCTTTCACTGAAGCTGGTGAATATACTCCAGAATAATGTCATGTGTGAGGCTACAATGTGATGTTACGTGCATAATTGAAAGCGTCTAAAATTTAAATGGACATGGCTTTTTATGTTATTGACTTAATTTCCTTGACGATAATAGAAATAAATAATAAATATCTATTAATTTCAATAAATACTAGAAGAAAATTGATGGCAAAACTGTTAAAAAATTTTAGGAAATTGAATTTTCTTTTTGGAGTTTCCATGTACATATATATATATATATATATATATATATATATATATATATATATATATATATATATATATATATATATATATATATATATATATATATATATATATATATATATATATATATCTTTTATATATTATCTATATCTACCTTGAACAAAAAGTCCCCGGAATAACCACCGTGTGGTGTTCCCATCGTTCCGATTTGAGTTCTGTTTTTTTTTGTTAAATTGGTACATCTATTGTTTTTTAATCAAGTAATACTAAAGAGCAAACTACTTTCCTAAACCCTAAATAAGTTTAAACTTGGTTCCAATAGCTGGGGCGACTTAGCGTGAACTGTATCATTAAGTACTTTGCATGAGAAGTGACTTCCAGTTACAAAAGATGGTAAATACTACCTTGATCAAAAGTTCCCGGAATAACCACCGTGTGGCGCTCCCATCGTTCCGATTTGAGTTCTGTTTTTTTGTTAAATTGGTACATCTGTTGTTGATATTTCCTTTAAATCTTAGTGTCATAACTTGACATTTGCAAAAGTTACGTAGCCAAGAGTACATCTATCTCTGTGTGTGTTGGCGATTTTTTACAATTGCAGAAATGGATTTAAATTTGCAACAACGAACTTGTATTAAATTTTGCGTAAAAAACGGATTTAGTGGCGCACGGACGTTGGAAATGTTGGAAAAGTGTTTCGGCAACGATTCTCTAAAAAAAACGGTCGTTTACCAGTGGCACGAGCGGTTCAGAAGTGGTCGTGAGTCAATCGAAGATGATGAACGCAGTGGCAGACCATCGACATCGAAAGTCGGTGAAAAAATTGATAAAGTAAAAGAAATGTTGGTCAATAACCGCAAATTAACCATCAGAGAAATAGCGGAGGACTTGAACATTGCCTATGGATCCGCCCAAGACATTTTGGTTAATGATTTGGGTTTCCGTCGTGTAGCAGCAAAGTTTGTGCCAAATTACCTCAATTTCATGCAAAAAAGAGACCGTGTTGACGTCGCAAAAGACATGATTTGCGAGGCTGAATCCGATCCCACATTCATCAAAAGGATCATTACTGGAGACGAGACGTGGGTTTATGAGTACGACACGCAATCCAGACATCAGGCAAGTGAATGGCGTTCACCAAATGAGCCGAGACCAAAAAAACCACGTCGTTTTCAGTCAAAAAAGAAGGCAATGCCGACGGTGTTCATGGATTTCAACGGTGTAGTGCATCATGAATTTTTGCCAGAAGGCCAGATAGTAAACAAAGAGTATTATTTGGGCGTTATGAGAAGTTTGCGTGAAGCAATTCGCCGAAAGAGACCAGAAATCGTCGCGCAGTGCTATCATTATTCGTAATTTTTTGACGAAAAATGCAACAAATACCATCCAACAGCCACCGAATTCACCTGATTTGGCTCCCTGTGACTTCTTTCTGTTCAATCGAGTTAAAAAACCATTACGAGGAACGCGTTTTAGCAGCCGAGAGGAAGTAATGGAAAAATCGCAGGAAGCACTGATGGACATACCGAAAACCGAATATAAAAAATGTTTCGAGGATTGGATCAAGCGCTGGCATAAGTGTGTTGCAGTCGATGGGGATTACTTTGAAGGGAACAATATAGATTTAGATGAATAAACTTGTATTTTTAATTTTCTGAATAAATTCCGGGAACTTTTTGATCAAGGTTTTGTATATATATATATATATATATATATATATATATATATATATATATATATATATATATATATATATATATATATATATATATATATATATATATATATATATTTATACACACACACATTCAAATACGAAATCCCGCCAAACTGTTCACACATATTCATTCAAACATAGAAATAGGTATAAGGAAAGGGGATTGGAAAACACAAAAAGGCGAACACTGGACATGTGGAGAAGGCGGATTATGAGCAGATCACAAATTTAAAAATATTTCTTTTACCGGCATATGAACACCGGACCTTCCACTTGTCGGGCGGATGCGCTACCAATTATTCTACCATTATCCCGGTTAAGGAAATATTTTTACATTTGTAACCTGCTCAAAATCCTCCTTCCCCACATGTCCAGTGTTAGCGTTTATGTGTTTTCCTATCCCCTTTCCTTTTTCCTATTTCTATGTTTGAATATATATATATATATATATATATATATATATATATATATATATATAGAAAATATATTTTTTCATATATGTGTACAAATATATAAAGAAATATATATTCGGTCGTGATGTTCCAGTGGGTAGAGTGTTGGACTACTGACCGGAGATCCCCGGTTCGATCCCCGGGAGAGGCACTCTGGGCATATGCAGCTCTGCCCAAGCTAGTTGAGTTTTTGGGTAACAGATCTTCCTGGGAAAACCATAACCGGCGCAGGGAAAGGAACTGGCCCCCCTGGCCCTGATGTGTGAATATTCACATGCCGTCGGGCTTGGTACATGGGTGAGCTCTACCGTCACCTACTAAAAACCGACCTTCGGGTTTATTACTGTGTTTATGGTTTATATATAAATATATAGAAATATAGAAAAATATAAAATATATTATATCTATTATACTATAAATAGAAAAATATATTATATATTCGAATAGATGGGTTTTTAAACAAATAATGTACATGTTTATGTATGTTATACACCTTTTACACTAATGGCAAACATATTCTTTGCCTCTACATAAATTTCATTAATAATAAATTATATTTTCTTCGTAAATATTATGAAACTAATTAATTTTGGTCAATCCAGGATGAAAAAAATATTTGGCATGATTTTTCACCCCTTGATGTACAATTTTGGAGAGCAGCATGAATATTATATCATAGCCGTATTCATGGTTTTTGCAAATCAGTTCTAGTGAATGATTTATAGTCATGCCTAATGACTAGTTTAGTACATAGTCTTGTAAATGTATGGCGTGGATAAATGAACGGATATTTGTCTTAATGATGGATTTTTCCTCTGCATTCTCTACACTTTGATATTGTTAGATTTAAGGGATGGATAAACATAAATATTTCCGTTAATATTAGATATTTCATCTTTAAAATAAGAAGAGAACTTCGGTCTTCTGACCCCAAATGCCTTTAAAATAATTTTGAAGTAATAACTGTCTTTCCCATTCTTGGAATATAGGCATTATATATATATATATATATATATATATATATATATATATATATATATATATATATATATATATATATATATATATATATGTATATATAGTTTCAACTCTCCCACCGAAAGAATCTCTGCATTCCTTGATACCACCTACAACCTATCGTACTCTCATTGCCCTCCTTCACGAAAGACACATATCACTTCCTCCACCGTTTAAACTCTGTCTCCATTCCCTCCACCTCCAACCTGCTTATGGCCACCATCGACGTCACCTCCCTCTATACTTCTATTCCCCATGCAGAAGGCCTATCCTCCCTCCGACACTATCTTTCTCTACGCCCCCCACCCCAGTGCCCCTCGACCGAATTTCTCCTCAATCTCGCCACTGTCGTCCTGACTAAAAATGCATTCTCTTTCCAAAACTGTTTTTATCTCCAAACGAAAGGCACAGCGATGGGAACGAGGATGGCGCCATCGTACGCCAATCTCTTCATGGGCCACCTTGAATAGAATTTCCTTTCACAGCAACCCTTCCAACCTCTTTACTGGGTCCGCTACATTGACGACATTTTTATGCTCTGGACACACGGCTCTGATTCTCTTGACAATTTCCTATCGGCCTTAAATTCTTCTTTCACTGTTAAATTCACTTCGTCCCTTTCAGACTCCACCATCACCTTTCTTGACACAGACATCTCAATTCACAATAACAAATTCACCACTTCAGAACACGTCGAAGCCACTAATCATCAACAATATTTACACTATACTAGTAGTCATCCTTCTCATACCAAACACTCAATTCCCAACTCTCTCTCTATCCGCGAACATCGGATTTGCAACACCACAGCTACCCTCAACAGATACCTCCACAATCTACACCATGCACTCCACAAACGCGGTTACCCAGAAAAGCTCCTACAGGATAAAATCTACCGCTCCACCCGACCACACACACCACAGAATGACAACCCCACATCTGACGCTGGACTCAACCTTTGCACAACCTATTTCCGCGGATCCCACAGACTGAAAACCATTCTCAAAGAACTTTATCCTATATTACATGACAATGACGCGACCACATCCTTACTGCCCCAATGCCCCTCTGTCGCTTACAGACGACCAGCCAACCTCAGAAACCTTCTGAGATCCACCAACCCTTTGACACCCCGCCTTGACAAATTTCCACATATTTCCCCTACCTGCAATCGCCCCCGGCGTAAAACATGTCTCCTAATCAGATCTGCTCTTTTCTCCCCACATTCTCTCATTGTCCCTTCACCCCGTTCCCACGCTAATTGCCTCTCAAAAAATATTATCTATCTCTTGTCGTGCAAGCAATGCACCTCATTCTACATAGGCGAATGCATTACTTATCCATCCGAATGAACAATCACCATTACTCATGTAATTCTACTTCACTCTCTTCTCTTCCTATCCCTTTACACGCAAGTTCACAAAACCTATCATTTGACGAATGCTTTTCCCTAGCAGTTCTAGAATCCCTACCCGATCCAGCCACCAACATGGAGGTGAGAACTCGCGAATCCGCATACATCCTATATTTCCGATCCTTTAAAATTCCCACCCTTAACCACCATCTTTAATTTCTTTCCCAACAGTCCCTAAACCTTCCGCCCCCCCTCCCCTCCCCAGGCACTCTTCCCTCAAAACCTCTCAGTCTGACCTGAAGAAGGCCTCGGAGTAGGCCGAAAGCTTAAATCATCTACAGTGTGAGTGTCCTTTTACGTGTTATCTGTTTTATTCTGTGTTATATATATATATATATATATATATATATAACATATATATATATATATATATACACAAATATTATATAGTATATGATATTGTTAAACCCAAAAGAGAAATAAAAACATAGAGAATTTTCATTCCATTCAAAGTACTCCGAACACATTAAAATTGACGGACTATTTTGATGCAATAAAGATATCAAATATCCTTTTGTACGAACACAGTGAACAGAAAATACAGCTTAAAAGAAAACCTTTTCTTCAGTTACCATAGTAGAGGTACCTTACCTCATATGTGCCCTGTCGAACGACTGCACAAATTGCTATGAATATCATTTGTCTATTACATGATTGGCAAATAAGTCGATAATTTAAAATCCCTTTAGGATCGTTAGATATATTATTCAAACGGTTCATTGAAATTAATTCAACATCTGAGGCAAAAATCACACAGAAATGATGACAATATAGGTAATTTTACAATTAATATGAAAACTTGTCTAAATTTACTGGAAGAATTGGTATCCATATTGTCAATTTCGACATGGAGAAAATAAAATAAAATATTATTATATCTACCTTAATCCTTCTGAATGTGTTGCTGGAAAAAACTAACGAAAACTAGATATATCTATATGCATGTATATCCACATTTGACACATGTTACGTGGGCTAGGGAAAGTATTCAATTAACCTCTGTGCATGTATCTCTATGTTTTTTCATCGCATACGGTAAGTAAGAAAATCATTAATGTCTTTAAATCTGCTCTGGAAAAATGCACGCGAAATAGTTCGTTGATACACTAGAAGAATACACACTCAATGCTGTATAGTAAGTTATAAATTCGCACAGGTTAATTTGACAAATATTGCAAGAGAATCCATAGTGATGAAGTCACAAAAATTCACATATATTTGTATCCCTTTTACTTGTATCGCGCTCCATATGAATTTTTAATGCATTCTACGTAATAGGTATTTGGTTAGTGGTCCACTAGGAGTTTTGACGGAATACTGAACTTCGGTTTGGTGAAAAGAAAATACAGCCTTTACAGAGATGTTCAATAAGATGGGGGAAACATTAATTCACTTTTATTATTAATGCTCTCATCGAGGCAGATGAAATCATTTTCCATGTTTATTCATAGTCCAGTCATCATTTGGATCATAAATGTGGGTGGATGGTTAGTTCTATGGGAAGCAAAACAACCAGAGGATATTGAAAGGAGTTGATCACCATTCTTCTGCTACTACCTTTTTCTCCATTACTTAATAGAAGTCTAATTCACGCCAGATGATGACTACATATTCACGTTATTAAAGTTTCCGGGAAAGGCTAGAAACGTACATGAAAAACAAAAATGTTGGATGTGGATGAATTCCTTGCGATTTTATGATAAAACCATGGAATTATATTATAGAATTGGGATCATAAAAGACGTATTTCCTCTGCTGAGATAGTGAAACTTTGTAAAATATAAATATAACTTTGGGCTGTTATTAGCGGATAAGAGGGCTAAAGTCCAAGTAATTCGATCAATTTTCTTACAAAAATTATATTAATCTTTCCTGTTAGACAGATATTAGCTAGTTTAATATACATTCAGTTTTCAATGTTGGTACACATATCTTGGCAAGTTATAAATGTGCAATATTCAAATACACATAAATTAATGGACTAAACTTCATGTACAAAGACAATTACAATTTAGCCATTTTTACCCTCTACATTCATTTTAAACGCAGTTCCATGAGAATTTGAAAGTCAGGGGACACAGTGTGTGCAATCTTCATCTCTGTAATACCGATAAATGATTTTCTTATTTCCAAGCAGAGCTTGCGTGACCAGATAAAGAGACTATTTTTAACAAGGTTTGTGACTCGTCAACTAAAATATATTTTTTCACCAAATGATTTTATCAACAATTGATCATTTCTGTTTATTTGTATTTTGGAAAACACTCTATAAAATATTTCTATAAATTAAATATTTGCGGACGGATGCATTGTGAAGAAGATATGTCATACAATATCAATTATTTTATTTGCTGAATGTATTTCTAGTCTTTCGTGAGCGAGTCTATTGCTGCCATTATGTATTTCATGTTTATTGGGGCTAGTGAAACGAATATACTTTCGCAAGGTGATTGCTATTGTTGGGAAGATGATTTAAAATGTATATGTTCTGTGGTTAAAAAAATAAAGTTTTTATAGTGGAAATAATTTTTTCTGCACAAATAAAATCGATAAATTAATCTATTTCTCTTTCTAGAAGGCATCAAATCCACGACATAGCATATTTGTGAAATTCATTTGCGTGTAGGTTTATATTTAGTGGAATTTATATTATGAAATATCTTCCTCAAACCTAAGAGTTGTAATTCCGGTTATAACGTTGAATGGTTCAAATTCAAGTAATTAGATTTATTTACCATCCTATATATGATACCTATCCTGATCTGAATAAGTTCTTTGTTGTCCATAATAATTTCTTCTTATATTTGGTTTTTGTGCAAACGCTGGATTTGTTTTCTTTTATTAATTGCCTAAATTTACATTTTTATTGTAACCTTTCATATGTGTATGGATAAAATTCCAAAAGTTTTTTTATTGGTTCAAATATATATTTTGTGCAGCCCATTCGATCCAACCAGAGCGCTGGGATACGGACTGGAGACCATGGATTCGATTACGATCGAAGTTCAAACCTTGCTCATCTTCACCTACACCCTATTTCAATTGTTTTCGCTCAGCAGTTTTTCTAAGAAACTATAGGTGGCACAGGAATAGGAGCTGGTTTCACTACCCTGATGTGTGAATTCAACACGCCATTTAATAAGACTTACAGCGGAGTTATTTCTGCCCTGCCCTATTAAACCAAACTAAGATTTGCGTTATGAAGTAGTAATACAAATATTTGACTTGAGTTAATCAGGCATCAGCGTACGCTATTTTACATCCGTAATTTGTAATGTGCTTTAAAAAATGTCATTTCATATCATCGCCTATACATTTACTTTGGCTATACTACAAATAATGGTAGTGGAGTTGTTAGTTTTTGGACGCCAAACTTATGGTCACTTTTCTAAAAGGATTCCTCTAAAAAGGAAAGATATGTAAAAGGAAACAATAAACTTAAGTGTTAGTCACACTCATTATTTTCTAGTTAATAGCAAGACTAGTCTAGCGATCTATGAGCCAATCTAGCGGCCAATGAGATCGTTATTATAATTCACCATTCTCTTATAATTCTGATTCAGTTAATATTTTCTTAACCTACAATTAAAAAAAAAGGTAATAAAATATTCAATTACAGTTACAAACTTCTATTAGTATTTTATGCGTTCAATTAAACATGCTGGTACCTGAAAATTTGCTGTCTTGGAAATAATTAAAGAATAAATTCTCCTTGACTGATCCTTACGGAAACCTCTCTGTTTTGCTGCTCTGTCACAATTTTATATGAGTATATTGCAGGGGTACCTATACATGTCTCAGACTTCTCAGGGGCGAGTGGGGAACGGAGAGTCCAGATGGGCAAAGTTAGGAATGGAATATGGTCAGATTAAGGCAGTTTCCCATTATCACAGGTGCTGTTTAATGTGGAGGAAATGATTAAAGAGCCATGGGAAGAACTGGACGTAGGAATGAAAGTCGGAAGGGAATTTATAAAATCGGTTTGCTGATAACCAAGCATTAGTTGCTCAGTCAGCCAAGGGGTTGCAAGCATTGCTGAGTGATATGGATGTTCAGTGCGATAGATATGGGATGAGAATCAATATTAATAAAACAAAGGTTATGCGATTTTCCAGAAAGAAAAAGTCATACCTAAAACATTAAAGTAGGAAGGGAAAAAATAGAGCAGGTAGTAGAGTTTACGTATCTCGGAAGGTTTTTGTACCAACACGGTCAAATTATTAGGGACGTAAGGAGAAGAATTGCATTAGGCAAGGAGGCTTTCTCAATGAGGAGGGAGTTGATGACGGGGACGTTGAGTAGGGATGTTAAGACGAGGCTCGTAAAAACTCTGATATGGAGCGTAGCGTACGACGCGGAAACGTGGTCGCTGAAGCAGGAGGATTGACGTAGACTGAATGCTTTTGAAATCTGCGTTTGGAGAAGAATGGAGAAGGTGAAATGGACCGAAAGGGAAACAAATGAGGAAGTACTTGATATGGTGAGTGAGGAGAGGGTTTTGCTGAGAGATATCCTGTGGAGGCAGGAAAATGGATGAAAGACGTATTGGGCGGATGTGGGATGTCGAAGAAGGTAATAGAGGGGAGAATGTTAGGCAAACGGTGAAAGGGCAGGGACAGAATAGGGATGCTGGACAGGATATAGGGAGGAAGGAAATGCACAGAGATGAAGAGGTACCTGACGTAGAGTAGGTTGCTGGATTGGGTTTTGTTTGGAGTTACAAAATATGTATTCGATAGTTGTGTCCATCCAAAATCCTGCTGTAACCGGTAGATAACCTAAGAAAAATATTAAAGGGGTAATCATACTTGTGGGATATGTGCAAAAAAAATTTTCATTTAAAATTTTTCCCGTCACCATTAACACTGGGCTTTCAACAAATTTTAGAACATATAGAAGTGAGAGAAATGGATCTAATTGCTGGGGTACTCCCTGTCACCACTTTTAAAAATAGGCGTTATTTGCGCCGTTTTCCAATTCTTAGGGACTTTGCAATCTGTGAGGGATTTGTTAAATATAAATTCGAGTTTATTTTGGGCAAAGTGTAGAGTTTAGGCACCATAGGGTTGTCCGTTTTTAAGATTAAACGTGATTTTTTGTCTATGATTGTAGCACAGTGATTAAGTGCAGTTTTTGTGTCTGTAATCATTTTGTTGAGTGGGTTCTTGTGTATTTTAATGTATGGGCCTTCGGCGATTGTGTTTTCGGTGCGTTCAATGTAATCGGCTTTGTCGAGTATAACTGTGGTGTTACCTTTGTCGGCCTTAATGTAATAACAGTCTTTATTTCTAAGTTCTTTTATGAGTGGGCGTTCTACCGAATCGTTATGCTTTCTAGTGTTAAGTTTTGTGCTATTGTGTTCCAACTGTAAATGGCAGGCATGTCTTACGAATTGTTTCTCGGTATCTTTAAGGTGTTTAATGTGCGATTCTATATCCACAACTAAATCTTCGGTGGGGGGATATTTGTATGGGAGGCAATGTTTTAGGCCTTTGTTCAAAATGTTGTTTTCTTCATCAGTGAAATGTTTGGAGGAAAGGTTTAAGATGAAATTTCTTACGGGATTAGGTATACTTTCAGGAATAGGAATATTTCTGTAAATAGCTTGGAATTTTCGGTCTAAAGTTTTAAGTTTTTTCTGCAGTCTGTGTTTGCTTACGGTGTCCATGCTTAGTAGTCTTTCGTTGAATGTCTGCAGTTGTATAAAATTTAAGTGCTTCGTGATCTTTAGGTGTAGGTTGTAAGTCTTAGTTTCGGTATGTGCAAGATTAGCGTATTTTGGTTGATTTCTGTGTTTAACCAGTGTCTTTTAGCTAAGAGAAGAGCTTTCAAGGCCTTAAGGTTGTTTCTAGCAGCAGTGATTTTCATGAACTTAGGAAATACATTGTGTTTCTTGCAACGTTTTAGGAAGTGAATATCAGCAGTGGTTGTGTGGGTTTTGAATCCGAGGGTTTGTAATAAGTTGAGCTCCTTAGGCTGGAGGGCCATACTACAAATAGAGGATGTGGAGCTATTGGCTGTTGAATAAGTTGCAACAAGGAAAGAAGAAAATCCTGTAGCCAATAAAAAATGCAGAAGAACTCCAATATTAACAAACCGGTATTTCGGTCACCAGGTGACCATCTACGGGGAGAGAAATCAAAAGGGAACTTGACAATTGAAAGAAGACTGTGCACCAGGTACTGTCCAAAGTCAAGTGGGTGTTCAGGTCGGGGGGTGAGGTATATATACCTGGAGGGGCAAGGGGGGAGGGGTTAAGCGATGGTCGGTAGGTGGGGGGGAGTTTGTTGAGGTTACGTGGGAAGGAGAGGGGGAAGAGTGGTGGCTATTAGGAGGGGGCTGCCTATTTTTGAATTGACTAACTAAATTAAAAAGTGCACTGTTGATGATGCCTAGTTCATTGTTCATAAGTTTATTCTTATTTAAGTGAATGTGTAAACTCTCACATGCATCGATTTTACAGTGTTGTATCGGTTTTAATAATGTTAAGTCGTTTTGAGTGATGGAGTGTTCAGTTTCAAAAATGTGTTTGGCGGCAGCTGATCTTTCGAAACGTACGTTCTTAAAGTGTGCTATGTGTTCCTTAAATCTGATTTTGGGATTACGTTTCGTCTGTCCTATGTAGGAGAGTTGGCAGTGTGAGCAAGTTATTTCGTAAATACCCGATTTGTCTAAATGTGGTGTTCTGTCTTTCGGGTTCCCTAAACACGTAAGAAGAGTGTTACGGTTAGAGTAAGTGACTTTGGTGCCAATTTGTTTAAAGACCTTAGCAAGGCGTCGGGTTAATGTGGGGTAGAATGGTAGTGCGATAAATTTGTTATTGTTGTCTTCCCGTTGTGGTGGAATTGTTGTATGCTTATTAGCAAGTTCTCTTTTTTTGTTACTAACTAATTTGTCTATAATTTGGGGTGTGTATCCGTTGTTAATGGCTATTTGTTTGATGTTTTCCAACTCTTTGAAATAGCGTTGTTTGTTGAGTGGTGTCTTCAGTAATCTGTGTATGAGAAAATCAAAAGCTGCCATTTTTTGTTGAAAGGGGTGGTGTGAACCTGCTTTGATGTAGTTGTCGGTGTGGGTCTGTTTTCTAAAAATGTCAAAATCTCTTGGTTTCTAATTACTAGTATGTCCAAGAAAGGCAGTGAGTTGTGTTGTTCGACTTCAAAGGTGAATTTTATGGAATCGTGTTTTTTGTTCAGCCGGTCCAAAAAGTCATTTATGTCACACTTGCTGGTGTCAAAAATGGTAAAAATGTCATCTACGTATCTAAGCCAAGTGTTAGGGAAATAGTCAAACGTGTGTCTACAGTCTTTTTTCAAAGTAATGTAGGAAGATGTTAGCGACAAAACAGGAAAGAGGATTTCCCATAGCTGTGCCTTGCGTATGTTTGTAAAATTTCTGGTTACACTGAAAATATGTCATGTCCATGCAAACTTTAGTAAGAGTAACGCATTCTTTAATTTCAATGGGTGTTATGTCTTTAGTGTGTAGCCAGTCTGCGATGTTCTCAAGGGTCTATGGGTACGCTCGGGAAGAGTTGTTCCACGTCAAAAGAAACAAGAATCTCATGGGGATGGATGCGTAGGTGTTTTATGGCGTCGATGAAATTTTTGCTATTCTTGACCCCGAAAAGGTTTCTTCGGACCCTAATTGTTTGTATAGTTTGGTGAGTCATTTAGCCAGTTTGTAGGTGGGGGAATTCAAAGCTGAAGTGATAGGTCTCATTTTCTTATCGGTCTTGTGTATTTGGGGCAAATTGAGTTTAGGCACCATAGGGTTTTCCGTTTTTAAGGTGAAACGTGATTTTTTGTCTATGATTGTAGTACAATGATTAAGTGCGGTTTTTGTGTCTGTAATCATTTTGTTGAGTGGGTTCTTGTGTATTTTAATGTATGGGCCTTCGGCGATTGTGTTTTCGGTGCGTTCAAGAGTTAGTGATTGAAAATTTAATTTGGGGTACTATTATTACTTTGGGGTAGTATTAGATCCATTGCATTGGCAACAATTGCAGGAAATCTGTTTTGTGATGAGTGAGGGTAAAGCCAAGATCAAAATACTAACTTGATCAAAAAGTTTCCGGAATTTATTCAGAAAATTTAAAATACAAGTTTATTCATCTAAATCTATATTGTCCCCTTCAAAGTAATCCCCATCGACTGCAACACACTTATGCCAGCGCTTGATCCAATCCTCGAAACATTTTTTATATTCGGTTTTCGGTATGTCCATCAGTGCTTCCTGCGATTTTTCCATTACTTCCTCTCGGCTGCTAAAACGCGTTCCCCGTAATGGTTTTTTAACTCGATTGAACAGAAAGAAGTCAAAGGGAGCCAAATCAGGTGAATTCGGTGGCTGTTGGATGGTATTTGTTGCATTTTTCGTCAAAAAATTACGAATAATGATAGCACTGTGCGACGGTCTCGACGCACTGTGCGACCATTTCTGGTCTCTTTCGGCGAATTGCTTTACGCAAACGTCTCATAACGCCCAAATAATACTCTTTGTTTACTGTCTGGCCTTCTGGCAAAAAATTCATGATGCACTACACCGTTGTAATCCATGAAAACCGTCAGCATTGCCTTCTTTTTTGACTGAAAACGACGTGGTTTTTTTGGTCTCGGCTCATTTGGTGAACGCCATTCACTTGCCTGATGTCTGGATTGCGTGTCGTACTCATAAACCCACGTCTCGTCTCCAGTAATGATCCTTTTGATGAATGTGGGATCGGATTCAGCCTCGCAAATCATGTCTTTTGCGACGTCAACACGGTCTCTTTTTTGCATGAAATTGAGGTCTTTTGGCACCAACTTTGCGGCTGCACGACGGAAACCCAAATCATTAACCACAATGTCTTGGGAGGATCCATAGGCAATGTTCAAGTCCTCCGCTATTTCTCTGATGGTTAATTTGCGGTTATTGACCAACATTTCTTTTACTTTATCAATTTTTTCACCGACTTTCGATGTCGATGGTCTGCCACTGCGTTCATCATCTTCGATTGACTCACGACCACTTCTGAACCGCTCGTGCCACTGGTAAACGACCGTTTTTTTTTAGAGAATCGTTGCCGAAACACTTTTCCAACATTTCCAACGTCCGTGCGCCACTAAATCCGTTTTTTACGCAAAATTTAATACAAGTTCGTTGTTGCAAATTTAAATCCATTTCTGCAATTGTAAAAAATCGCCAACACACACAGAGATAGATGTACTCTTGGCTACGTAACTTTTGCAAATGTCAAGTTATGACACTAAGATTTAAAGGGAATATCAACAATAGATGTACCAATTTAACAAGAAAACAGAACTCAAATCGGAACGATGGGAGCGCCACACGGTGGTTATTCCGGGAACTTTTTGATCAAGGTAGTATTTACCATCTTTTGTAACTGGAAGTCACTTCTCATGCAAAGTACTTGATGATACAGTTCACGCTAAGTCGCCCCAGCTATTGGAACCAAGTTTAAACTTATTTAGGGTTTAGGAAAGTAGTTTGCTCTTTAGTATTACTTGATTAAAAAAGTGATGCTCCTTCAAAAGAAAAGCAATAAATGTAAGGGCTGTAAACTTTTTTTGATGGTATAGCTGTTAAAGGTGTTGTAGTTTTTTCCAGACCTGCTAAATTTTTTTTCTCTCGTTTGTCGTTGAACCGATGAAAAGCAACCAACCTCTTAATAAAATGGTGTCATGTTCCACAATTATATTAATGTTAGAATGTAGAATTGATAATGAAATGCTGGTTGAACATAACTCAGTCATCTCTCTTCAACTAATTCATAACACGGTCTATTTTTTTATGCAAATTTTTTTAATCCAAAGCTCCTATATTGCTCGTTTCTTTTGATACCAAATCCTTGGCGGACTACATCTCAATTTCACCATGCGCTTGAGTATCTAATGTTTTCCCAGCGAATTCCATCATATCTTCGCCGCAACCATGTCACGGCGGCTCTCCCTCCGATGGCGGAAGGCCGTGTCCCCTTGTATCGTCCCTCGAACCCTCTCTCGGCTTCCCTCAACCAGTTTCACTCCACTCTTATCATCCTCCTCCCCGATGTCCACATCTTGAGAGAGAAGCCTGCACTTAACTGATTGAAGTTTCCCCGGGGCGGGCTTGACGGCGGTGAGTTGGACGCTGGGAGGTTGTCGCGAGTGGGTCCGTTTGCGGAAGCCGCCACGTTGAAACCCGCGATGGGGAGTCCATAGTGAGAGACTGCTGATGAGGAAGCGCCCAAGTAGCTCGCAGTGTTTTCACCAAATTGGCTTTTTTTAACCCGCGTTGCAATCCCCTCTCGACCGTCGACGTCGCCGAGTGCTCCCACCCCCTCATGTTCCTCTTGTCTTTATATCCCTACGTGCTCATTCGCATCAGAGTTATTGAAGTCAGCCAGCTCTACGCAGAGGAAAAGCCGGGTTGTAATGTATAAATAAAGCGATCCACTATTTGTGAATTTGCTCCTGAAAGTTCTGCGTCGGGAAGCGCCTTTTTCTTATTTCTGGATGCAGGTATTTATCTAGTTAATAGGATGCATAAATCACTACGCAGTACGAAAGGTGAACTTCTCCCGCCATGTTTTGGGCATCGATATCTTCGCCTGAAGTAAAACTTCATCAATCGATAACGTTTGAGTGTTCTCAATTCAAAATTAAAAATATGAAAGGCTATTGAAACCTCAAATCTTAGGGAACGTTTGGAATTTCTGTAAAGTACATTTAATCATGACTTGTGATACAACCAAATCGATGTTATTTGATGAGTGTAACAACAAATATCATTTTCTAGAAATCTATTCTTAAATGTGCATTCACGTTACTTTTTCATTTGTTAAGCATTTGAGTATAAAGATAGTTATATTTAATCATATCTCTTAGATAACGTAACGTAATTAGAGTAACTTAACATTTTTAATACCAATTTGTATGTGAAATACTCAATATTTAATTAAAATATACCGGGTTGTAATGTTGAATATGTTACATATTTTAAATTGGATATATATTTTTATATAAAAAAATAGAGGAATTCATTTTGCATTTTTTATTCACTTCAAAATATTCACTTATATATGATATCACTTTCCTTTTTTTCCATAGCAGAAAATGATAAAAAATAAGTGTATGATTTATTTTTAGAAGGTAACTATAATAAAGCTCTAAAATTCAATTTTTCCCATTTTTAATATTTGTAGACCCACGAAAATTATTTGTTGACCCAGAAAAGATTTTGTATGTACATAAGGAATAAATTTGAATAATTTGATGGTAAATAAATTACGCGAGGAAGCTAACAAGGAATCTGTCGTCGATGAGAATGCTTTTGGTTAAGTCATTCCCGTTTACGATATGGAATATGAATGCTCATAAAGTAAAGGCGATTTGGTCACAGGAAAAAATCTACTCATGTGAAATACATTTTATTGGCAATTTTGGTCAGCTACAAACCTACTTCACTTCCCTTGTACTTCTCTTACTTCTAAGCATTTTTCGTACCGCTGCACCAGTTTCTTTTTCCCCTCTGCATAGAAGCTCGCCGCCTGAGAGATTAACCAATTGACATCGCCGTTTTTGAGTTCCTCATTGGTTTCGAAACGTTGTCCACCGAGCCACTGTTTCAAGTGCAAGAAGAGGAAGTAGTCTCTCGGTGCAAAGTCAGGACTGTATGATGGTTGGTCAAAGAGTTCCCGACGACCCAAAAACTCTTGGCTACTGGAAATTCTTTGCTCTTTCGGTGGCCGGTGAGCATTTTCGGTACCCACCTTGCACAATATTTGTGGTATCCGAGGTTTTCCGTGACAATACTGTAGACAGCAGTGCGTCTAGGTTGAGGAAATTGTTCAATACAAGAAACGTATGACAGAGTGCATTTTACAGCTGGCGGGATCAACGGTTGTCGCGGATATTGTTGTTTGATGCACGGACTAGCAAACGACTTCTGAAACAAAACAAATGCTGCTATAGCTTCTCAATGAATCAGTAGATGGCGCTGCAGGAGTAAAACTGTGTATGGAGCGCCAACAGTTAACTATAAGCAAACGGCCTTTACTTTATGAATATTCCTCGCAGAAAGTGAGTTCAAAGATGCCGTGGAGATTACGTCTTCGCGGATTTATCTAAGGATTTAGGAACACGAGGAATCAAGATGAAGGAAGCAAAAATCTTAGGAAATACATTTATTTAGTCCTTAATGATGCAACGCAGTTTATTCGCGACTGCCTAAGGTTTTACTTCTTGAAATGAAGAGCTTTCAGTGGGAAAATTAGTACCTATACTTCGGTATAGTCATAATGTTAGAGTAACTTAACGAAAACATTCGGCATATCGGTATTCGTTCCCACCCCAAAAATGGGGAAAACACCATAATTGAGGACTGAACATAACTTTCATTTCGCATGACCCTAAGGTGGTATTTATGATCACGTCACTAAAAAAGTTGTGACGATAGGAAATCTTTTTTAAGAGAATGAGCATTTTGGATTCCGGAAGAAGATATACAAAAACTTTTATGAAGTTGCTAATAAAAGAAATATCCATTATATTGAAAAAAATATATTGTTTATTAAATTATATACTTTTTTACAATTCTGAGATTTAGTAAAATAATCAAAGTAAATAGTGTCGACTTATTGGAGTAAAACAGGGCCTGTGAATATCAAAGACTGCTAATGTACTTTTGATGGATTATGACCTTGAAATGATCATAATTAATATGATCTCTATTTTTAATAATAATAAGTTTTAGCTTGTACTTGAAGGAAATGATAAATAAGGAGAGCAGGAGGTAGGATTTAAATTTGGTGAGAAAAGTAAAAATAGTTGTTTTTGCAGTGATTAAGCTGTGAATAGCTTGATGATCACCGCAAGTAATCCAAAGGATTACAATTATTGATTAGCGATTTATAAAATTAGTGTTATCAGGGAGGAATGAGGATCAACTAAAACAGATAATGGTTCTGAGGTTTACGATATTTAGATTAATTTAAACTTTAATATTAGGGATTATATGCTTATTTTCGAAGATTGTCTTAGAAATATAAGATGAAATCTACTAAAACTTTTGAAACAAACAAGTTTATTCATTAGCAATGTGCCAAGTATACGGCGCCGAATATGCATTTTAAAAATACATTTGGAATATTTATATGGAGCGTGGTAAAAATGGACTGAAACTTGGTCGTTGAAGCAAGGTAACATGTGTATACATGTTGTATATAAAATAATCAGGAATAGAGATTTTAGATATTGCCATAATGCCAAAAAATTATTCAAACTAAATCCATTGAGCGTCGACGTGCTTTTACCAGCGGTTTTTCCACCATTAGAAGGCTCCCTGGTAGGCAGATTCCGAAAGGTCCTTCGGGGTTCGCTTTCAAGCTACTTTGATAGCAATTGGAGTCCCATTGTAGTGTCCTATGAGCGAGGATTTCAATTTTTGGAATAGGAAGTAGTCTACTGGTGCCATGTAAGGACTGTGAGGAGGTTAGGGAATCGTTTCGATGCCGTTGCAGAAGGTACTCGACACTGCTTTTGCTCCTCCGTCAAAACCTTCGAGAGGAGTTCAGCGCAAATCTTCCGCATCGCCCAATTTTCAGTGATACTGGTTTCCATTGTCACCTTATCAAAGGCAATATGATCTACGATTATGCTCAAACTTAACCGACTGTCTGAATTCAACATTCCGTTTTTCGAATTCAAAAATTGTTACCGACACGTTTTGTACAAACCTTGATTTGAGTTGTGGAATGTGGGTGTGGAAAGACGAACAAGGTCAAATAGACGAAAATATAGGCAAATTATGATATTAGTATGAATATATGTATGCACTAGCATGGAAGTAGTATAATAAAGACAAAGCTATGGTAGTAATGGAGATAGGGTTGTCGGAAGAAATCCATGGAAACAGGTAAAGTGGATTCTGAGCGGGTTTGTTTGACGATTGAATATTGAAGAATCTTATAGAGGGTAGAAGTTACGCAAACGAGACAGGTGGAGAGAAAGGATAAGCAAAACATAATGTAGGGAATGAAGGGATGTGATATATATTAGGTGCTAAGGAAGAGTTTGTTAAACTACGGGAATTAAGGTAGTTAAATGACTTGGTGTGTTTATGTGCATTCAAAATTTTCCTTAATTTTAGAATACAAATTTATAATAGTAACATGCCCTGAGGTGATATCCATAGTTCATGTAAGTTAAACAAAATCCAATTGCTATGAGAATTTTATCATTACGTTATACGATGTATTCTTAATTAATGTTTAATATGTTTCTAGAAAATATAGTTAAAATTTTACATCAAAGCGAATTTCATTGAGCATTTTCTGGTGGAATTATTTCTTCTTATGATTATAACGTTTTTCCATTGACGTAAGAAAGAAATCATGTGCGTAGGCCTTTATACGCATAGTTAAATTTAGTTAATTAAAGATATTATTTTCATCTTGGATATCATTCATTGAAATGAGTTAATACTGTTTTATTCAATTTCTGGATGACATCAATGGGACTGTAATAGGAAATTTGAGAAATTATTCTTTAACATGAAATACTTACTATTGAATTGACAGTTTTCTTGTAGAGATAATTAAAAACATACATTTTATTTTGGAAAGAGCTTATATCGGGTGGAGAAACATTTACTTAATACACAATATATAGTATATTTGGATTGTAAATGAATTGACATGGTTCCGACAAGAATCAATCTGAATAACACACTGAAATAGTATTACATTTCCCTAAATTTATATAAAATAAAATCTCAGGAAGTGCTGTAAAAATAGACTGATCATGTGATTTTCCTGATTACGGGGTTTAACTTACCATCTTTTTAACTTGCGGTGTATCTCTAATCTCAGAAAAACATTGGTTTTATCTACCTCTGAAGAGAAACAGCGAAAATTTAAGAGTCGCACTTCGAATTAGCATTGTAAATTTTAAGTGAAAATGCATTTAAAACTTAGTTAATATAATTAAAATATAATTTGGTTGGAAAAATTTAAGTTTTAAGAATGGTTGCTAAACTATTTACTATCAATTCACTGATATTTATAGCATATGAAATCACACAAAAATAAAAATAATAAAAACTACTATATAGTTCTAGATGTCTGCTTACTTTCAGATCGATTTCCAAACCCATAAAAAGAGAAAATTTGTCAACATTCACGCAAAAAAACCAGTACGGCTGAATGTGGAACACAATTACAAGAGTGTTATACGTGATTAATTAATACCACTCTCTCTGCTTCGTAAAAGGGTTCAAATTAAGGTAAATTAAGCTATGCTAGATTGTTACCTTGGTTTTCATTGATTTCGTGTTTGAATGTGTGTTTGGCCAATGTGGCTCGTCTCCTCTTATGGCTATGCGTGCCATGAAATGCACCATTCCTATCCTTTATGATGTTGTATGCTTGCTAACCTACTGTCCATTCTCCTCTTGTGTTTGTCTATTTCTCCTTTGGTGGGTGTAACAGCTCCTTAACGCCATATTTTGTGCAATGAATCGGAGCACTTTGGCGCTTTATAAGATCGCAGATTTCAGTGTAAAGTAAATTTTCTCGATAGCTCAAGTGGTTAGATCATCTGCCCGGCAAATGGAGAGATCCAGTGTTTAAGTCCCGCTCGAGAAAGATATTTTTACATTAGTGGTCTGCCTGAATCCGCGTTCCCCACCTCTACTGTGTTCGTCCTTTATGTGTGTTCCATTCCCATTTCCTTATCTATATTTCTATGTGAATAAATATATACATTTTTATGTAATTTTTTGAGAAAGATGTTGGCTTAAGATTTTGGTATTCTAACTTAATTTAAAGTTAGCATTAATTGCCACATTTTCACATCTGTAATTGAAGCTTTTTATTTTTCACAAAATGCAAAAATATGGTTAACTGTGGATCTAAAGTAGGTAAATATGAAACGTAGGTAGGAAATTTAAATATACATATATATATAAATAAATAAATATATATATATGTAAATAAATAAATATATATATATGCTAATATATATATATATATATATATATATATATATATATATATATATATATTGAAATTGACATTGAAATTCATCTCCAGAACAATAAGTTTTACACCTCAGTTCACATTAAACCGACCAACACCCAACAATATCTCCATTTCAATAGCTGTCACCCATCGCACACAAAACGCTCCATCCCCTTCTCACTCTCAGTCCGCGGCCTCCGTCTCTGCAACAACACCCCCTCCAAACGGAAATACATTGACCAGTTACACGTTTCTCTCAGAGAATGTGGGTACCCTGAAACACTGCTCAACAGGAAAATTCTCAAACCTTCAACCCAATACACTCCTCTCCCCAAACCTAACCGCCCAAAATGCCCTAACCTTATCACCACTTTCTTCCCCGGAACCCACAAAATTAAACAGATAATCCGTGAACTCTTCCCAATTATTAGCAATAGTCAATCCACATCACCTTTATTCCCACATTGTCCCTCCGTTTCAATTAAACGCCCGTCAAACCTGCGTGATATCTTTAAGTCTATAAAACCACCTACGAACACCCCTGTCTCTTCCCCACCCCTGTCCGCACCATGCAACCGCCCACGCTGTAAATGCTGCCATCTCCTCAGACCTTCCACGTCCCTTATTACCAACTCCCAACCCATAGCCACCTGCACCTCTAAAAACCTTATATATCGCCTCTCCTGTAACTTCTGCCCTGCCTTTTACGTGGGTGAATGCACGACCACCCTTTCCCTCCGAATGAATAACCACCGCTATTCCACCAAATCTCCCACCTTCCTTAATTATCCCATCCCTACTCACACTGCTTCCCACAACCAGTCTTTTGATGACTGCTTCTCCGTTTCAGTGATTGAAATCCTTCCCAATTCCGCTAGTAACATAGAGGTGAGAACTCGCGAGATGGCACATATCTGGGTGCTCCAGTCCTTTAAACCCCCCGGGCTGAACCAAGCCCACTGATTTTATCCAATGCTGCCTACATTTCGTCTCCCCCACCTTGTCCGCTTCCTATTGGCCCCTTAATTCTCCTCCTCCTTGTATATATGTAGAAGAGTGTGTGTATGTATATATATATATATATATGTATATGTGTATATTTATGCATATATATGCATTTGTATATATATATATATATAAGGATTTTATCCAAAGCTGCCTAGAACCGCTTCACTCTTCTGAGCGAATCGGTCACCAAGTCCCCCGCTAAAGGCCCGGCCGCTTCACGACCGGGACCTTCCAGCTCTTCCCCTACCGCGGCAACTCTACCGCCCCCTGCCATTTCCCCCTCCCCCACCTTGTCCGCTTCCCATTGGCCCCTTACCTCTCCTCCCGTCACCCTCCTCTTGCACATGTCCTCTCCGCTCTTCCCCGACAACGGCATTCTGATGACGACGGCCGTGCCGTCGAAACGTAAATATCCAATGTAAGTGTCCTTCTTTTATGTTTCTATGTGTGTAGTGTTTTTTGTGTTAGTGTTTGTGTATATATATATATATATATATATATATATACCAGTTTAAATATCAGTTAACACACCCAATGGAAAAGGTTTTTAAAGAAGCCAGCATGAAATATCATATAACTGCTATATTAAAACAGACGGAAGGAATATCTAAAGAGAATGAAGCTCTACATCATATATTTAACAACTAATTATTTTGGCGATAAATCTCGAAGCAAAAATATTAAAAAATCTCCGTTCTTCTCGTGCAGCTGTAGTATGTTTTATTTAATATCGCTAATAAAAGTACGAATGCCAATTTACAATAATTTATGCGTACAAATAAGAAAGTTGAAATGCCATAATGCATGAAACTCTCAATTCATATTTATATGTTTTTAAATTCCATAGAAAACAATATTGATTTAGCTTTGTGATAGAGAAGTGCGAGTGTCCTTTATTCATGTGATTATGTTCCGTTACAACTTCTGGAAAAAGCAATTTTATCCCTGAAAAATCCTAAGTTGCCAAGCATTTTCATTGGTACACACAGTCCCCATTTCAATTCATCCGACCGACTTCAGCTCCTCAGCCCCATTTTAGCCACGCCATAATGTTGAATCTGCCGACACGTCCGGGCACTTGTCGCATCCTCTCCCTCTTTGTTGACTCAGAGTGGATAAAGCGTGACTACGGCGCCCGTGTCACCCAAATCACTGTCCTCTCCTCCATCCACTCTTATTCACCCACCATCCTCCAAAGTCCATTGTATACCATTCAGCCACACATTTTATAAATTTCGTAGAGAACCGAAGAGTTGGACGAGGGTGTGACATATTTTTACATTCCAGCACTTCTTATTTATTATTATGAGTTACTTGTTCTTGAAATGGTGTCCCTCTCATCTATTCCGCAGCCGAAACCTTATATTATATATCCTGTTATTATATTTTCTATATTTTATTATAAGTGTGGTTAGTAATATATATGGGCCGTACATTTCAATAATTCCACTGGGTAAAAACATCGAGCTTGTCTGGCAATCGGCAATAATACTCCCGCCGAGTGGTTTAGACTATTAAGCTACCTAAGCGTTCTAATGCAGTCAATGTTTAGCAAATTTAATGGAACAAGATTTTATGACGAAATACCAGAATTATTTGCTTTAGTATATTCGTGATAGTGTGCGTTTCACCCTAGATCATGGGTTTTAAAACCTACGTTTAAACTGATCGGTGTTCAGCTTTGGAAAGGCATTTCCCTTCTTATTTCGGTCAAGGCGAAATATTTTTACACTTTGAAATTGCTGCAGCCTGATACACATTCAAGTATGACTACATTAATTTTACGTTCGCGACATCTCACAAAGTTTCTGCGAATGTGTACATGGCTTTAGTCGATCTTTTGCTTCACCTGTTTTTTAGTAGTTTGTATACCTTAGTGAGTGTTTCCAAACCTGCAAATTGCCGATGAAAATATCTCCACGGAGAACCAGTTCGCGAATATTGGTTGGTTTTTACGGTGGAAGTCTAATGTCTTCCACCCTCTAGTCCCTGGATTTAAGAACATTTAGTGAACTGCTTTGGAAAAAAACAATACTTAACCTTTTCAGCGGGATCATAGCGTCATTCTAAATATACTTAAGTTGAGAAAGTGGTGTAGCATGCTTATTGAGTCTAATAGACAGATATTATCTCCGCTTCTCTTTCACTTCATATGTATCATTATCGTTGAGATAATATACCTCGCCAAAGTAAACATTTTATATATGACTATTTAGTTTGTGTGATTTCAACCTGTTATAGCTGCAAAAATTGTTAATTAATACGCTCTCGTCGTGATGGCATATATTGAATAAATGCTTTTTACCTTCCATTTTAAAATTAGTTTAATGTACCTATTCATCATAGATGTGTATATTTCATCAGTCAGTTCTAACGAATAAAAGTTTGTTCCATCTCAAGCCCTACGGCATCTCTTCAGGTTTTTTAGCAAATGGACGTGGAATATTAAAATTCAACAACACCCATAAAGTTGCGACCATTTATTTTTTGTGTCTTCGCTTGTCCACGGACGCCGGTGACTTAAACAATCGACGCCCGTTCAAACGGTTGGAGGACAATGACCGAATTTCCCTTTCACCCTTCCCCAACCCCCTTTGTTTTACAGCATGCCATCGTCTCTCCCTGACCCGCCTTCCACCACTCACTTCCACCACGCCATACATCTCAGCGTCACTAACTTCCTCCACCCTGATGCTAATGCTTTCATTCCAACTTTTGCGTCCCCATCCCCGTTACCGCTGTCTCTCTCCCCGAGCTGATATCCTCCCTTAACCTTTCCCGTTCCCCAACTCCCTCATACATGCATACACACACGCACAACCCTTTGTCGATGGCGAGGGTGGCATGTGATGTAGAGGACGTGGATCGGGTCCCATCCGATGAAAAGGCTGCAGCGATCGCCCGCCGCACACAAACACCGTTTCTCTCTAACCTTCATGAAAAAGCTTTCATCGCATACAGGTAGAAGGTCTCTCTTTCTCTCTTTACCCCTCCGTTTTTTGGGCGGATGCTACGAAATCTGGCCCCTTCTACGTATCTCGACCACCAGGAATCCTCCCTCAAAAGGTTTTGCCTTTACTGCGCGATCCGATAACTCAGTGACTACGACGCTATTTATTATATCAGGTGGAAGATTTTCTATTTTCCGCTCTATCGTCCAGTACCTGAGCTGAGGATGGCTGCACCGTCGGTGGAGCCAGTGGGAGACCAAGACAGCGCGTGTCACCTCGTCTACTGGCCCTAGGTATTCCTATTCCAGGTGGCCATAGACCTCCGGCGTTCGAGGAAGCTAAGCTTCTCGGTCTTCCCCCTTTTTCTTTTGAAAATCCCTCCGCTTCAATCCATTAAAAGCCGCAGTAAAAGATGGAATGTGGTACACCCAGCCTATATTGCTTCTTTGTGCTATTTCATATTATTTGTTTCTTTTATAGAAATATTTGCACTCTCGGGATTTTAATGATTTCTTCTAAACGCACACGGCAATGCTTTCGAATTTATTGGTATTTCCACTGCCCCCAACAGCTATAGTATTTTTTCTACAGGGAGTGGAAGTTACGTCTACAGTGGCTAGCAATTGAAATTTACATGTTTTCAAATGATAAGTCATTTACCAGGGAATGTAATCAACTATTACATCGGCTTCGGTAGATATAGCGCCAAATTCTTTTTAATTTTAGCCGATGGCAAGTAGGACCCCCAACATTCACATTCATAAGCCTAAATTTGAAGGATTTTTCAAAATATGTTCCGTGACATTTGAATTTTTTACAGGCGATTGGATATTGGCTGTCTTATTTCGAAATGGGACCCCTAGTTTGGCTCTGATTGGTCAAGCAATGCGTCTGGTTGTCAAACCGGAATATCCTCTTTCACTTACTAGCTAGCGTATAACCGTTCTCTCAATTGCGATTGTCTGGGTTTTTGGTTTTCTCTATCGCTTCCTTAATTAGCCTTGGATAGGATCGCCTCTCATTGGAAATTACTTCTGTTTTATCCAGTTGAACCGTGTCCCGTTTCAGACCACATGGGGTCCGAGACTTCGGAAAGCCAGAACTGTATCTTCTTCGTGGCGTGTGCTTCTCGTTCTCGTATCCTGCATTTGATCGATCTTCCCTTCTGTCCTATGTACAAGTTTCCACATGAGCATTACAGATGGTAGACTCACACGAGGAACACCTTAACCATAAGACTAAAATGTATACATATGTACTTGTCGTAGTAGTTTTTATGGGAGAAGGACCGACAGCTAAGGTCATTTGCGCCATTAGGTATGGTTGGGAAAAGAAGGGTGGAGAGAAACCAAAAGTCGGCATTAGCCCACTATTGTCAAAAGGCGGCAAGGGGTTCGCAGTTTAACTCCCCATCCGACGGACGTCGTTCGCAAAGTGCTCTCCACAAAGCACCTTAAGTAGGGATGGGGATACTATTGGAAAATATTTGTTGTCTCTAGGATTTGAACGTGGAACTTCTCGGGGGGAAACCTGTACGTTAGCCACCGCACCATGCCGATTCCCAATTAGTTGGATAATATGTTTGTCGAAATTAGTATGATCAGTTTTAGACTCAGAAATCAGTATATCGATTCCAGTTACCTTTTTTTCAACAATTCTACATAGAAAACGGAGGGTTTTCCGCAATACGGTTCTGAGTAAAATTTTTTATAAAAAACCGTGATGATAACATAAACCCCAATGCGTTCAGCCTTATAAAGGTCTTGACTTGAATATTACTGAATAATATATCACGTCGTTTTTATCTACAGAATTTGGACTTTAGACTATGATTTCATATTAGTAAAAAGAATTTAAGGGTAGTATTTTTCTCTAGTATAAATGCAATAAAAATTCAATTGAATGATAAACCTATTGGTGAATATAGATTTATTACCAGGAATCCTAATGAAAGTTATCCCTTCGCATAAAATAAATCCCAAATTATTGCCGTGTATCATTTTGGAACATATGTGAGTGCCACACTGAGAACCATTCACAGATACACTCAGAAGTCATATTTTCGTACATGCATCTAAGAGATAGACATTTATAAACCCTGAATAGTGAGGTAGTCTGAAAAAGTGAAGTATAATGAGTGAGGCGATAAAGGAGGCGGTCGGGGCAAAACTTCCATATTCACGTTGATTAAAGAAATCTTCACACAGTCTAGTTCAGAGCAGTAGACTACAATATTTAAGAGGAGATATCGATCATATTCAACAGTGTTTTTTTGTAAATTTCTAAGAAGCCGTCCCATTTTTCTGTGTGATATAAGGGTGTTTGGATAGAATGGCTGTTTAGGGTTGCGGTCAGAAACACAGTTGTTCGGAGCCTAATTAGTAATTAAAGTACGAGTCAATATTCAATTATAAACTATTGGGGATAAGGTTTTCAACTAGAATAAAGTAAATACATTTATTTGCATAGACTTATTTGTTGCGTTGTGAATATATGGCGGGAAGGTGTTTATCACGCTTTAAAATGTGAATATAAAATGTTTAGCTTTTGAAAGAGGTGGGAATTTTGGTAATTCGGTATAAACTTTATATTCTTTGCTGAAAATTTATTGGCGTTGGTTAAAGAGTTTTTATGGATTACAGGGTTTGGTGTGTGTGTGTACTCTATGGTGACAAATACTTTGTTGTTGGCAAAGGGGTTTATTGTATGGATTAATTTGTAGGTAGTTATTAATTTTTTATCTGCTTCATACAGTAATTATTCATCTCAAATGAAGTAATCATAGGAGAATGGAGAACAAAGGCGAAGAGATTGAAAAACGTGATAAACTTATATAGGAAAATCAAATGACAATCATCTTCTCAATTCTCAATGGTAAAAAAACCCTCAATGATCCCGATCTCTACTTAAGGCTATAGCGCTTAGGTAGGAAAAGAAATTCCCTATACTATATATCCTACATGAACAGTTTGACATAATGTCAATTTTAAGAATTAATTCTAATTACGTGATGTTTTCATGAATATTTTATTCAAGGGCTTTTCCATGGGGATCAGTTGTACAGAAATTTTTATAAAAGCATAAAACTAGTGTAGGGAAAATGCAGAGGCAGATGTACGGCAATATTACCTCTGTTGTGCTCATGGTGATGCTTTATTTGGGCAAATTTGTGTGATTACCGAATAATATGGAAAGCGAAATGAGTTTAGAATGAAAGTATAAAATAGTTTCGAATATTTATTCAATAAATTTAAATGGAATCTGAGGTTTCCGCGGTGGTCATTCATTATAGTCAAGGCTTTCAGGCGTTCCTCCGCCTCAGGATTCTCTTGGCGACAACAGACCAGAAGAATCCAGCAGTATGGCTGGATAAACTGTTGTCTCCAAGAGACACCGTGACGCTGTGGAACCCCCGACAACCTAGAAAAGTCTCAATGTAATGATGTCGTATCATTCATGAGGTGACTTATCTTTACTTTACTAACTCTTTGGTATCCTTCCATAAATATCTTGGGGAAAAAACAGTTCGTCTTTATAATTCAAATGTTCTATTTAATCATATTTTTGCAAGAAAGGCTGGTGTCTAAACATCCCACGGCATGTCATCTCGTAATAGCTTCCGGGGTATTGTGTAGATTGTGGTAGTGTATAAGAAGTTCCTGTGCAAACGTGAAGTACCTTATGGAATAATTTGTTTAATGCGTCAGTTTCAAAGCATTCAGACTAGCTGGTTGGTTATATTAATTTCCTGTTCCTGTCATATATTTTCTATCTTTTCCATACAAGTGGAAAAATTGAGGTGCAATGAGGTCGTACGCTCGTCGGGTTTAAGGACGTTAGTTCCCTTTTTTGGCCACTTGGTATTCTCTTCGACCTCTCTCATTGGCTTGAGGCCAAAATTCAATTTCAAGGGCGTCGTTTTAGCATATCTTAAATAATTTTCTATCATTTAATAATCTACTGGCATTGTTTAGATTTTTACACCTAGAACACTTGATAAAACAAGATCTACAGCCAATGCCACCAATTTTGTTTTCCATTCATGGTATATATTCCTATCTTCTTTTGCTCTTTTTTGCCTATGACACATAAAAACTATGTTATATGATCAAATATGGCTTACTATGGCGATTATCCAGACACAGTTTCTTTGTTTTAGTCACAGCATAGACATGCACAACAGTGGATATAAAGGAAAAATCAAGGACCTATTCTGAAATGTAAATTATGAGAATGGAATTCTCTAGCGCATAAATTATATGCACTTCATGGAATAATAGATTAATATTTCAAAGAAATATCCGTGAGTTGCATCTAATTAATGATAACCAAACTATTCTCGTCCTTCACATAATATAAACTTAAGATGTTTCTCGTTACGGGTAATATGTATCTGATTGAAGAAGGTAAATAGAATGCTGTGCCTGTGAAAAAGTATTCTAAACAGTTTTGTCATCAAGTATTCACTAAGTACATGGGTATCAGTGACTGATTTTAAAACTTCAGGAAATTTTATTTACTTTTTAATTTTTCTAATGCTTGAATTAATATTAAATTAAATTTCCACATCTAAATATGCGGTTATTTTTCCCAAGCCTGAGGAAATATACAACCAGTACTTGCCACATGGGGTGAGCATATTCTTTAGTATTGTGGTGGAATTCACCATACGTCCAAAACAGAAAAGTTAATAAAGCTCCCGTTCAAGGGTTAAATGATAGATATATTCATTTACTTCTGTATTTTTAAAATTGAGAGGAATACTGAATTCCGAGTATTACAGATCTACCTTTATAATTCATGCTAAAATTGATTTCATTTTAGCTGAAGACATTACATGCTGCCACCCTGCCCTGCGCCCAAGGCGGCTTCGAGAATTTTGACGAGCCACGGCCGCCCCATTCACTCCTTCCCTCTATCTCTAACCACCTTAGCCGTCCGAAAGACGTTGTCTCTTTTAGAATTCATCTCACTCACGAACGGAGCTAACCGCCTTAGGCTTATCGGTCTGCTTACCCTCTCGGCCGTTTCACGAGGTGGCGCCGGGGAAGGAATATGACGATGGACGGGGCTGCGGGTCACAGTGCGAGAAAGGGCGCCGGTGAAAAATTTCCCCTTCCTTCGTAACATACACATCTAGTGCCTTCCAAATTCTTGTCCATCATTGCCCACGGGATTGGTGGTGTGCATAGAATATCGGAGACAAGGAAAACAGCCATACCCTCAATAAGCCAGGATGCTCAATGACTTATGCCTCGTGATTCGATGCAACGCGCATTGAATGCGATCCAACTGAAATCAATTGCAGTGTTGAGGCGTTCTCCGATTCTTCACCTTACTCTCCCCGCTTTGCCACTTCCGGTGAAATTCTAAACCGTCTTCACCCACGTTTTCGAGCGCCGCACGGATGTACGTTTGTGCCACGCCACCTCTTGCGAAAAGGACCTTCGTAGGACGAATAGGGGGAAGTGGAAACACTCAAGAGCCCTCCTGGCCTTTTCCTATTGCCTCAAATACCAGATGCCTCCTTCGCTCACTACCATGGGGCAAACCATTTGGGCGGCACTCTCATTTCCTTCGGTCTGCCCCCCGAAACGCCTTCTCAGGGCCCCCATATAATCCTTTCGCCTCTCCGCCTTCGCTTATCGCTCGCTCTCTTCAATTCCTTCCCCGCAGGTCTCCAGCCGGACACCCTTCTGCTCTCCCACCGCTCTTTGGGCTCTTCCCAGCCCCCGAGGAATGCTCACCTTCCTCACCCCAACCCTGAACGCTTGCAGCGAGAGTTCCCATTCCAGTCTTCCGGGCACATTCCAGAGTCCCCCACTCCCGCCATCCCCTGGAACCGATTATCTTAAAAAGATGTCGCCGTCATTCCACCCCTTCTCAAACTCATCCATGTAATCTTGAGCAAAGAGTCCTTCCCTTCGCTTCGGTGTAAATGTTTGCGAGCCGTTTTAAGTTCCCCTACTCCGTGTTTTAAATGGAAGTGGCTTAACGGCCTATATTACGGAATTGTCTGACGTAAATATTGGTCGGTTGTGATTCTTGTTCAGACGGTGTGCGTGCGCCGCTCGTCCAATTTCATTAATTCCGCCAGGACTTGCCTTCCCGCCCCGACTCGCCCCAAATCGCCCCAAACCCCTGCCCCGTCCCATTGGCACCGGCCCCGTTTTCGGATAATCCTCTCCGAGGGTGAAGTTCCTTTTATGATTTTGCGTCAATGTTTATCCTTTCGAACACGTTTTTGAAGCGTGTACACACCCTGGATTAACGTCGGGTTTTATGCGCTGTGAAACTCGGAAGTGGAATACGAATTTCCAATTTGAAGTGTTCGTACACTATTGATTCGCTAACGTTGTTGTTGAAGTTTTTTTATTCTTCAAAGTGAAGGTTAATTCTTTCAACAATTCACGAGCAGAATGCCATATCCCGGAAGGGCTTGGGCACTAGAACTACCCATTTACCTGACATTTCGATAATTATATGCGATACCGTTTGTACTGCTACAATTTGACATTACGCTATCAAGCGAACTAACTTACTAACTTACGCTAACAAGCAACTTTCGCAGCAAAAAGGAAGAAATAGTAACAGTCACCGCCAGATCAATAAAAATCCAGTTACATCTACATATAAGCTTTATCCTGCAGCCACCGGGAAGGTTAAAATTAACTGTAGTATCCGTATAATTTAGAGTAATTTATTTAAGACTTATTTGTTTATTTATTGTTTTACGAATACAGGAAAGCTGCATGATATATACCTTGATTTTTCATCAGAGAAAATGGGCGCGGGTTTCAGGGAACTAGAATAGATTCAATATCTGGGCGATAAATGATATTTTAACTCAAAATTATGCTTTTAAGCTTTAATTCACACAATGATTCGTCGATCACATCTGAATTATTGAAATGTCATGACCGTGGTTCTTAGAGGAAGAGCCGCTGATTGTATTTCTATGTGTTATATCAATAATTTTTTGATATCGCAAAAATAAGAAGAATATTTCATTTTAGTTTAATTATGATTCCTACTTAATGGATTTAAATTACTGTATTTCTAAATTTTTCCAGTAGAATGGTACAGGGTACGGTGCCGGCTGCTAGATTCTCTTGCTTCATCATAGCTCTGAAAATACCTACGTATTCATATTCCTTAGCCGTACATACTTCATTTCTTACGCTGTTTTTCGCATTAACAATAGGCACATAGAAAAATTAACATCGATGCGCATCTAATAAAAGAAGCTTAGATGCTCAGGGGGGTTTTCTTAGTGCAGCCGGTTCCTTTAATTCCAGGGGTTTCTCCACAATATCTTATAAATTCCTGCTCGACGCTTTTTGAAACGTCAATCCGAGGGCTCGTGGACTCAGAAGAGTAGAAAGAAGTCGGCACCATAGATATTGGATTTTATAAAATTTTATGAAAGTTGGTGAGTTTATTGAGTGAAGGAAGTATTGTCTAGGAGAATGATATGAGACATCTACAGGACCGATACTCGTACGGAGCAAAGGTCGCGATGCCATTATGTAAAATTAGCTTTCTAAAGAAAACGTAATTTTTAAGATGCTGTTTATTCTTACTTTACACGGATATTTTTAATACAGGCATGGACATGATTCATCAATTTCTCTCAAAAATTATTATGTTAGGCAATGTGTGATGAACTCTGTACATTATTTACGACATAAATACAGCTCGCTCTCGTCCATTTTTCTCATTGCTTTTTGTTATAATTCGGGTTTAATCAATAAAATGTTACAGAAATAGATATTTTATAGTTATTTCTTAAAAATTCATATTATTCTTGTAACAATATCACAGTAACCATATATTTTAAGTCCACTGAGCTCAAATACAAACTGTGCAAATTTGGTTTGATTTTTGCAGAAACGCAAACTTGAATTCAAATAGACACTGAAATCTGGCCAAATAAAGATAATTCTCTCAAGATGCAGTTACTCACACCGCACATTAGGCAAAATTATGGGCACAATGCTAAAATCATTATTTTTAATGGAATTCAAATGTGCAGCAATATTACAAATCACTTTGGGAGACGCATGATTCTGCGATGTTTTCTTCATTTGTACACAGAAAGAATTATGGATTCGAGTTGAAATAGAAGTTTAATAGGACAAAAATAAAAAAAATAAAGGATCGAATTTTGGAACTGGCCGGGCACTTGTTCTTGATCAGAAAGAGCAATAGTTTAGAATATAAAATTTCACATGAGGAATAATATGAGAATAAATTTCAAACAGTATCAGAATTGTGCACAAAATATTACAATCAATGTTACCATTATCATTATTTGAGACGTAAGTGTATTCCATTTGAATGATGGATGCTATTTGAGTAATAATTCCAATTAATCTTGCACACGATGGAAGAAAGTCGTTTACCAACGAGTAAGATGAAAAGCGATGGAAATATTATTTGCATACTAATAGCAGTAGGCAGAACATGCAGCAAGTGGTGCAGCCACGCATTTCCTGGTAAATTCACGTGAATACAGAGACATATACGCTTGCGGCCGTCTCACACGCTCCGATGGCTTCGAAAATCGACGCGGGCGACCGCTTCCTTTCATCAACTGCTGTATCGCGACCGAATCGCACCTCATCGATACCCTCAGAGCCTCTCGCTATCTCTCCTGTTTCATAAACCTTGCTAAACCAAGCCCTAATTTAACTCCATCTCCTTAGTGCTATGGCGTCCGATTGTGTCCGCACGCAGCTGCCTTCGTTGCCAGCCCCACCTGCGGAGGTGGTCGAGCGGTTCGGAGTAGGTGACTGTCCGACTTGGATTTCATTTAACACACTGCGTTGACTGAGGTCGTGACGTCAGCCACATCCTGCACGTGTGTTTACCTACCTTCTCTCCGTCGCATCAAGGGTCCATTTTCATCGTCCACCTCTACCTTTTAAAACCTCGACGAAGACCACGCACTTCATATCCCTTCAATCCCGTACCAAAGATAGAAATTGCGCACTCAATACTCCCTCTTTTGCCTCTATCTCCCCACCATGTTTGGATTTGTCTCAGAGTTTGTGCCAGTATCTCTTTTTTCAGGCCGGATTGCCATCGTCGTTCGAAATCGTTTCGGTCCATTAGCATGCCGCATTTGGGGAAAGCATCCGATCGGAAAATATTACTAGGGACGAGGGAAGGAGGGCAACCGAGTTATTAAAACGTTTGGAAGAGAATTCTCTAACTCGGACATTGAGAGACAGGATGGGGGCCAATGGTACTGTGATGGAAGCATTATTAGGACCTAAAATGAAAAAGTTGTGATATTCATTGAATTTTCCATATTCGTTAGCCGTTCATTTCGGGATACGGCGTCGACTTTCATTTCAATTCAGTTTTTCCACAATAAACAAGCTAAACGTGGAACGTAGAAAGTTTTTTGATAAAACGATATGCGTAGTTTGATCTTAATACAGCATTATTATCCTTCTATCCGAGAAATTCTCAATGAATTCGATTGCTCCTACGATTTACATTGCTGTGTTTGAATGACAAGTCAGTTGATTCAAGGACACTGGCTCCTATTAATCTTTATCCACGCTGAAATCGAGTCAATGTTATCATTTTATCTTTAAATATATTGATATTATCGTAGAAAAGCCGCAAGTTGACTGATCAAACAAGAAAATATATTTAAATATGGTATTCACATTAATTCCGTTTATCTCCATACCAATCACAAGTATTTTGACCAATGTCATCAACCTGTTATAACCAAAAACCGCGAGATCAAAATGATGGAAGAGGAATCGCATTAAATTAAGAATGTCTGTTATTTAATGTTTCGCATATGAGTAATTATAATAATAATTACACAGATAATAGTAAGTTTTATAAGCCACCATAAATAAAGCAAAATGACCATTATTATTTACTATAATATCCATTTATGACCGTGTTGAAGGAAACGGACTCATACGGTCAATTGATGAGTGAGCATGAGAATCCATTTGGCTTAATAAATCAGGAAGTAATCGCACAATTAAAATAATGAAGAAGTTAATGTTAGGTACAAGCTGAAGGTATAGGTGGAAAGGTAAAGATGAAAGGTAAGGGCATGGAAGTTAGAATAGAGGAAAAGATGGAAGCGACAATTTTAATGAACATCGCCATGTTAACCAGAGTTAAGCCTATCCTAAAGAATATTACACTGAAATACTTTTCAGACATTACTCCCCAACACTGCATCATTTTCTTACTTAATTGGGGGTCAAAAGGAATTTTTCTCGAATTCCTGTGACAATTCTTGTACAAAACAAAAACTTCATTCCACACCTGATTTTTTATTAACCTTGTAAGGATCCCACCTGGAATCAAACCCAAGCTAGGTTAAATCTTATGCGCTGGCAATTAGTCACAATTTGAGAATTTTTGGTTCTGTGTACAGGCTGCCTATGTAACTGGACCTGATCTGGTATATTTACTCGCCGGTAAAATTAGAGGGCGGCTCTAAGTATTTGTCGGGTTCAAGTGATACAGCCAATCCGTGTTAATTACCCTATATAATTGACAATTGTTTTAAGAAAACTGCATGTATAATGGAAATATTTTTTTTTCTTATGTAAAATAATTTTGAACCAATCAATTGAGGTATGCTCTAATGAGATTTTAATTTTTGGGACCCTTTCCATTGGATAAATGCAAATGAATGTAATTGCTTCCATTGATGCGGAAAGTAAATTGGTTGCAAGAATTTATATAACGATCAATACCTGAGTTAAAAAAGCACAATTACAAAAATAAAAACTTATTTGCTTACGAGTGACCTCCCAGGTTACGTGTTAAATTAGAAATTACCAAACTCCCGCATTGGCCTTTTCATAATCCACATGACTCATGGATATCTCAACGTTTTTCTCCTTTTTTGCCTAATTATTAGTGTTGAGATTCCTTTATTTTTCATTTTTACTATTTTTAGTGAACCATGACGGATGTATTTTGCTGCAACTTTTCTTCTAGTGAGGTGCTGATTACAGGTTGCATATTTCATGTACGTCCCTTTAAAAATACATTAATGACTCCATTTATGCGGTCACAATTTTTTCAGAGAACTCGATACATTAGCACAAATTATTACCATCACATAATCAAAATATTTTCGAAGAATGATAAATATGTTTTGAAAAAATTTTAAATTAGAACTACCGAAAACTACTTATCCACTAGTTTTTTTGGTATTTGCATGTCTTTGCCCAAAATACATATTCATGATTTTCAGTTTTTGTTATTAATATAAAAATTAGGTTTTTATGCCTTTTTAATGTTTATTGAATTGACAAATTTTCTGTCACTGCTTAGAAAACAAAAGCTGGGAAAATTTCTTCAAAGCATGTGACGTTTTATTTTGAAAATTTTCCAGCTTTACTTTTCCAGAAACCGTAACGGAATGAGATTGAAGTTATCTCTTAGAGAAGTAATGGGTTTCCGACGTGGAACATATCTATTGATGTACGGCGCAGGTAGATGCCATCAGCACTCTCTTTGATGGTATCTCAGACACTCAGGACGATGTTTGTATTTTAGAAACCTACATTAAAATGTTGACTGCGGAAAGCGAACGCAGGTTACCATCAACTCCAAATGAAACCTTCTGGCAGTCTCTTTCGCCGTTCCCAGTCCAGACTTCTCCGTCACTCGCCCGAGTTCTATCTGCCACTGTTTTTTTTCGTTTCACGTGAGGCAAATTTGTTTTATTTCGGATGAATTTATTCATTCTTTAAAAGTTTGAGCTCGGGTAATACCATACATTATTTCTTACTCTGTCAATAAGTCATAAGTTCCTGAAAGGTAAAGTGAAAATAAAGATCTGATTAAGTAGTGGCATTTCTGCAATGAACAGACCCAGGTAAATATGATAGATTTTCTTTGATATTATATCATTTCTCACTACAGTAAAATAAATATTAGTTAAAATGACATTTCAGGGACCATTGTATGCCAAGTATTCATGAATATAACATTCGGAAAATAGATGCCAGAACTAGCAGACTGAAGGACTCCCACGTACAATACGGGATAGAAGCGGTAGCATTAGACTTAGCGAAAATCCCGTTTGCCACCCAAAGTGTCTAGAGAATAATTAATTTGACTCGAGTGCATGAACTTTCATTAATCTGGTGTGTTTTTTGACAAATCTCTTTTCGCAAAACCGTATGGGAACGCCATTTAATGAATGCAGTGGTCGGTAAAATATTGCCTGTCCTGCTTTGTTGTTTTAAAGCCACTCCTTACACCCCTCGTGTCTCTCTGTGCAATGGACGTCTCATGCTGCCCGCTGTCAACAGCGGTGAGTCACATTCCCATTAATGAATGTGGTTCATTTTTATTCCCTTTTTTCGTATTTTAAATAACTAATTTTTTAAGTGATTTAATAGTTTTCTTAAATTATCTTCCTTCAACATGGATACTAACTTGGACTATATATGATAGATTTTACTCAATAGCTTTCCCTTTTCTCTTCCATAACCATATCCTCCCTTTTCAATTACTCTTTCCACTTGCTATTTGCACCCCTTGCCACACATCTTTTTGTAGGATCACAGGATATTAATGTCAATGTCGATACCAGAGGATAAGTTTCAATATTGTAAATTATTTTTTCCAGGGTGTTCAACGACGCATTCAATTATTTTATTTTCACGATTCGTGGTTACTCGCAAAAATATAGTAATGGACATTTCATAGCAATATATGTTACGGTAATAATTGCACAATTTTACGATTATTTTATAACCTAGCATTGAATTGAAATAAGTTATCAATCTAATAATTTAAACAAGCTATTAATATTGAATAGTGGAAATGAAAACGAATTCTAACTATTCATTACTAATGACTTTTAGTCAGTTAAAAAAAAATCTTCACGTTCATACAATGCCGCCTAAACCGCCGTAAGTGTAGGATTTTCAAACACCATCAATGTATGTACAAATTTTATTTCATTCGTGCATTTGATTGTATGCTTGTTCATATAGAAACACAATGAAAACATGAATCAATTAATGTATACATGCGTCATGCTAGACTTGGTATTTTTTTTAGGATACCGTTCAATATTGATCTTTTAAGGTTTTGGGATGAATGCGTGCTTATCATGTGAGAGAGTTGGAACTTATGCCCACGTAGAGAATATAGGTTTTAACGTTATTTATATGCATAATGCAAACGGTAATGATGACGTGGTTGGTCGTTGAAAACAATAACTCATTTTCTTCGTAAAAAATGTTCTAACTTTAAAAAGATATCTTTGCATGATTTTTAGGCACGGATGAAAGTCGCTCTGCAATATGCTTTGAGCCTTGGAGCATCAAATTTACGTAGATATAAGAGCATGAATGGAAACGACCAGCATAAATTATCGTGGTATGATTTTACCGGAATTATGTGGCACTTACGAAAAGTCAGCGGCTGGAAACGAAACAATCGCACTGTAATTAATCGGGAACAATATCAGGATGGGTCGTTCGGTCAATGCAAATGTAGCGAGCGACTCATTCGACGGCATCAATGTTCTCCGCATCTGAAAACGTCACGCTCGAATGGGTCCAATTCTCAGAGCATGGCCGATAAGGCCCCCAGAACCATGGAGTTGACGAAGGCTTTATCGAGTGAGCGCTTAGCCGCCGATTCACTGTAGTGAAAGGCAGGCGAGAAGTTGGCGCGGAGTGGGGGTGTGAGCAGCACGACGACGGCGAACTGATAATCGGGCTACAATCTTCGCCTTGACACGAAGAGTCGGGGACGATTTCTAATGTTCAGAGAACGAAACCTCTGACTGGATTGCATTCGCTCAATTCGTGTGATGAACACGAACGTATGTTCAATTATTTCGAACTATTGTTAGATTCGTCGGAGAGTAACTCCTGTTGATTAAAAAAATCCCTATTGATTGTGTTTAAGGTAAATGGTGATAATAAACGATAATTATATTTCCTAATCTTCACAGCAAATATTCTGATTTAGCTGAAAATGTATTATTAGAAATTTTTAAAAAAGTACAAATATTTCGATCACTATTTTAGCTCAGAATTAAAAATTGTTACCGCTTTTTTCACTGCGGCATTTCCATTCACCATTGCCTATCAAATGGCTTAAAGATTTTGCTATTTGGACATAATGTAACCTTATCACATCGAGATGGGAAAAGAAATTGTCTACTGAAATTTAGACATTTTCTTTTCTTTGGGCATTACCAAGTATCAACTTTAAAAGCTTTTCTCCAAACTCAGCATCTCACATTTCTCATTAATGACTGTTGCGTGAATGTCGATGTATGTTTAAAAAAAGCACATGGAAATAAAACAGACATTTTCTTGATTAATTGATAATTACTTGTGGTTATTGAGTAGTTTTCTGTTTGAAAAATGCCTGCCTGAAATAGTGAAATGAATATTTTTCCCAAATAAATGTATTTATTCTACACATATGATGGTGTAGAAGAAATATTCAATAAAGAGGATTTGCAGTGTTCTTATATATAGTGAACTTTATTATTCTAACCGTATTTATTTGCAAGTATCGGACGGTCATATGACATTTGAACTTTTTACGCTGGTTTAGAATTGTTAATTTTCTCCAAATAATTTCCCTGAACGGCTATAGTCTCTCTATTTTGATGGAAACTTAAACAATCTGCTAATCTGCTGAGGTAAAATATGAAAGTTATGATGTAGTTATTCTTTATGTATATAAAAATATTATATATATATATATATAGGTAATCTACCGGTTAAGGTAGGTTTTTGTATGGACACAACTATCAAATAAACATTTTGTGACTCCCCCCCTAGCAACCTAATCTATATCAGGTCCCTCTTCACCTCTGTGTACTTTTTCCTCCCTTCATCCCATCCAACATCCCTACCCTGTTCCTGCCCTTACCTCGCTTGCCCAACATTCTCCCCTCTATTATCTTCTTCAACATTCCACTACCGCTCAATACGCCTTTCATCCATTTTTCCTGCCTCCATAGGATTTCTCCCAACAAACCCCTCTCCTCACCCACCATCTCTAGTACTTCCTCATTTGTTTTCCTTTCGGTCCACTTCACCTTCTCCATTCTTCTCCACACCCACATTTCAAAAGCCTCCAATCTACGTCTATCCTCCTGCTTCAACGACCACGTTTCCGCGCCGTACATACGAGAGTCATCCGGAAAGTAGTACCCGTTCGTGCCGCATGAAGTGCTGACGACGCGAGTAGCCGCTGGACGAGGTCAGATAGCTTCAGTGGCATGTCTGCCTTCTCTGAGCCAAGTTGCGTGACGCTAGCATTGCCTGTGTTGTTTCTGTGATTGTTTACAATGTTTAAAAAAATTGAGAACGCCGCCAGTTGTGAAGTGAGGGCAGTGATTAAATTCCTCAATGCAAGAAACGTTCGCCCATGTGATATTCATCGCCAATTAAAGGAGGTGTATGGAGACAATGTAATGGACGAGTCGTCTGTTCGGCGGTGGTGTCGCAACTTCAACATGGGGAGGGGGAACACACACGACGATGAGCGTTCGGGGAGACCGTCTGTCATTACAGACCAACTGGTGAGCTCAGTTGACGAATTCGTGAGGAACGATCGGCGCGTCACAATTGATGACATCTGTGAGCATTTTCTCACTGTTTCTCGAACAATTGTTCATGAAATTGTTAAACACCATCTGCATTATGCAAAAATTTGTGCAAGATGGGTCCCTCGCATGCTTACAGATGAGCACAAAACCAAGCGTATGGCTGCAGCACTGACGTTTTTGGGACGTTATTCTGATGAAGGAGACTCTTTCTTGACTCGCATAATTACTGGTGACGAAACATGGGTTTGTTATGCATCACCTGAGAGTAAACGACAGTCAATGGAGTGGCATCATGCTCATTCACCAAACAAACCAAAAAAATTCAAGACAGTTCTGTCCACCAGGAAACTCATGGCAACCATTTTCTGGGATCGACGAGGTGTATTGCTTATTGATTTTATGGCCCGTGGAGACACTATTAATGCCAATGCGTATTGTGAAACATTAAAGAAATTACGGCGGGCAATACAAAATCGGCGGCGAGGTCTATTGTCTACTGGTGTCATTCTCGTTCATGACAATGCCAGGCCTCATGCAGCTGGGATAACACAAAAACTTTTGCAGCAATTCAAATGGGAAACTTTCGACCATCCACCGTATAGCCCGGACTTGGCCCCTTCAGATTTTCATCTCTTTACAAAGCTTAAAGACTTTTTGGCAGGAAAAAGATTTGACAGCGATGAAGAACTTAAAGAAGGAGTGACCCTGTATCTCAATGAGCTGGCGGCGAAGGACTATGCAGCAGGAATACAGAAACTTGTCACACGTTATGACAAATGCCTTAATTTGCTTGGAGATTATGTTGAGTAGTAGTTTAAAGTATCCTCTTTCAAATAAAATTTTTTATGTTTGTTAATATTTACTTTTGTGTCTTTATTTCACGAACGGGTACTACTTTCCGGATGACCCTCGTAGCTACCCTCCATATCAGAGTGTTTACGAGTCTTTTCTTAACCTCCATGTTCAACGTCCCCGTCATCAACTCCCTCCTCCTTGAGAAAGCCTCCTGGCATAGCGCAATTCTTCTTATTTTTATTAGCCAGGCTCAAATCCGAGCCTATTGGTACAAGATTTTGAAGTGGAACGGGTGAAAGTAAAAGCAATGTAGGTTCTCAAAAGCTGACAGAAGCGGACTTCGAGCACTCATTTTAGCAATAAAATTGCTATGGGGATTGGCATGTAGAGTAAAATGAAAGCGCTGAAATAAAATGATTTGATGCGCTGGTACGGTTATTTAATTGGCACAATCGATGTATTTCGAAAATCCTTCTGAGTATTCCATATTTCTCCAATACTTTAATCAGTTACACAGTTTATTGTTTTTCCTTAAAAATCGGCAAGTGTTAAAATGTATTCTAAGCAATCGACTATCGAAATTGATTTAGTCCGTAATCTTTCAATTTAAAATAAATGACAAACTCCATATCGTGGGATAATTTTTATCTAATATTCTATCTGCATCTCCACAATACTAATACCCCGCCGGCCGCTGATAGGACTTGTGGCGCGGCTCGCTAGGAAGAATTGAGGCATACCCACTCAGAATAATTAACCTACAAAAACTTATTTTAACTTACACAAATTGAAATAAATAAAAAAGAAAATATTGTACATAAGCACATGTACCAACAAATGCATCAGATATCTCAGGAGCGCATAATATGGTTCCCACTTGTATTAACATTTATATTGATTTTGTAACTTTTATGATGCCAGATTACCTGAGGAAAGAACGAATCTTTATATCTTGACAGGAGTTTATCTCCACTATCTCCCTTATTTTACCTTTGTGATCCCATTTACCCATATGGATGTTTTTTCCCTCTCTCTTACCCTTTAAATACCCTTCCTGTCTCGTATTCCTTACCGTTCCCTATCATACACCTTTCTATAGTTATAGATATAGTCCGGCCATGGGACACAAACTTGCACCTTCAAAGGGTACATTCCTGATCCACCGGTTGTGCAGAATGTACCCCTCTCCATGGTTAGGCCCCCACTTTCCCCTGCCGCCATCGAATTTTTATTTCTAATTTGGAGAGGCCACCGAAATCTCAGGTCAATTATACCATTATTATGGAGTTATTGGGTTATTTTATAGGACTGGAAACATAAGGGAAAAGAAACCTGGCGTCGCCATTAATCAACTCAGCATGAAGGGCCGTAAAAGACAGTTTGACATCATATCGGATGGACCGCGTATTCCCCTTAAAATGCTCACTACACCGCACTCCTAGGAGGAATATATATTCAAGTGAAAAATCCTGTCGCCTCTGGGATTCGATCCCGGACCCTCGGGATAGGAACACAGTACATTATTTAACAGTCAATCCAGACCCCCCATCCAAATCACATCGCCCTTCCTTCCCTTCTAAGTCTATCCCCCTCGTCCCTCTCCCTACTACCACTCCGTGTCCTGCAGCCTCGTCTCATCGCGGAGGACTGAGCCACGCACTCAACCACTCTCTTCTCTTCCCTCCTATCCCTAGAAGCTAAAAGGTTTCTCCGGGCTCTACTCCCACACATGCAAAATTTCCCCCTTAACTATCGAACCCTCTCGACCTCGCGTACGCCTCGGGGAGTTGGTGTTAAGGGGCCCTCCGCTCGGATCCCGAGCTGCGGCCATCCACGACCCCTCGGGGAGGGGAAACAGCCGTCTTCAAACAAACACAAAAGAGTCCCATCCAATTAAATCATTCTCGTCCCGTGTGCCGACCTAAGGCGCTTAATATAAAGATGCAAAAGGCATTGGTGTGACCGCCCTCCGCCTAAAACACTCGTATTACGTCCCAAGGTGAGGTCCTTTGAAGAATTTTGTCCATGTGTAATATGGAGGTGAGATGTTAAATATCCGTGTCGGTGTGACATAGCAAATTGATCGATATTTAAAAAACGCTTTTTTATCCAAACATCTCAATTTTTCGTTTCGTCCAAGTTCCTTGTCTTTCAATTGAGAATGCTATTCAAAGCTATACTGAAGATGATAACTTCTCTTTAAGTGTTTATCAAAACTATATGAATATTTTCTCGTTTTCATGTAGTGCAGTTGATCCTTCATAACAAAAAGCAATAAAAAGTAACGTACCTAATCACACGTATATGGTGTTCGTATTCGTAAAATGTAACACAAGTAATCATTACATGGAAAATTATTCATCAACGGAACTTTCAATGGATTTTATTTTAATTTTTCAATACTCAAACTTCGATGGAGAACCTTATACTAAAAATTCGTCAGAGATACGAACGTAAGTCACATATGACATAGATGAGTCTTGTTTTGTTACCAACTTCCTAGTTTTGCAAACACCTATCATACAATATAAAATGCGTGTATTAAGCTTCAGCCAAAAATGGCAATATACGCATTATTTTTTCCCAATTCCTTCTTCTAAACGCTTTTTCGAAATCCACGAAACAGGCAAATACATCCTGATTGTATTCTATGTTCCTCTCGATTAGTGATCTCATTACTGTAATGGCATTACGCGTACCTCTCCCCTTCCTACACCCAAACTGATCATCCCCGAAGTAATCATTTGCCCTCCTCTCTATCCTTTTACTGATGATCCTGAGATCCTTCAGCTGAGTGGGATATCAAACTTAACGTTCTGTAATCCTCACATAATGTAGCCTTTACCTTTTTCGGAATAGGAACTAACACTGATCTCACAAAATCCACCGGCCAGATTCCTTCCTAAACATTTCAATAGTTCCACAGGAATGCTGTCTACCCCCACGGCCTTATTTGATTTCATCTATCTAAATACCCTTTCTATTTCATCGTTGAGCATGCCTAGACCTAAGCTATCTTCTTCTACGTCACGTTTCTTTTCTATGTCTAACCTTTTTGGCCTAGGTTCTTAAGTATGGAGACATACAGTGTTTCTCTATATTCCTTCCATCTCTCTTGGATTTATTCTGGTTCAAATATTATCTTACATTGACTTATCTTTAAGTGTTAGCACAGATCTTGCCTTCCTACTTCCCGATAATAATTTAACTCTGATTTTTAGCTCTAATTTTCTCTTTTCATTTCTCTCTTTAAATTCTCTAATTTGCCTGTCCTCAACATTGTCTTGACATTCCATATTTCTATTCTCACTACTTTCGTCTTCTCCTGCGTCTTCTGTCCAGCTGCTGTTATTTTTCCCCTGCAAGGGTTTCGTGGGATGACGACCGCGGAAGCCTTGCCTCCCCCGCTGCCGGGCACGACACACTGCATCTTGGGCCATGTGTCGTGCTTCTTTGGAGTCCCGCTCCATTTAAATTTACTGTCCAGCGTAAATTATCTTGGGAATAATAACTGAGGTGGTTTCCCGTTGCCTTCCTCAACAGTGGTTTTAACGTGACACCATCACTTAATGGCCGCCCCACTGGAGTCAGACGCCTTTGCAGCCGCCTCACTGAGGAACAGACGCTGCATGGACTTCCTTTCGTTTGGCTCCTAACCCTCGACCAATCTGGTATAGGTGACCCTGCCAGAAGCAATTATTATTTCTCCCGCCAGTACAGCTCTATGGGTCATCGGAACGCACGAGCCCTTCCACCACGTCAAGGTTGTAGTCCATGGGAGGGGTGGATAAATTTATTGATGTTCTTAAATAGCATTGCATTTATATACATATCTATATGCATATATATTATATATATATATGTATATATACATGATTTCTTCGAAGTAACACGGAAGTGTTGAATAAAAATCTTAGACAGTAACACAAAGCACGAGAACACATAAAAAGAAAACTCACAATAGTATCTTGATAATTTCCACGGACTCGAACTCCGTCTTCTTGGGAAGATGAAATATGACTGAGGAAAAGAGTACGTGGTGCAGAGAGAGAAGGGGACGAGGGAGAGGGGCAAAAACAGATAGTGGGGGAGGGGAGAAGGAGGGGTATGTGGAGGGGGAGAAAGCGGAGCGGAGAAGAGGTGGTGGGGGAGGGGTGAAGGAGGAGGTTATGGAGGGGGAAAGGGAGGCCAGAAGGGAGCGGAGATGGAATAGGGAGGATGCGGAAATGGTAACAAGCGACACAGAAAACTTACACTTCACCCAGGACAAGGATGACAAAATGTATGCGGATGAATAAATTGTCCCACCACCTGGCAAGAAGCAAATCCACCTCCATCCACCCCAGCCCCCCCCACCCTTTCAGTGAACGACATTGAGGCCCGGATGTTGATAGGTTTTACACAGCCATATAAATGCCAATTCCATTGTATTTAATTTTATAGGGTTATCGGATGGGGGAAGAGTTGCTAGCACGGAAACATTGTAACAGTGGTTGAAGGGGGTGTTTTGGTGGGAGGCATGTTTTGGGATGGGAAGACCCGCGGACGGGGAAGAGGGATTATATGAGGCGCGATGATTGTTCACCCTGAGGTTCAGGGGTGTAGGGCACTGGCCTATATAAAATGCCGGGCAGAGTTTGCAAGTCAGAAGATAGATTAAATTCTTAGATGTGCATGAGGAGTGGGGGAAGGGCAGGAGGGAGTTAAAAGTTGGGATGGAGAGGGGTGGAGTGGTGAAAATAACAAGTTTTGCATCTTGCTCGTAAGCACGGAGAGGGTGTGATTCTGGGGGTGGGAGGGGATTTGGAAAGAGGCTTGGTGGTTATATATATATATATATATATATATATATATATATGCAATGTAGCCTAGTCTCACGGGAGGAATATAACAATTGGTTGACACATTAGAACACAAAAATTATCAGCCACCTCGTCGTATTTTCTTTTATCTCGTCAAAATCTAGAAACTTGTGCTAAAGTCCCCTGGGACTTACTCCAAGCCGCAAACTATGGATCAGGTTTTCTAATGGCCTTAAATGGAAATGAATCTGGAGTCTATGGGTGTGACCTTGAAACGAATGCGCAATCTTCCCGAAAGTCAGTTGACAGACTACTAAATCAAGAGGAGATAAACTATCGGGAGCATGCACAAACCAACGGCAAAACTACGAAGCCAAATCGTGAGTGAAATATGGTATTGAATTCATAAAAACTGAAGTCCATTAGATACCATTTTTTGTGGTTAGGTCTGTGTGGAAGTAATGAACGGAACAATCACCACAAGATTAAAGGAGCATCAGCATTCTATATCTCCGGCATGAACGGCCGGGGAAAACCCCCGTAAAAGAACGAGAACAACAACCAGCAGCCTGTAATCTACATCTAAATGTACATAAATACCCTGCGAGCCACCAAAAGAGGTGCATGGCAAGGGGTGTAGCACCAGGAGGGAATGGTAAGGGATGAGGGGGTTGGAGTTTTCACATAGGTGAGGAAAGGTGGGGGAAACCTGTAAGAAAAAAATATATTTCCACATATACACACACACACTTATATATATATACATACATATATGTATATACATATATGTATATACATATATTTATTTATATATACATACACATATCCTCGCGCAGTCCCTAACCTGTACGTTAATACTTATTGTAATGGACTGACTCCTGGGGAATTTCGACTACAAGCATTATCTTATGGTTCTAGGAAAAAATAACATTCTAAACCTGCCAGTCTTGCAGTCTATCTCTCTAATCTTATATTCGTGATCCCGTCGACCGTAATACGTTGGGGATCTTATTATATCCTTGATGTCATCGGAAAAGGGCCCATCTTTAAATATTAATAAGTTTAATATATATTGCAAAACCCGCTGTGTAAGAGAATACCAACCAACATGGACCACGCCATCAGTTGGGGCAAACAAAATGCCGCAGCAGTAAAACCAGAGAAGTCCGGAGAGCAATCTCAGACATGCAGTACAACCAATAAAACGAGGTCTGTTCAAAAACTTCGCAAAATTTTTAATTACAAAAAATACTTCCCTTACAAATAATTGGTCAGAGTTCTATTCAAAGTAGTCTACTCCCTAACGTATGCACTTATCTCAATGGTAATTCCACGCTTTGAAACAGTCCTAGAACTTCCAATTTTTCTCGATCTCAGGAATAGTGGCAAATCGTACACCATTGAGTGTTTTTTTTAGTTTGAGGAACAGTGTAAAGTCACATGGGGTCTGGTCTGGTGAGTAAGGTGTGTGAGTAAACACAGTGGTCCTGTTTTTGGGTAAAAACTTACGAGTTCTGAGAGACGGATGAGCCGGCGCGATGTCGTAGTGAAAAAAACATATCGCCGCTTCTCAAAAGTTCGGGGGGCATATTTGCTTGATTCTCTCTCTTTCGCGTATCATAACCCGAAGTTATTACTCCGTAAAAAGAGACGTTTCGGGCGTGATATGGTGGAATATCATGATTAATTTCAATTGGCAATTTTCGACAAAATAAAATTTTAATTCGATCGGTTTCGGTGTAACTACATCACCAGAAGATGATGGGCCGTGTTGACTGGCTCACGTTTAAGTAGGTATTTGTGATGCAAAGCCCTCTTTGCATCTTAGAAAACAGACAAGATCACTCAGGTATTCATTCACACTTGTCAAGCTTTTGGAGGGATATTAAAACCACAGGTATTGCAATTTTCCACTAGATATTTTATTTCGACACTACCGGTTTCGATGTTTTCACATCATCATCAGGTGTGAGCACAAGTGCGTATCTTCTTCACATATATAGTTGCAACAAGGGGTGGGGGGGTTGAAGGAGGGAAAAAAGGGGGGAAAAGGAGACAGGGGAATTCCATGAGGGGAAGGTTGAAAGGAGGAGTCAAAGAGGCGGGGAGGAACAGTGGGAAATCCAAGGGGTGGGGGTGGAGGTTTTTGGGGGGGGGGGCAATACGTTTGTCATCATTCGTTTTGGAGGGATGTTTGAGTTTATGGTCGATCTAATATTTTTCGTACATGTAGATGTAATAATTGCACATGAAAGAGTGATGACCGAACATCTCCCGCCATACGCTTTTAAGGTGTGTTACGTAGATGCAATAAAATGTGAGATTTTTGGGTTTATTACACTAAATACTGAAATATATGTATGCACAAATTATCATATTTTCCATCCCTTATTAAGTGACTCTCGGACATCTGCTTTTTAAAACGATTGGTTTCATGAAAAAATATTCTACGAAAACGATGGATCCCAAGTAATTAAACCCGAAAGTTGTTCGACGTTAAAATCTGTGCCAAGGTATAAACTTCTGGAATTGTCATGTCTTTGGGACAGTATAATTTCATGATACGTTTTTTATGAGAAACAGAGGACTTATCCCGACGTAATTTAATCGTTTCGGTCGGAGGTAGAAAAATATACCCACAAAATTTGTTTTACCATTGCTTGACTACTATATAGAACTTAAGTCAAGAAATCTTGACTCGACTGGCAAAAATGATAGCAAGACAATGAGTGAGTTAATAGCCTAAATAAGCATCTTCTCATTTTCTCCCCCAGCATATTGGATTTGCAGCTCATCGTGTTTAGCTTGTCACGGTTCAGTTGCTGGATTTTCTGTTTCGTCGGCTCCGGCTGAGGACTGGGACGAGGGAAAAATGAGGAGGGGAGTGGACGGAGTGAGATGCCATCCCTAACTCCTCCCATTCATCCTCCTCCCCAAAACTACTAGCGTGAAGTTCCCGGCAGATCGCCCTAGTTACCTTCCTCGAGTCCCCCTCCGTTTTCCCTGGAAGTCTCTCTCCTCCAACCTCCTCCCGGCCATCCACTCCTGCAAAATTTTCTCTCTCTCCCACCGGCTTTCCCCTTCCTCACACCCCTCAGTCCCTCTCTCACGCCCCGGTTTCTCTCTTTCTCACTCTCCCTCTCTCCCGTGGAATGATTCATTCATACATCCACTGCCACTTATCTCCCACACTCGATTCAATTTGCAATGCAAATATTTTCTTTTGATTTGTTTAGTCAATTCCGGCGACACCACCCCTCATAGCGACGAAACCAACACTCCCCCGACTCCCATGCGTTCCGTCCCTCTTTCCCCCTTCCCTTTCCCAGTTTGCCCGTCCCTTTCCGCATCCCCTTGATTCCTATTTCCTGATGCCTAGTCCTTATATACACATTTCGGGCATTTATTTTAAAAGTTTCCTGTTATTTTGAGGTTTGATACCTCTTCTGAGCTATTACCCGATCATTTCTTTGCTGTTAACGGGCGGGATACATTTTTGTAATAATTTAAAAATTTAAAATTTAGACACTTTACACCTTTACTGTCACTAAAATGATCTGGGTGTGAGTTCTTTTGAAAACCTATCACACCTTTATTATATATATATATACATATATATATATATATATATATGGGGACCCATTCCTTTCTCTGTGTCGGGTGCCAGGAGGATTTGGTACCCGAAAAATCACATTACTTGGGTGGAGCTGCAGGTGTCCAGAGAGTCTTTCCCGGGAATTGAACCCCGGGCTCTCCGGTCAGTAGTCCAACTCTATACCCCTGGACTATATATATACATTTACATATTAGTAGCACAATAAATGAATTATTATTTGAAATACAAATATCCTCTTGTTCGACGAAAGGACTCATTATTTTACGTTTTTATGTAAATTTTATATTTATGTAAACGCTATACAATGTCTTCCCCTTCAACAAATTGATTTGTCGAAATCAACTTATGATCTTATCAATGATCAATTGTGATCTTTTCACGCCTTTATCGTAAGTAATGAACTCTTCCTTTTTTCGTGTAATAATCGATGATATAATGTCTATTTCCAGATGATCTGAAAGAAGTCACTCTATTTTTATAAAACGATTTAGAATGAAGTGCATATGTATCGACGCGAAACAAATACCTCCCCAAAATGTGACCATAATAAATGTTAATAATTTATTTACGCATGCCCATAGGTAATTTTGGGATTGAAAGTTGAATTAGGAGTTTGAATTAATGATTTAACTGCAGATATCTCAATTTTTTACGGCCATTGAAACAACTAAGTATACGTAATGTAAAATATAATTCTAAAGTTATGTGTTTTATGAATGGAAGCAAGGAAGCAATTATACTCGTACTTCCAGTCATTTCAAAGGCAAAATTATTATACACATTCCTAGGAGTTGGATAAATACATGTATGTCATTTTAAATCTCCTAAATTGAGACTGTAGAGGAATTATTATTACCTATGAGTTATTGAGCCAACTTTGGTAATTTCACTTAAAGTACCTATCAGACTTTTAAAGCTAATTGTTGAATTTTTTTCTTACTTCAATTTATAAAATGGTTCTCATGGTCCATTTTTTTACCCGTTTAGTGCAATAACATCCAACTCAGCTGATTCTCCTATTATTTTACGGCTGAGCATTGTGCCAGCTACTACCTTTAAACGACTGAAAACTTAGAAGCTGGTTTAGGTTTTTATTTTTTACCTTTTTTTACCTCTATCTTTCATTTTTTCTCTTTAGCATCTTTAGCTTTTTGTTTAGGTCAAAATATATTTAAAATGAAACCAATATTATTCCACATTTATCCATTACTCAAGTAATTATTGTAATTACGAAATAAATCTGTTAAAATTCTCTCGAAAATCCCGGTTATTTAGTAATTCCTGAGTTTTGACGAAATGCCCATTGAAATACACAGCGTCATCCTCATTCTTGCCTTAATCAAATAATTTATTCAAACAGTACTTAAGTTTATAATTAGATGCCGATATTAACAATTAAATCCCTGTGTTAACGTGTCCACAGTTTCTAACAGTTTCAGGCCACTATCAACAATGTGTTACAATATAAATTATTGTTATGGATAATCTTTCGTTTAAGGTTGATTTTATAATTATAACGTCTCTCTCAAACCAAAAAAGCAAATAATAAAGAAATCAAAGCTCCTCTTTATCCCTGTATATATCATTCCTCCCTCTATTGGGTCCAGAATACCTAACCAATTCCTGCTCCTTCCTCGTTTGTCAAACAGTCTCTTCTCTATCAGTGTTCAATATCTCACTGTTAATCGATTTACTTGGTATGCAATATTTCCTTTCTCTATGATTTCTCCCAAAAACCCCTCTCCCTCCTCATACTCATTTGTTTTCCTTTCAGTTCCCTTCTCCATCCTTTTACACACCCATATTTGAAAATCGTTCAATTTTTGTCTTTAATCCTGCTTCAATGACCATGTTTCCGTGCCGTAGATAACTACGTCCCATATCAAAGGTTAAATGAGATTTTTCCTAAGATGCTTACTCAGCGCCCCTGTCATCAATTCTATTAGCGTTATCAAATATTCATTGCTTAACACATTTTTTTCTTATGCTCATAAGTAATTAAGCCAATTTGGTCCAAACGCTTCCGAGAAAGATAAATTTTTCTATCTGCTCCAGTTTTTGCCCTCCTATTTATAAGTTTCGTTTACATTTTTTCTTTCAAGTAAAACACAATCTTTCCATGGGCAGATATTCTCATCTCGTATCTATTGCACTGAATACCAATTCCCTCAGCAATACTTACAAACCCTTGGCTGCCTAACAAAAAAAATGAGTCAACAGTAAGTCTAACTGACTTGTAAACTCCACTCTTATCCATGACTGAATTCCGCACCGACTTTCATTCATTTCTCTAGTCCTTCCCATCATTCTACAAGGACTGTCCCAAAAGTAATAAGACTTACTATATTTTTTGTGGTATAGACGAACGGACGAGCGGCGGTTTCTCTGGCAGGATTCGAGGGACGGAAGTCTCATGAAAGCATGGAGGCCGGGTATCGGGATTGTACGGAGACATACAGGGTTCCCACCGCGAAGGCCCGGGATCAAATCCTGGAGGCAACAATTATTTTTCAGTGGAATCCCGATTCCTAGTTGAGGTGATTTGTGGAGAGCACGTTGAGTACGACGCATGTCTGATGGAACGTTAAACTGCGGACCCCTTTGCGCCTTTCTAATAGAATAGGCTAATGCCGACGACGGGTTTCTCTCCACCCTTCCTTTCGCACCCATCTCTTATAGTACAAACAAACATAGCTATCGGTCTCCTCACCAGCAAAACTAAAAAACTACAAATTAGTTCATAAAGACTCATCCATCAACCATTTCCTAAATGTATAATTAGTTCCGTAGGGATAGGTATTCCCTGCCACTATTTTGATTTCAAATTCTCTAAGTCCCTTTTTGTCTCATCATCGAGTAAGCTTTAACCTAAGCTATTTTTATCTACGTCATATTCTCTTTCTTTGTGGAACTTTGTTTTTCTAAGTTTGTTACCATAAATTTCTTCCATAAATTTCTTCCGCGGGTCGCAGTGGTCTGGTGGGTAGAGCGTTGGACTACTGACCGGAGGGTCCCGGGATCGATTCCCGGGCAAGGCACTCTGGGCACCTGCAGCTCCACCCAAGCTAGTTGATTTTTCGGGTACCAGGTCTTCTGGGAAACCATAACCGGCACAGGGAATGTGTGATTATTCACACGCCGTCGGGCTTAGTACACGGGTGAGCTCTACCATCACCTACTAAACCGACCTTCGGGTTGATTACTGTGTTTATGGTTTATATTCCTTCCATCTCTCTTCAATCTTTTTCAGCTTAACTAGTATTTTCCTGACATATCTCTAATTACACAGGCCAACAGTGGTTTTGGTGCCGGAGCTTTTAATGCTGATTTAAAGAACAATTGGGGTGAATCCAATTATAACACTAGTTTTTTTCCTATCAGCTATAGTTTTCAAGATAAAGATATGTTGTTACTTACGTAAAAAAATCTTCTACATGATGATATGGGAATATTATATTAATAATAAAACCCACTAAATATAAAGACTTGATTTATTTCTAGGGCTGTTAAATCACCCACAAACACAACAGAATTTTACAATACAATTGAACACAAATACGAAAATGTTTTACTGTAATAAAACAAATTGAAAAGAAAAAAATACATAAAAACATCACTCAACACATCGGAAGCTTCTTTTGCTTCTTGAGTGCACTTTGTTCAAACAGTCTCGTTTTAAGCACCAGCAGTAATCTGCCATCATATGGTTATCCCATCTTCCTTGGTGCGAGCTTCCATTGTTTTTATATCCTGGTGAAATCTTTCACCTTGTTCTTCACTTGTGTCTCCTAAATTTCCAAGAAAATTGTCTAAGTGGCTGTGTAGGTAGTGAAATTTTGTGCTCATATTACATCCAAGTGATTTGAAGTTACTGAGCATAATGTTTACCAGCTCAATATAATTTTCACTTTCGTGAGTTCCTAGAAAATATTTTATGACCTCAACAAATGACATCCAACTAATTTTTTCAATCTCATTCATTGACTCGACAAAAGCAGGATCCTTTGTAAGTTGTCTGATTTGTGGCCCCTCAAAAATACCAGCTTTAAGTTTTTCAATACTTATATGGGGCATCTTTAGTCTTAAGTAGCCGAAGCATGGTCCATCCTTGTCAAGAGCCTTTAAAAATTGCTTCATTAGGCCTAGTTTAATATGTAGAGGCGGTAAGATGATTTTCTCTCTTTCAACTAAAGATTCAGCAATGATGTTTTCTTTCCCAACAACCAAGTTTTCTCTCTTAGGCCACTCCTTCTTAATCCAGTGGTTTTGTCTGTCCCTGCTATCCCAGAGGCACAAGAAACAAGGATATTTTGTGTAGCCACTTTGCTGCCCAAGAAGAAAGTTCACCATTTTTAAATCTACACAAATCACCCAGCGATATTCCTGGTATTTTATCTTCTGTAAGACCAATGCTATTGTATCGTATTCTTCTTTCATTTTAGTTGAATGAGCGATTGGTATTGCGCCAAACCTGTTACCATTGTGAAGAAGTACACATTTTAAACTACGCTTGGAGCTATCAATAAACAAACACCAATCACTAGCATCATATTGTGATAGTAGTCCTATTTTTTCCAAAAGACCATTAACGCCTAAACAAAATGTAAGATTGTCTTCTTGAGTAAAGAATGGTAGTATATCCTTTTCCCTTGTGCGATAAAAACTTATTTTTTTACCGGGTTGCAGTAAATTCTTTTCAAGTCGGTACAAACGATTTTTGTTTTTTAATCTCATTGGCCTACAATATAGAAATATACATAAAACTTATTGACAGTTTATTGAAAATAAAAGGAACACCGGAGAGTGGTTATAAATTAGTATACTTATAGATTTATTTAACTTTGAAAATTATTTTCCGGAGTATATCAAATATTAAATCAACTAATCGTATGATGTGCCATATCTAAAAAAGTAGAGCCGTTAAATAAAAATGGATTTCATATTTGGATTCAGCTCTACAAATATAGTCAAAATCATCTCAAAGATTCCCGGCACCAAAAAAAAAGTTTATTTTTGTAGGCCTATGTGATTTTTACTCCCTGTAATTGTCGCGTTAAAATCATAAGAGTATCTTTCTTTTGAAATTTAATTATTCTATTTAATCCTTCATAGTCAATATATATATAAATGGAACGTAAAATGATAATTTCAAGAAAATTTTTAAATGTTAGGATATTTTATGCAATCAAATGTCCAGTTTAATATTTCTAGTTGTATGTGGATTAAAAGAAAAAATGCCAACGAAATCTTCTGCTGAAAGGAATAGGGCAGTGAGAGAAGATTTTACTCTTCCAACGAGATACTACTACGCGTATACCTTGTGTAAATTTTCAATTCCGCATCAATCTCACGTGTAGAAAATAGACGATCCAAATCGTAAAAATAATTACTTATTTCGGATTCGGAAATTGATCGCTTAATTATATTACGGAGTGGAGAACACACTCTTATTGATCTAATTTGCGATGACTTTACGTGGAAATAGATTGCTTTTTTTGAGTGTCGTTCCTAAACCTAAAAATCATATGTATGTAGACGTGGTGTATAAGATATCGGTCAGAAAACTATCCAGTATTGCAATATTTTGAGAATAGTAGACTACCTAGAACAATGAGGGCTCCGTTCCCTTCTATTTTATCCCCTTATGAACTCACACGCTTATCCCAGCGCCTCTTCCACTTTTGAAAACAAGTAATCAGACTCATCTCTCGTTATGACCATTTTAAACACTGGCTCTACGTATGCGGTTAGGAACAACTCTCGTGCATCTGCAGCACAAAACTCTTGAATTCGACGAATAAAAGAGAATGCGACGAGGCAGCTCGTAATTAGTATTCCGAAAAGGAACGTTGCCAATTCTTTTGTTTCTTGTTTCTTCAAAGTTTAGTCAAGACTTTTATCGTTATCGTTCCCCCTTATCATCACCAAAGATTTGAATTATTCCATGGAAATATGCCACTCCTAACAATTAATTGAAAGCAAAATTTTTTATGGCTGCTTTAGGAAATCAAAGATAAATCAGTTACGGTTCAGTGTCCTTAGCAGAAGTAGCTTCTTTAGAAAGCTTAAGAATGATATAATTCCACTTCCCCACTTCCTTTTTCCTCTCATGTATTGCTTTTTCAATAGAGGAATAAAGCTTATTTTTGCTTCAATCATACTTTTCTCTTGTTGGACGGATATTTAAGCAGATTTACTGTGACGCAACGAAAAGAAGGCCGACTAAATTCCTGATCCAAATGCATGAGAAACTGTAAACTTGCTCGCAATCAAAGGTATATAAATTCGGGGCGGGTGAACTCATAAATTTTGGCGCATAGTTAATTAAAGGCAGTGTAAAATGTGGGATGGCCCTTTCCTCTCGTCCTCCCCGTACGCTTTTTACTCAACTGTCAACCTCCCACAATCCATTCCCCCATCTCCGCTAAAGCCTCCACCTACCCACCGCCTAGCCTTCGTCCTTTCCCGCGCTTATCTCGCGGCAGCGACTGGGTCCGCGATCCCGCACGGCTATCCCTCCAACCGTGCCGCCTGCGCTTGCTTTCCGCCCCCTCGCTCGCCTCCCGGTGTCCTTCTTACCACCATTATCTCCATCCATGGAATGAACTGTCTCGGACCCGAAGTGAGGCGTCAACTTGTCGTCCCTGGGCATCACAAAGCACAGGGGTAGAACGCAAGGGCGGGGGAACGTGTTGTCACTCAGTCTTTCCATCCTTGAGATCGTCCTTTGTTTGTCCTCCCTTAGTCTCACGGAAGCCCGTATTTTCTAAAGACCTTTTTCTCCTCCATCCCTTTCCCTCCTCAACCACCCATTCTCCCACACTCTCCCCTAATGGAACGCGGAATGTGAGACGTGCACCCGCTTCTCGACCGCGCCCGGAATACTCTCACGGGCTTCCATCCTTCCACACTCTCCTCCTACCCATTCCATTAACCTCATGTTGCTCCCCTTCTTCCACACTCCCAGTCCTGTTGATTATGGTGGTCTAAATGTTGCGTATTTTCGGGCGCGATAGCTTGCAGTTTTTCCCCAGAATCTTTCCTGTCGCCGCGACAAAAAATTTCCGTGGTAGTTGTTCACCCCGTGCTCTTCGCCAGTGATCATCCGCCCATTTGTATCATTTCGTCCTTTTGCGGTATTATCCTAGACACTCCGGTGTGGTCTACGTCGTTGGGAGTAAGTTTCTTTGCGTTGTCAAAATATTGGAGAAGTTAGAGCAGAAGTTAGACCTCATAATGTTTCTCGATGAAGGAAGATCTAATCAAGGGAAATAAGATGATGGTCGAAGGATGATTACAGGCGGCTTTAAACGAACTATGTACCTGTTTGGTTCATACTCAGTTTTAATCCGACTTTTATTTTACTTACAACATGAGTACCTCTGTGGAAATATGAAATTGGAACGTGAAATGAAAAAATTATAAATAATGCGTGGTATATAACCTTTGGTGAATGAAATAGGAGCAGGGTGAAATGACCATACCAGCCTTCGAGTTGATTACTGTGTTTATGGTTTTACATGTATATATGGCATTAAAGGAGATGAAAGCAAATAAGGCCGTGGGGGTAGACAATATTCCTGTGGAACTGTTGAAATATTTAGAAAAATGTGGGAAGAAGACAATATGGACTGATTCGTGGTATCTATGAGGAAGGAATCTGGCCGGAAGATTTTGTGAGATCGGTGTTAGTTCATGCTCCGAAAAAGGTAAAGGCTTCATTATGTGAGGATTACAGAACAATAAGTTTGATATCCCACGCAGCTAAAGTTATTCTCAGAATCGTCAGCAAAAGGATAGAGAGTACGGTAAATGATTACTTAGGGGATGATCAGTTTGGGTGTAGGAAGGGGAGAGGTACGCGTAATGCCATTACAGAAATGAGACCACTAATCGAGAGGAATAAAGAATACAATCAGGACGTTTTTGCCTGTTTTGTAGATTTCGAAAAAGCGTTTCATAGAGTGAATTGGGAAAAATTAATGCGTGTATTCCAGAAAATAAGAATGGATTGGAGGGACAGGAGACTGATCCGCAACCTGTACATGTCTCAGACTGCTCTGGTGCGAGTGGGGAACGCAGAGTCTGGATGGGCAGTGTTAGGAAGAGGGGTAAGGTAGGCTTGTCCGTTGTCACCGGTGCTATTCAACGGATAAGTGGAGGAAATGTTTAAAGAGGCATGGGAAGAACTGGGGGTAGGGATGAGAGTCGGAGGGGAATTCGTACAATCGGTTAGGTTTGCTGATGACCAAGCATTAGTTGCTCAGGCAGCCAAGGGATTGCAAGCATTGCTGAGTGAATTGGAGGTTCAGTTCGATAGATGGGATAGGATGAGAACCAATATTAATACAACAAAGGCTATTCGAGTTTCCAGAAAGTTAGTTAAAAATATTAAAGTTGGAGGGGAAAAATGGAGTAGGTAGAACAATTTACGTATCTCGGAGGTGTTTTTGACCAACTCGGTCAAAATAGCTTGGACGTAAGGAGAAGAATAGTGCTAGGCAAGGAGGCTTTCTCAAAAAGGAGGGAGTTTATGACGGGGACGTTGAGTAAGGAGGTTAAGAAAAGACTCGTAATAACTTGTATATAGCGTGGCCATGTGCAGCGCGGAAACGTGGTCGCTGAAGCAGGTGAATAGACGTAGATTGGAGGCTTTTCAAGTGTGGGTGTGGAGAAAAATGGAGAGGCTGAAATTTAACGAAAGGAAAAAAATGAGGAAGTAATGGAGATGGTGGGTGAGGAGAGGGGTTTGTTGAGAGAAATCCAATGGAGGCAGGAACAATGGATAAAAGGCGTATTGAGCGGTAGTGGAATGTTGAAGAAAGTAATAGAGGGGAGAATGTTGGGCAAGCGAGGAAAGGGTAGGAACAGGATAGGAATGTTGGACGGGATGAAGGAAGGAAAGAAGTACACAGAGACGAAGAGGGAGTTGATGTAGATTAGTTTGCTGGATCGGGTTTTGTTTGGACTTGCAAAATATTTACATGTATTTGTTAGTTGTGACTATCCAAAAACCTATGAACTCGGATATTTCAGGTAACTCTGGTGAAAATATTGTGACACCTATCTAGTTTAAACAATAGCTCTTAAAAGTAAACTATCTATCTATATTATGCCTTCCTAAGCTATATGCTACATGTATACATATTTTTTAGTTGATGATAATTTCGCCTGCAGTGCGTTAGCCATCACCCGTATATGTCACTTTCTCACCGATGTCTACAGAGAATCAACTGACATACAAAGTACATAATTAGTTATAAATCGAAGGAAATTATTTTTTTTCATAAGTCGCGCACACAAGCTACAAGTGTAAATGAAGCAAAAAAAACTATTTGGCGTTTGACCGGGGCCACATAATTGTGTTCAGTCTTCTGGAAGAAAAAAATATTTCCAAAAAAAGTACCCTTTTAACCTGCCATCCCCTCATTTACATGATCCACGACGGTTTGTTAGTCACGCCCCTGGGCTATGAGGTATTTTTCTTTTCCCCTTGCTCCTCAAAGTGGCGTTATTAAATGTGTTCAGGGGAGGTTAGGAAACGAGACAGGCCACCGTCGCGTTTCTCCTTGCCACGCAACCTTCCCGGTCATACCTTTCCCTTTATACTTGCCTGCCTGTTTTTCCTTATCCTCCCCACCCCGGATCCAGGGCGGCATTTCCCTGTCGTCCGCCATCCCCACCTTTCCCGCTCTCACCCCGCCTCCGACTCCCAAAAGGTTTAATTTTTATCGTATCCCCGGGGCTGTTCCGCTTTGTTTCCTGGTTACCGCAAATGTGTAATCCCTTTTGACGAGGTTTTTCCACGAAAGACTGGAGATTTTCTAAGGTCTCTCCATACCCGAAAGTCCCATATTGCCTCTCGTAACTCTTGCAACAGACCTCGTCTCTGCATAGATGCGAGAAATCCGTCCATGCCTCGACAAGACATCTGATTGGTTCCGTTTCGACGCGTCGTCTATTTTAAACTTGGGTGGCGAGAATTGAGTGGGATATTACTTTAAAGGAACAAGACTTATTTGGCTGTCAAGCCTATGTAGTAATTATATCTATCTACAGAAGAGATATTATTGAACATCAATGTGTAGAGAGTCTCTTTATTTTCCTTTTCAGTCTTTGGAAATAAAATTCTGCGATAGCAAAAGGGAAAGAGGCGCGCTTATCGAAATATTACGTGTGGCAGCAAAGGTAGTAAACCAAATAATTTATTTTTTGTGTATCATCTAAACATTATATCAACACATTCCTGTTTATTCCTTTCTACTCTGAGTTGAAGGATTCATCAGATATGTTCATCCACGATATAATTTCTCTTGAATTTTATCAGTATAAAAGATAATTTTAGTTCCACGTTCATTTTCAGAGAAAGTCAAGCCGAAAGCTTTCGATTTAAGCATTAGCTTTGAGTTACCTTTTATTAAACACCGTGTTTGAAAACTTTATATTTTGTGTCAATGGTAACAAAAAAGGGGAAAGTTTTAGGCCGAGTATATGGACAGATTAAGGTAGAAGGTCATAATGTTATATTGGTGAGATCGAAAGTAGTTTACGTTGGGCTTAGAAGCGCTAACAAAGAGCTGGGACATTTAACAGGGACTAAACCTTACACGTTCAAGCTTCGCTTCGTAAATGTTTTGTACTTATATATGTCAAAAAAAAAGAGAGAGAACAGGAGAACCTGTTCGCAATGGATTTCCACAAAGTCTCGGCCTCAACCATCAGTCACAAAAAGAGAGAGACCGTACTTTTCAAAAGAATTAGAATGGAAATATGTGGAAGAGTACGCCCTCTCTTTCATTGAATGGATTGAACAAAGACGTTACGAAAAGACTAATGCAAACTTTAAAATAGAGCGTTTGTGTAATTCAGAAACAGGCAGAAGAATCAGCGTTTAGGCAGAAGAATCAGCACAGATTGGGGTATTTTAGATATGAGTGCGAATACAAATGGAAATAAAATATATTTGGCTGAAAACGAAGCAGGAAAAGGAGAAGTGTGAAGTTCTCGGCATGGTGGTGGAAAAGAGACGGGAAGATCTAGGGATGTTAAATATGTCTTTAAGTTTTTATGGGTAAGAATTCCTTTGATTAATGAAAATTCATTTTTCCGAAGTACAGAAAACTGAGATAATTCTATTTTGATTTAGAAAAATTAAAATTTTTGAGTCATTACAATATTAAGAGTTAGAATATCAAGTAATTGTGTGTTATAATTTTCAAAGAGGATTGAAATATTGAACTGACATTTACTAAGCTATTCACCAAGAAAATTCAAAATAATTTTATTTAATCTTTTACAAGATTTGCGTTTAGAAAACATTTTCCAGGTTTAAAACTTTAAATTTGACTTTTTATGGTATGCTTCTTTATTTATCTTTGTCAGCATTTCACAATGCGGAGGTGATTTCTTTCGAAACTCATAAAATAAACTACAAAACTGAAAAAGGTACAGAATAGCTATAATGGAAAAAATCTAATTTTTATTATTGAAAGAATAATTATAGAAGAGATAACAGATAACTATTATATAATCTTCATTTATTTAAACGTATTTATTTCATAACTTCTGAGAGAAGATAATGGGAATCCACTCAATCGAAAATTACCGAAAAATACGCATTTAGTGATTCCATTTATAAGAATGGGACAAATATGGTCGTATATCATGGTCGATGAAGGTGTAAAAATATTGTTCATTTTGTTTCTTTAATTAATCATCTGTAATGAATTTTTATATTTGTTTTTATGATACATAATTGGAACGTAATCACTAAAATATTTTTGACATTCTTGAACGAAAAAATATAAATATACTTAGCTGGTTTATATTTTTCCTTTTAATTCAAAAGGGGCCTATGATATTGTGATTAAATAAAACTTGTATTTAAAAAGGACGATTTGTTAAAAGACACGGCAGTGCTTCATGATACGTTATTTTATGTTGTATTTTGCTGACCATAATTTACTGTCAATGTTTTGACAACCTTTAGTGATGGAACGGACTATCTTCTACAACACACACTGCTGATAATAAAGGATTAAAAACCCTGTTTCGTCAGCACTGGTAAATCATCTCGTATTTTTGTAACCGGTGTATGACATCTCAGGGTTAAAATATGTGGTAAATAAGAATTACTTTCCTTATTTAATTCACAGCGACCCCCACTTATCTGTCAAGCACTTTGTGGCAATAATATCAGATTTCCTGTATACCTACATAAAAATATATTTACCATGAAATACGGCTTCTGCGTAAGTGTAAAAACAGCCACCCGCCCCAAAATCAATAACGCCGCCAAAACTCTGCGGAGGCTGAAAAGGGACACTCCAACATTTGAGCATACTCATTTAAGTTAAAATTGCCACAGCATTTCCTTTTACTACTGCTCGTTCATTAAAAGATACGTTCTCTCCCTGTTCGAGTGGTGAAGGTCCGTTGTTTCGCCAGCTATTGCTGAAGGACACCTCATAAAAGAAGACTGGATTAAATTTCAAGAGTAGTGTTCATAAACACTTAAAAAATGTCCATTCATGCGTAATCCACATGGAATTATTTCGTCGGGTTTCTGAGCAACTAACAAAAAATCATAATGAATCATTTTATGACATGCTGGTCTTAAGTTTCTAGTCAAATCGAGTCAAATAAATATTTTTGTCTTGTTTCATTGAATTTCTGGACGTGCGTTTCTTTTACTTTACACATAAACTTATGTATCAGTATAAATATATATTTATGTATAAGATATATTATGTATATATATATATATATATATATATATATATATATATATATATATATATATATATATATATATATATATATATATATACCTGTACATATCGATGATGCGGAAGTACTCACGAGAGCAATATAACTTTTGGACGGCACAATATAACACAGAATAAAACAGATAACACATAAAAGGGCACTCACACTGTAGATGATTTGAGCTTTCGGCCTACTCCAAGGCCTTCTTCAGGTCAGACTCTGAGTTTGACCTGAACAAGGCCCGGAGTAGGCCGAAAGCTCAAATCATCTACAGTGTGAGTGCCCTTTTACGTGTTATCTGTTTTATTCTGTGTTATATTGTGCCGTCCAAAAGTTATATATATATACATGAATACCTTGATGTGGTGGAAGGGTTTGGGTCGACTATACCAGAGAGGTCGAAGGTTAGGAGTCAGACGAAAGGTAGCACGCAGCGTCTGTTCATCAGTGAGGCGGCCATTGGGTTATGGTGTCACGGTAAAGCCATATTCAGAAAAACAAAGGGAAACTACCTCAGTTATCATTCCCAAGAACACAATGATGGACACTATAGAGAATATGAGTCCTGGCAACCACAGGACTCAGCCCAATCGGTCGAGCGTCGTTGCCAGTAGCGGGAGAGACAAGGTTTCCGCGGTCGTCATCCCGCAAAACCTTGCGAAGGAAAAAATATAGGAAAATGACAGAAGACGCGGAATAAGAAAGCCAAATCATTTAAAAAAGGAGCTTGGAATTTTGTGACAGTGTTAATATCAGGAAAATTGGTGAGATGAATACAGGAAATGCTGATATTTTAGGTTTATGTTAGGTGTGATGGAAGGATAGCGGGGATTACTGGAGTGATATTTTTGGAATAACGTACAGCGATGGGGACGAGAGCCACCGAGGGGTTGCGATATTGGATTAAGAGGTAAAAAAAAGCGTAGTCAACATAGAACAACTAAAAAATAGAATTTTACTAGTAGAGATAAAAGAAAAACCGTCGAGCATGGCCATTGTTCAGGTATGCATGGCACAGAGCAACCATGAGGAGGAAGAAGTCGATAAGATATTAGATGAGTTAAGAGGACATAATAGTGTGTTTAAGTTTTAAGGTTTACGGAGAAAGGAATTGAGTTCTTTAGAAGACAGATGTCAGTAATTATCAGCTCTTGGCTTATGCACCATAAAAGGCTTAGATATGCATGGAAAGTGCTAGATGATGCCAAAAGGTATCAGTTAGATTACAATCTGGTTAGGAACAGGTTTAGGAATAGTGTGATTAATTCGCACAGCTTCCCGGGAACGGATGCAGACTTTGTCCACAATTTAGTTAATATCAAGTGTAGAGTAGGCTTCAAAAAGATATGGCTCCGGTAGTTTAGGAAATCGAATATAGAAGCATTAAACGGATTGGTAAGGATGAAGCACCAGCAGGTAGTAGAGAAAATAATGAATGGGTGTAAAGAGCTGAGTACCAAGCAAGAAAAATGGGAATGTTTCAAGGTATCAAGCCGCAAAATATAGTATAGAAACCTTTAAATGGGAATAGGACAAGGAAACCATGGATCACGGATGAGATGAATAGTAAGAAAGATGACAAAAGAAATTGGAAGAATGTAATCACAGATTTAGGCCAAATGAAGTACAAAGAATAAAATAGTAAATTGAGACGGGCCAATAAAATAAATAATATAATAAAGCAAAAAGAAGCATGGTGAAAAACGCTATACAAGTATATAGAAAGTTTACAGAGAAAGGGTTAACAATAGAATAATAATGCAGCTACGTTATCTCTTTATCAGGGAGTATATAATATTTTGTTCATCCGCATAATTTGTGTTCTTTTTGGGCAAGGTTTTAACTGAAGCCTTGATAACGATTTGGTAAGATGACACCTGAGGTGTGGATGGTGTAGTGTCTGAGGTCAAACGAATTGTTTCCCTTTCCGTTCGTGAATTATTTCCACATACTCCCTCTCACTCCTATTTTATCTCTGCTTCCCTCTAGTCTCCCTTCTCCCTTTCCCTTCCCCAAACCTTTCTTTCATCCCTCCCAAGCCACCCGTTCTCCCGTTTCCCCGTCCCCTTCTTTCTCTCTCACATAACTCAGTTCTCCTACACCTGCAGTTAGTTATACTTCGTCTTCTGATGAAGACGGAGCTAAATGTCGTCGAAATTATCAAGAAATAACGTGTGTTCTTTTTGTGTGATCTTATATTTTTTGTTGCTCTCAAAGTTATTTATTCAACACTTACGGGTTACTTCGAAGAAATCAATTTCGTGTATAATTATGGGGGTAGGGCTGAGATGGATGGAGGTGGATTTGTTTCTTGCGAGGTGGTGGGACAATTTATTCATCCGCATACATTTTGTCATTCTTGTCCTGTGTTTTGACTTGTCAAGCCCTTATGATGACTTGGTGAGTTGATGCCTTGGTCATGGGTGTTGTGGGATCTGTGGATGAATTGTTAGTTTTCTGTGTCGCTTGTTACTATTTCCGCATCCTCCTTATTCCATCTCCGCTCCCCTCTGGCCTCCCTTTCCCCCTCCATAACCTCCTCCTTCACCCATCTCCCACCACCTGTTCCCCGCTCCGCATTCTCCCACCCCACATACCCCTCCTTCACCCCTCCCCCACTACCTGTTTTTCCCCTCTCCCTCGTCCCCTTCTCTCTCTGCACCACGTACCCTTTTCCTCAGTCATATCTAATCTTCCGAAGAAGACGGAGTTCGAGTCCGTTGTGAGTGTTATTTTTATGTGTTCTCGTGCTGTGTTACTGTCTAAGTTTTTTATTCAACACTTCCGTGTTACTTCGAAGAAATCATCTATATATATATATATATATATATATATATATATATATATATATATATATATATATATATATATACGTATATGTATATATATATATATATATTTATTATTAGGTAATCTACCGGTTAAGGTAGGTTTTTGGATGGACACAACTATCAAATAAACATTTTGTGACTCCCCACCTAGCAAACTAATCTATATCAGGTCCCTCTTCATCTCGGTGTACTTCTTTCCTCCCTTCATCCCGTCCAACATCCCTATCCTGTTCCTACCCTTACCTCGCTTGCCCAACATTCTCCCCTCTATTACCCTCTTCAACATTCCACTACCGCTCAATACGCCTTTCATCCATTTTTCCTGCCTCCATAGGATTTCTCTCAACAAACCCCTCTCCTCACCCACCATTTCCAGTACTTCCTCATTTGTTTTCCTTTCGGTCCATTTCACCTTCTCCATTCTTCTCCACACCCACATTTCAAAAGCCTCCAATCTACGTCTATCCTCCTGCTTCAGCGACCACGTTTCCGCGCCGTACATAGCTACGCTCCATATCAGAGTTTTTACGAGTCTTGTCTTAACATCCCTACTCAACGTCCCCGTCATCAACTCCCTCCTCCTTGAGAAAGCCTCCTTGCCTAGCGCAATTCTTCTCCTTACGTCCCTACCACTTTGACCGTATTGGTCCAAAACACTTCCGAGATATGTAAACTGCTCTACCTGCTCTATTCTTTCCCCGCCTATTTTAATATTTTGCTTAGCCTTTTTCTTTCTGGAAAATCGCATAACCTTTGTTTTATTAATATTGATTCTCATCCCATATTTATCGCACTGAACCTCCAATTCACTCAACAATGCTTGCAACCCCTTGGCTGACTGAGCAACTAATGCTTGGTCATCAGCAAACCTAACCGATTTTACGAGTTCCCCTCCGACTTTCATTCCTACCTCCAGTTCTTCCCATGCCTCTTTAATCATTTCCTCTACATATACGTTGAACAGTACCGGTGACAATGGGCAACCCTGCCTTACACCTCTTCCTAACACTGCCCATCCAGACTCTCCGTTCCCCACTCGCACCTGAGCAGTCTGAGACATGTACAGGTTGCGGATCAGTCTCCTGTCCCTCCAATCCATTCCTATTTTCTGCAATACACGCATTAATGTTTCCCAATTCACTCTATCAAACGCTTTTTCGAAATCTACAAAACAGGCAAAAACGTCCTGATTGTATTCTATATTCCTCTCGACTAGTGATCTCATTACTGCAATGGCATCACGCGTACCTCTTCCTTTCCTGAACCCAAACTGATCATCCCCTAAGTAATCATTTGCCTTACTCTCTATCCTTTTGTTGATGATCCTGAGAATAACTTTAGCTGCGTGGGATATCAAACTTATTGTTCTGTAATCCTCACATGACGAAGCCTTTGCCTTTTTTGGAATAGGAACTAACACCGATCTCACAAAATCTTCCGGCCAGATTCCTTCCTCATAGATACTACGAATCAGTCCATATATGGCCTTTTTCCCACCTTTCCCTAACCAATTCAACATTTCTACAGGAATATTGTCCACCCCCACAGCCTTATTTGCTTTCATCTCCTTTAATGCCCTTTCTATTTCATCTTCGAGTATGCCTGGACCTAAGCTATCTTCTTCTACGTCATGTTCCTTTTCTATGTCTAACCTTGTCGGCCTAAGTTCTTTACCATACAGTGTTTCTATATATTCCTTCCATATCTCTTGGTTTTTTCCTGGCTCTACTATTATCTTACCCAACTTATCTTTAACCGTTAGCACAGTAATAACACAATAACTTATCCTGATTGCATAGCGCACCAATTTCTCCCTTCTTCTGTAAACTTTCCATATCCTCGAAATGCGTTTTCCACCATTCTTCTTTTGCTTTATTTGTGGCCCTTCTCAATTTATTGTTTAACTCTTTGTACTTCATTTTGCCTAACTCTGTGTTTACATTTTTCCATCTTCTTCTCTCATCCATCTTCGCAATCATCTCATCCGTTACCCATGGTTTCCTTATCCTTTTCCCGTTAACGGTTCCTATAGTGTCTTTAGCGGCTTCCAATATCCCTTTCTTGATACATTCCCATTTTTCTTCGATAGCACTCAGTTCTTTACCGTCATCCATCATTTTCTCTACAGCCTCCTGATACTCCTTCCTCGTTAATTCATTTACTGCTTCTAAATTCCATTTTTTTACCCGCCGCCGTTGCCTTATCTTCTTGAAACGAACATTACATTTCATAACAACTAAATTGTGGTCAGATTCCGCATCCGCTCCTGGGAAACTGTGCGAATTTATCACACTGTTCCTAAACCTGTGCCTAACCATAATATAATCTAACTGATACCTTTCTGAGTTACCTGGCATTTTCCATGTATACCTACGCCTTTTGTGGTGTCTAAACCATGTGTTAGTGATGACTAACCCCTGTCTCCTGCAGAATTCAATTGCTTTCTCCCCGCGTTCATTCCTCGTGCCTAACCCATAGTCCCCCACCTCACCACCATCTCTTCCTTCGCCTACCGTCGCATTCCAATCCCGCATCACTATCATATGTTTCCCTGCAGGAACACTCGCGATGATATCCTCTAACTCATCATACATCCTATCGACTTCTTCCTCCTTGTGGTTGCTCGGTGGCATGTATACCTGAATAATGACCAAGTTCGTCGGCTCTGCTTTAATCTCTACGAGTAAAATTCTATCTGTCGCTTGCTCTATGTTGACTACGCTTCTTCCTACCCCTTTATTTAAAATTACGGCAACCCCTCGTTGGCTCTCATCCCCGCCGCTGTATATTACTCTATAATTGTCACTCCAGTAATCCCCGCTATCCTTCCATCTCACCTCGCAGAGGCCTAAAACATCTATGTTACCTCTTTCCATCTCTCGCTCAATATTTTCTAATTTTCCTCTCCTCAACATTGTCCTGACGTTCCAGGTTCCTATTCTAACTACTTTCGCCTTCTTCTGAGTCTTCTGTCCTGCTGAAGTTATTCCTTCCCCGCAAGGGTTTCGTGGGATGACGACCGCGGAAGCCTTGCCTCTCCCGCTGCCGGGCACGACACACGGCCTCTTGGGCCGTGTCCCGTAGTTGCCAGGACTCATATTATCTATAGTGCCCATCATAATATTCATTATATATATATATATATATATATATATATATATATATATATATACTGTTGATGTGTGTGTACATATCACAGATTACAGGTGTTATATAATCTGATTTTCTATCAATAACTGCCATGGATTAATATTCCTCACTTCCTAAATCAGACCCTAATTAATGAAGTTTCGGGCTCCGGATGTCATTATTTTTTTAAGCATTGTTTTCACTCTGCATCACACCGAGCACACTCGGTGTGATGCAGAGTTGAAACATATTTGGTTGCAGACGTTACGTGGATTTTTTTTACCAATTTTGTGGCATTGTTTCATTTTTGATTAATGCGTATGGATGGGTTACGTTGGCGTATCTCTGGAATGAATTCATCAATTTTATGAACTTTTACCTTCAAAGACTACGTGTTTTTAATTAATTCTGTCACGGGAAAACTGATGGACAGAAAAACTCGTGCTATAGTATGATTTTAATGAAAGGTTGAATATATTTCGTAACTTCTGACTAGGAAAAAAATTCAGTTTCGGCCATGTTTTCATAAGGTCAACGGATATCTTCCATTTGTAAGGTCTTATGTGAATTTAATCTTTTGCCTATTGTGAATGTAGATACAGAAAAAATGCCATTCAATTCACTGATGGCAATTCGATATTGGTGATTTTACTCATTTCAACAGTTCATGTTTCCTCTACGCTATGTGTGTGACATCGAAATACATTATTTAGGTAGAAAATCGAAAATAACAGTATAACTTTACTTTAAAATTTGTCGTGTTTTATTACAAAACACTATTTTAACCCACTTTTTACCTTAATGTACTGACGAAATTAGTCTAATTAGGTATCCAATGGAAACCAAGTTTATTACAGTATTACAAGAGTAAAAAACCAGTTTCTAACTACATATTTATCTAATAAACCTTCTCCGTTTGCATTTTTCCTATCCTTTAATTATTGACATTTTCTAATCCTTATTTTCTCAAATCTTTGACGAGTACAGCGATTGCGAAAATTCAAGTTCTGAATAACAGCTGTCTCTGTCGTCCTTTTCAGGAATACAGACCCTTTGACAATTCTTTTTTAAATTAGTAGTTCACTTCAATTTAATTACCGCAGGATTTCGAGCAGATTGTATACCCTTGTATTTGTTACAGTACACTAGGAATCGTGATTATTTGGTCCACAGTACCAAAATTCGGTGTACAATTATGTTCCTCGTTTTGACATTGCTATTGTCCATTATCTACAAACAGTGATGGTCCACAAAGAATTAGGTTGGAAAACTACCAGCAAATCTTTCTTCTGATGGCATTATACAGCATTTACATTACCTCGTTTATTATTTCCTGTCCAAGGTAATATTCATTTGTCTCATTGTAGCCATTCGCCTTCTACTTTTTTTCCTGTATATAATAATTTTCGTTGTATATAATAATTTTTTCCTGTATATAATAATTTTTAGGGGGTGCTCCCTAAAGTGTAGATGTCCATACTGGTACTAAATCTTTTTTTCAATAAATAATTTCAACTGCACAATGATTCATAATTACATTTGATTTCAAGGATTCTCTTTTTAGTTGAGTTTTCGTTCACTTGATTTCTCTTCAATTTGAGAAATTGTTGAGGCTGATAATTCGTGGAACTACAGGACTATAAAAAAACAGCACATAACTACGCATTTCCATAGAAAGAATTTCTGTATAAAAACTATAATTAACTTTCTTTTCACCTTACATTCGTTTTCATGGATGAGTTATAAATACCTATCCCTCCATATTGGAAATTTGTTACGAAATTATCGCTCCCTCAGGCGATACTTTAATTGCTAGCAGAGTTAATTCGTGTTTTAAAAACCTGTGATATTAACGTGACTAACTTTACTATGAGATTTAAACAGTTCTTGTCAGCTGCTAAAATATAAAATTGCGGTAAAATTACCAAAATACAAAAATTGAAATATATGATATCCGGTAATTTGTGTTTAATTTTTTGATAAACAAGTCTCCTCTTTGCTTTAAAAAATGCGCCATTCAGAATGCGTATTCACCATGGATTTATAATAGCACCTTCTACTCCCAAAACTGCTTTGATTCATATTTTGTTATTCAAAAAAACATTCCCTCACCTTTCTCCCTTCACCCCCAACTCTCAAATTTCAACGTCTCGGCCAAGTGTCGTTTATTTCCCAGTTGCCCATCTTACCTATGGGTAGGGTTATTCTTGAATTTTTTTCAGTTTTCATTAGACTAAAACGGTAGCTTTGAAACGACTGTAATTCAGATCTACGTGACAAATATTTCATTTGTAAATTGAGGGAATGATATGTAAAGTAGAAAATTATTCGCAGTGCATATTGATATATTTCAATGCAAGAACAGATTTCTCTTTTGCATGTGACTATTAAATTTGATATGGTAAATCATTTTTACAATGTTCTCATTAAACATATTCACGTATAAGAAGAAATAATTATTTTTACTCTTGTAGCAAATATTTTCACTCTACAGTCCAGTAAATTGTAGATTGTTATTATTGGGATTTATATTAATATTAACAATATAAATATATTTGACGAAGCAGATATCGATGAACAAGATTGAAACCAAAACCCTGATGGTAATAATACTGACTTTGATTTCCCTCCGCAAAAAGTAATGAAAAGGATTCATCTTATTTATATTTATCTCTTGAATTCCCCTCTCCAAAACACTATTGCATGTCACTTTGCTTTGCACAAACAAAGGAAAAATCAGTAAGAATCCTACGGTTTTAAGTAGTCCAGGAAACAATGCTGATTATTCCGCACCAAGTCGTGAAAAGAGAAACAGTGGAAAGTGTTTTAACATTGGCAGTATCAAGTACAAACTACCCACTTCCCATGGTTTTTAGTGACCAAGTGGCTACCTTTACTTCCACCTCTGGTAACTTAGGGAAAGTTGAAAAGTTCAGATCTAGTGGGGATCCGCACCGTGTGAGAGAGAGAGAGTGATGTCAGGTTTGAAACGAGGGATGCGAAATGGGTTGAGGCACAGACACACAAAAGGCGCTCCGAGTCGCCCACGAAGTCCGGATCAATCACCAGGGCCAAGCACACCAACCTGCAGGACGCAGGGCCGGGGAGGCGGCGAGGAGACTCGCGTTTGCTACAAAAATCGGTCGATCAGGCCTCGCTGTCATCCCCCCAATCCATCGACCTCTCTTGCCTGCCCACAGCCTTTCTTATCCCACATTCCCCCAACACACTAGAAAACACTAAGCCCCCTCCTGAATCCCATTCCTGTGGGCAACGACTCGTCGCTCGAAGATTCTCTATCCAACCCCCAAAACAATCCTTTGGAGACTCACACAGGAAGGATTCCCCACGATAAGCCCGGAGGAAGATGGCACAAAACAAGACCACTTCCAAGCGTGCCCTGACCGAATTCCTTCACAGTTCTCCTATCCCCTCTCGACTCTTGCTACGTTTCTGGGGTGGGTAATGGCCATCGATATATCGAACTGACGCTTCTCGCCAGAAGCGGAACATTTCTCTCGTCTATTTGGCCAACAGATTGACCGTTCCATCCTCACGTGCCCACGTCGCCTCACACCTTCCTCAAATATCCGCAAACTCTTCTCTCTTAACCCTCCACCAGCGATTCTTCCCCTTCTATATTCGTAGCCATCAAGTTCACTTCAAACTCTCGTCACCCTCCATTCCTGTCGCTCCCTACAACCCTTTCCTTCAAAAGACTCCGGCACCCGGAATTCGCTAAATTCACTTCCTTTATGTCTGGTGTCACTCCTTACGCCATTCCTCATTGTCACACTCCAATCACTTACTCATCTGATCTAAGGAATGAGTTGGCCGCTCTGCCCTCCTTCGTGGGTCATTTTAGAAGGTGTCTATAGCGCTTTTACCTTTATTTCCCGTGTAGAAATAGAAATGTTTTCTGATCGCACGTACCTAGTTGAAAACAAAGTAAATAAATATATATAATAAATTGATAAATAGGGATAACATATTTTAGAATTGAATATTTGAACAATTTTATCTGTAAATTTGTTCATTTAATCATGACTCTTTTTAATTGTGAATGCTGTATATGGTGATTCATTTATTAACAGTGATTTAAACAATGGTTTTAAATTGCATTGTTCGCCTCAATATGCATAAATTTTATGTTGTTCGTTTAAGTATCGCCGAATATTAACATTCATTATTTAATTTTTCTCTGCTCCTTGATTAGTATGATTTATCTGCGTGTTCACTAAATGAGTTCGAACGCTTCAATGCATGACCTAAACATTATTTTCAATGGTTAGAGCTTTCTGGCGTTCCGACTCTGCATCAGGGTGTCTCCGACACAGAGGAACGCCCGAAAGGGAAACATTGGGTGTATACACGACATAAAACTCAGAATCCATTTAAATATTATCCTATCTAACGACGAATTGATCTTGATATTACCGATTGCCAATTGAACTTCAAAGCCTGGGTCATATCTATATAAAATGCTGCAGAATTACAATATTATAGTTTTTAATTATAAAATAGATTTAATATAGTCACACCTGAATAACAAATTGTATGAATGAGTTTAAATTGTTATTTGATGCATTTATTTATTTCATAATTTTTTTTACAAAAAAATATATCAATTTTATATGCATTCCTTTAATTCTTAAGTATTGGAGTAATTATGTATTTTAATGGTTAGAATGAAGATCTTAAGAAATTAAAATTAACATGAAAAATAAGAATACACATTGAAATCATATTTATCCAACGACATGAATTGTGTCATCGTTATAACTATAATTAATACACCCATGCTGAATTTCCTCTGTTAGATTAAATAGTTACTTAAACTAATGCATAAATGAAAGGTGATGGTGGAGTCTGACACAGTCTGACACATCACCTTTCTTGACACAGACATCTCAATTCACAATAACAAATTCACCACTTCAGTACACATCAAAGCCCCTAATCATCAACAATATTTACACTATACTAGTAGTCATCCTTCTCATACCAAACGCTCAATTCCCAACTCCCTCTCTATTCGCGGGCATCGGATTTGCAACACCACAGCTACCCTCAACAAATACCTCCACAATCTACACCATGCACTCCACAAACAAGGTTACCCAGAAAAGCTCCTACAGGATAAAATCTACCGCTCCACCCGACCACACACACCACAGAATAACAACCCCCATCTGACGCTGGACTCAACCTTTGCACAACCTATTTCCCCGGATCCCAGAGACTGAACACCCTTCTCAAAGAACTTTATCCTATATTACATGACAATGACGCGACCACATCCTTACTGCCCCAATGCCCCTCTGTCACTTACAGACGACCAGCCAATCTCAGAAACCTTCTGAGATCCACCAACCCTTTGACACCCCGCCCTGACAAATTTCCACATATTTCCCCTACCTGCAATCGCCCCCGATGTAAAACAAGTCTGTTGATCAGATCTGCTCCCCTCTACCCACATCCACTCTTTGTCCCTTCACCCCGTTCCCACGCCAATTGCCCCTCCAAAAATATTATCTATATTTGGTCGGGCAAACAATGCACCTCATTCTACATAGGCGAATGCATTACCCCCTTATTCATTCGAATGAACAATCACCGCTACTCCTGTAATTCTGCTTCATTCTCTTCTCTTCCTATCCCTTTACACGCAAGTTCACACAACCTATCATTTGACGAATGCTTTTCCCTAACAGTTCTAGAATCCCTACCCGATTCAGCCACCAACATAGAGGTGAGAACTCGCGAATCCGCATACATCCTAAATTTCCGATCCTTTAAAATTCCCACCCTTAACCACCATCTTTAATTTCTTTCCCAACAGTCCCTAAACCTTCCGCCCCCCCTCCCCTCCCCAGGCACTGTACCCTCAAGACCTCTCAGTCTGACCTGAAGAAGGCCTCGGAGTAGGCCGAAAGCTGAAATCATCTACAGTGTGAGTGTCCTTTTACGTGTTATCTGTTTTATTCTGTGTTCTATTGTGCCTTCCAAAAGTCATATATATATATATATATATATATATATATATATATATATATATATATATATATATATATAGAATTATTTTTTGTGGTTGTCATTCCGTTTATTCATTTTGAATACGTATCATGACATACAGGTACATTTCCAACTGTATATTTCCATAAAAAACCTTTAGCTTGCTTCACAATTGACATAGCTGACAGCTTTTTAAAATTTGAGTTCTCTATAATTACAATTCTATTGGAATTTGAAACATCATCAAGTGCAAACAGATGGGCCACAATGTTATTAAATATATTTTTCCAAGAAAAAAGTGGATTTCGTTGAAAAAGTAACTGTGATTGAAGTGTTTGGCTTCATAATGAGTTACATTTGATCTCTACGATCGATCAAAGGATCTATTATGCTGACTGAATTTCTTTATGTTTTTGGGAAAAAAATCTGTTACAACGATACGATGTTTTAATCAGTATTTGGAAGTACATAACTTTCCTCTATCAAAATGGAACTATATATTATCATGTTAATAGGGCGTTATTATTTTATTTTGAAAATGCATACAGTCATCATTCTATAGCTCGTTCTAACTTAAAATACGAGGGTGATCCTAGAAGGGCCCGGTCTGAAATGGAGATGGCGGTAGTTGTTTAAAAAATATTATTGTATTTGAAAGTATGCAATCTGTGCAGAATTTATTTTAAGTCTTGAAGGCGCAACGTTGTTTAGTATTTGTTTACTAGCCATCAATAGTGAATCTTTTCAATGAATTGGAAAAAATTGCGAAATTGGTCATCGTTATGTGATACAATACTTTTATTTGAAAGGCCTCAGCCCAATTATTACAAGAGCTGAACTGGATTTTACCCTGGGTTAGCCTTCTCCTTGGTTTACATCAGTAAAATATTGGGCAGTAGGGATTAAACAAGTTCGTACAAGCTGCCAAGACGGGCATTGCATTGGTCGAACATATGAGGCGATCACTCAAGAAACGGTGAAGAAAATCTACTAAGCAATACTGGATAATCGTCAACTGAAAGTGCGCGAGCTGGCAGATTTAATAGGAAACTTAAAAAGTGCGGTACATCGGTATTAACATGAGAAAGCCTTGTCCAGGTTGGGCGCCGCGTTTTCTCACACTGTAGCAAAACCAGTGCCGTAAAGATGCGTCAATTGAGTGCTTAGCAATGTATCACCGCAACAAAGCAGAATGTTTGCGCCGTTTCATAACTATGGATAAAACGTGGGTCAATTATTTCACACTCGAGACAAAAGAACAATCAAAACAATGGATTCAAAAAGGAGAACCGGTTCCATAGAAGGCGAAGACCGTTTCATTTACAGACAAGGTCATGTAGTTTGTTTCTTCAGATGCACGTGGATTATTTTTAATTGACTATCTTGAAAAAGGAAAAATAACAACCGCGAGTAATATATGAGTCTATTGCGATGTTTGAACGAAACAATAAAGGAAAAGCGGCCGCATTTGGCTAAAAGAAAAGTGTCGTCTCATCAAGACAATGCGCCAACTAACAAATCCGTTATTGCGTTGGTCAAAATTCATGAATTAAAAATAGATTTGCCATCTCATGCACCTTAGTCGTCAGATATAGCACCCTCGGATTATTACCTGTTCGCAAACTTGAAAAAATCCCTTGGTGGTCAAAGATTAGCCAACCGTGATGAGAAGTGATGTCGGCAGTTAATGTCTATTTTGAGGGGTAGCGAGGTTTTTATTATAAAAAGGTTATCGAACTTTTTAACATCGCGGGGAAAAGTGTATATGGCTGAAAGGAGATCATGTTAAAAAATTAATGCATTTGTGCCAAAATTTTTGTGTTTTTTGTTGTTTCGGCTACTTCTGGTATTACCGCTGCGAAAGATAGCAAGCCAATGCTTAGTTGAAAATATGAATAAATGTTTCTCAACGTTAAAAAATAATGGTAAAATTTTGTGCATTACCTAGCCCATTCAGTTTACTTTTGCTGGAAATTTCCTTGAAAAAGTGGTTTAACGGTTATCCAAACTACGCAAAGTTAAAATTATAGAAAACTACGTGTGTTCCAATAAAGTTTTTGCTGTAAATTAAACTCAATATTGGCAAGCCTTTTGTTTTGACGACAAAGGTAATTTATAATCAATTTAATAAATATCATCTAATCGTGAAAATTGATTTATTCTTATATGAGATAGAGAGTGGAAAAATTATTTAAATGATAATCATTTTAAGATAAATGTAATACTAAATTAAATTACAATGGCGTATGCATTTTTATAATCATTGTAATCGGGAACTCCAAGATCAATACAAGAGAGTAAATTCAACTTCAATAGCTAAGAAAATAATTTAATGTAACTATTATATCATCATCAAAACTGTGGACATCTGATTAACCTTTTCATATATTCTGTACTTTAAGTAAATATCAATTTTCAGAGCTACTTTACTGGCATGAATACAGATATGGATGACATTCAATTTTCTTCTGTTCCAGGAATGTTTCAAGCAGATGGTCAAAAGGTACCTGGAACCATGTGCGACTACCAGTTTGTGAGCAGCAATTTTTCACTTTCAAAAGGACGTTTCTACTCCCCACGTTATCCAGCAGGCTATCCTAGAAATATCAAGTGTGCTTACAGATTTCGAGCCAGGTAAGATTTCTAATTTTCCTAATTAGTCTGTTTACAAAAAAATAGGTAATGAGTGAGACGCGAAAGTGCCTTTTATAATTTTATGCAAATTTTGTTGCCCCTAGGACAGATTTTTTTAAAATTCTCATTTCATTGATCTTCAAAAATTTAAAATTTTTCTTTGCAACATTCTCACTTTCCAAAGCTAAGATGAGCTAGAACACTAGGCATTGGAATGAAATTTGTAAGGCCTCATGTAAAGAACATCGGGAAAGAATATATTTTTAAATTAGACAAAAATTACTTCGCCTTCGTTTTCCTTGACTGACCCTATATTCACTATATCTCAGATGAAGAGTTGAAATAATCGAATATTTCTAAAAGTGGAAGTAATTAAATGTGGCAATGGATATACTAGCTGAAAACACTCTCTACTTATTTTTATGGTACTCATTCTTATGCGTTCGAATATTTTATCCCTTATTTTAGGAAAAATGCTATATTTTTTTCATTTAGTTGAAGGCCAATTGTGTCTTTACCTCATCACACAGAATACCTTATGTACCTCATCACAGTAGAATAGTTATGGAATACCAAAATATTAAAACAATTTAAAGTAAGAAAATGTATTTTAAATGTCATTCTTAAACCAAAAAAGGAATGGAGTAGGAAGATTTTCTCCTGCGGAAATAAGGATATATAACGAAATTATTATCTGACCATTCACCCATCAATCACCTTTCATCAATTTCGTGCTGGTGTTAGATAGAGGAAGGATATTTATTAGTGCTAGTTATAAAGGATAGAGATACATATGCTTATGTAAGAGTTAAGTTTTTAATAATTTTTTTTAAAGGAATTCATTTCTTACCATAATTAATCGATTTTCCCTCTAACCTATAGAAAATATTATATTTAAGGAGAATTTCACTGAATCTCTCTTAAATAAGATCAAATATGCGGTATTTTCAAATGAATGGAGCTGTTTTTCCTCAAAAAGATGTAATTGCCTTAAACGTGTTTTTTGACAGTTTTAGTTTCCAAACACAGTGCTTCATTTTGCTACATAGCCACCGTATAATGCAACGGACTTTCCGTAAGGCTACACCATCTTTTCTAATCCATCAGTGTAGATGTTCGTCGCCTGTCAGTTGAACCAGTTTGATAACGATGGTAAGGTCTTAAATTCCTCGTCGTCATCAAAACATTGTCCAATAAGTCATTGCTTCAAGCGAAAGAAGAGGAAATAGGCGCGAGGAGAAAGGTTGGGACTTTCGACAGCGGTCTAATAACCCTCTTCCATGCAACACTCATGCTTTTTGTTGGTCGGTAACCATTTTCTGTACCCACTAAGCATACAATTTACAATATAAGAGCTTTTATGTAACAATTGTGTAAATAGTATTTCGTCATTTTTCCTTTGATAAGAAGATTTTTTTCCAGAGTTGTTAGCCAAATGCCAAACAGATCGCATTTCATGGTCTACGGGTTGAACTATTTCATTTGCCTGGATACTGGACCTGCCTTTTCGTTTTTCATCATTCACATTTTTGCGGTCATTTCTTAAGTCTCGGTACCCCTCTAATATTTCCTTCGGACATCATTCTTAGCCCCAAGACTGACACAACTCCTGATGTATTTGGGCAGATGATTTTTTTCGGACATTTTTGTTATCTGCGCCATCCGACAGGAAGCGTACTACTGGATTGATACAGTGGATTTAACTATTCATATAAATTAAGAATCACACCTTATATTTGACCTGCTACCACGTGTTTACAAGCATGGAGAAATCTCCTCCCTAAGGCAATGTGTCTTTGAAACTATCTTGAGTATTTACGTTGGCTTTAGCTTCGATTCCTCTTAAGTATGTCTCAGACCATTAATTATTAACACATTCGCTCTTGAATGTTCACAGATTTATCCAAGCAAACATCACTCATTAATCTGTCTGATAATGATATGTTTTCTACCTAAAAATCAAATATAATAACAATGTTTTCGCCCAATTTCGGACTCTGGAATCAATAAATATCTAATTAGAACAAAATAGTTGGATTTTGATTGGAGTCTACTTACCTGACATTTCAATTGCAACGTATCGGGAGATTAAACGCCCGAGGCAGTGTTGGAGAGGCTAGGAGGATGGAGGGCGGGAGGAAACAGATGTCTGATATACATCTTCGTAGTTCTTAGCCTATGGAAGACGTCTTTTACGTACACCGCATTGATGCGTGTATGGCGCTAGTCTTTGATTCGTCTTCCCAGATATTCGTTACGTTTCCCAGACCGAGATTTGTCCTTAAAAGGAAGGATTCATTGTGAAGCCATCAACATGGCGTGAAGTATATCTGTTTCAATTAAATGGAATGTAAACTTAAATGCACGAGTAAAAGTAGAATTCAAAGGACTCCTACTTATACTCGTTCGTATAACATATTACATAAGGTAAATGAAGCATCCTATTGTATTTATCTTTTAACGCAATAGGAATGAAATATTTAAATATTAAAATTTTAATTATAAGTAATTTAATATTTATTTCCATGATTCACAATTTCAAAAAGATGAATAATTTTGTAGCGGAATGTTTTTAAAGTGAAAAGTTAAAAAGGGTAAACCAGGAAGGAAATTATTATGAATAATTTTGTAACATAATTTTCTCCGTCTTTTCGGTTAATAAAGTAGCAAAATGTGTGGTGATTTCGGTTCAATATTTGGGTAATTATTGTGCCTAAAATTCCTTAACCGATCATTATTCTGTATGAGGTTTGACAATTATATTTTTAGGCTTATGTTCATTGATTAACTTAAGTAGAATTATAGGGTAGCGGAAGAGTTTGTACATGCTATTCCTCCACTATAGGAATATGCCGAACTTAATCAGCAATAACTTATTTAAGGTATTGTAAGTCACAAAAATATTCTAAACGGAATAATATACGTTGTACACGGCACAGTTGATTTCATATTAGTATTTTAATGAAAATTAAGTAAATATTTATAACATCATAATTGTCACTTTTAATTTGGACCGCCAAATATCTCCTTTTTATTGAAGAAACAACGAAGCCTACTGCATTATACGACATATTGAGGATGTAAGTGAAATCAAATGCGACAAGAATAAAGATTGTTCCCCTGCACTTTGTTAGGTATTATATTGTACCAACATGGACAGCCAGACCCTCACATACCTTCCATGCCTGAACCATTTCTTTTGACGGTGATAAATCTGTCCTTGGTGGCAATGAATTTTAGCCAATGTCTTGCCTTTCGTGCGAAGAAAACAAAATTCGTGCCTCTTTCTTTGTCACTGTTTCAATTTATTGTCGTTCTTTATGGCTTCCATTGTTCGTTCTCCTTCATTTTAATGGTCTTTGAACAAAAATTTACATAATCATAGGAATTTCTCGCGGATTAATGGATGTATACTTCTGCTATCACTTTCAGAATGTTAAGCTCAGTAACGCCCAAACGAGAAACCAAATATCCAATTGAAATTTTCACGTAATATTCATGAGTATGCAACATTATATGATTGATAATTACGGGAAAATACTTATTATTCATAAGGTTGATGTTTAATAAGAACAAGTACTACTTAATTCTGTTATTACCATGAGTTAAGGAATTATTCGGGGTATGCGGGAAAAATTTAACTTATCGTTATTGCTGGCAACCTGGCCCCACGTCATACTCTTCGTCGCATTTACGGTCTATTTGTCGCCTCCCCTTCATGCCTCCCAAAAGTTTTTCAACCTTAGGTTAGGTTTGCTGATGATAAAGATTAGTTTATTAGTCAGCCAAGGTGTTGCAAGCAATGCTGGGTTAATTGGATACTCAGTGCGTAAGATACATGATGAGAATTTTAATAAAACAATGGTTAGGCGTTTTTCCAGAAAGAAAAAGGCTTAGCTAAACATTAAAATAGGAGTGAAAAAACTAGAGCAGATAGAACCGTTTACGTAACTCGGAAGAATTTTGAACAGACATGGTCACAGTAGTAGGGACCTAAGAGGAAGAATTGGGCTAGGAAAAGAAGATTGTACACGAAGAAAGAATTTGACGACCGGGGCATAAATTAGGGGGGTTAAGAAAAGAATCGTAAAAGCTTTGATATGGAGCGTACTTGTATATATAAGTTATAATAGTACGGCGTATAAACGTGGTCATTTAAGCAGGGGGATAGACGTAGATTGGAGGCTTTTGAAATGTGGGTGTGGAGAAGAATAGAGAAGATGAAATGGACCGAAAAGAAAACAAATGAGGAAGTGCTGCGCATGGTGGGCGAAGAGAGGGGTTTGTTGGGAGAAATCCTATGCAGGCAGGAAAAATGGATGAAGGGCGTGTTGAGCGGCAGGGGGATGTTGAAGACTGTAAGATTTTGGACGGGATGAAGGGAGGAAGGAAATACACTGATATGAATAGGGACCTTATATAGAGTAGGTTACCGGATTGTATTTTGATAGGAGTCACAAAATATTTATTTGGTAGTCTTGTCCAACCAAAGCATACTTTACCGGTAGATTACCTAACTATAATAATATAGAATGATAAAATGTTTAAAAATATTCAATATTACTTATTTTTAGGCACGTATAATCCATTTTTGTATTTTAATATGGAGGAAATTAGTACATTAAACATTAAAGATGGTGTGTTTAACTATTATTAAATAAATTTCTTATCCATGTTTTTTAATATTTGGGTATTCATATGTCATTAAAAATATTATAATCATAATAATTTAACATACGTATTTAGTAGTTTATCTTGCAGATAGAATGAATACTTTGTATTTAATGCACATTATATACATGTAGAAAAGTCGTAAAATGATTCCTAGTTGAGATGAATAATTACTCATAAAGTTTTGAAGAACAAAATATGAATGCCAAGGCACCTATTTTATCATATGCAACATACTTTTTAATTTAATGTCCATTTTATATTTTATTTATATAGAATGCTTGCCACATACATTGTAATAAACAGTGCTTGCAAAAAGTTACACAACTTCTGATAAGAGAAATGAGTACGTTTTGAAAAATCATATCGTAGAAATGTGATGATATACATAATTTTAAAGTTGACTAAATTTTCAAAAAAAGAACAACTATAATACGAAGTTTCTCCTCATGTGACGATTTTTTTCATTTCAGACTAAGGGAAAGGATCAGAATAGTGTTCGAAGAAGTTACGCTGCAAAAAGGTGATCTAAGGTGAGTACTTAATTTGTTTCTATAATAACCTTTAAAATGAACATGAAATTATTTACAACATATTCATGAATGAATATAAAACCATTGTCAGATATTATTGAAATTGGAATATATTTTTTCCTCCTGGTGGTAGCATTAAACCGAGGTGTCTAGAACGGATCCGGGGCTAATGAATAAATAAACACTATTTCATAAGGAAAAATATTAATGGGAATGGGTCGCTGGGATATGAAATCCGTGTAGTATTGTACCTTCTTACTGCTACAAAATGTACAAAGTTTATGCTGAGTTTAATTTCTTACGAAAAATCTTTTACTTTATTGGAAATATTCTTCAGAGAACATATACGGAAATGAAGATGTTATTACCAGGGTTAATAATTAGGATTATGCGTTTTTCATTTTTCGCCATTGTGCGAAAGCTGTGATTACAATTCCTTCAAATATTATATTTATAAAACTATTCTAAAAAATCCCAAAAAGGGGACTATTTTTGTTTCAAAAAATATTTATGTCTCGCATAATATTTCAGTTTGATAAAATTAAGACATGAAAATTATTTTCTCTATCCGCATTCAATTTGACAATAATCTAGGTATCTTTTGTAAGAAAGGCCCATCATCGCAATTTGTTTAGAGCTTCCCTTTTTTATTTTCGTATCAGTTTTATGTGACACTTATGTGTATCAGTTTTATGTGACAGCTATTATCATAATTTGCTGTGAACGCTTCCGAAAAGTGTAGCGTTTGAAGATTCAATCCTTCCGGGGTTTATGGATCTATTTTATACGACGATAATTTCATCGGCGCTGCAGGCTGCGTCTGAGGGTCAGAAGTGGCTAATGCCCGCCCGCTTTCGCTCGTCTTACATTGCTTTCGCTCGGCCTCCCGTTTGAGAATATGCGCTGCCGTTGATGACCCATATTTGTATTGTCAAACGCGATTCCAGGAGCTGGAAATTTGATAGCTTCCTTCATTGTTGAAATTTTTGCCAACCTCGCTATTTCCACGAATGGGTAGTGGGAAGGAATGGCTTTCTTAAGCGATTAGTTCTTCTAGTGACTCCTTGGAAGTTGATATTGTGGTTGGGGTCTATCCAGTCTACGTAGGCTGAGAGTCATAGTTGTTTATCCTTCGTAGTTCTTGAATTCGGCATCTTAGCCCTATGGGTGTTATCGAAAAAAAGAATTTCCAGCAGATATTACATTAAATTTCGTAGAGGCCACTTTTTATATCGATTGAAAACCTGTCTTTAGCTTCGCAGGGAAAGTCGATTGAGTAGAAGAAATTAAGGGATTATGGTGAAAGCGTATGTCCGAGGTGTCCGAAATGTATCCACGAAGAAGATATCCCGGGAAATTTTAATTTTCTTATACTTATTTTATTTCTTTCTCTTCAAAAATGCCCAGTGACAGAATGTTGGTGTTAGTGATGTTTTCAATAATATAGGTCAAATTTCAGTAATAGTCTACGGAATTCAATGAATAACGAATATACGAGCATAATCTTGAAACGTGTATTATCCCGTATTTTTCTCCACCACCTCAAATATTTCATTAGAATAAAATCAGGAGCACTTAAAATAACGGAAAGTTTTACGCATAACGACGATAAAATGTGTGATTTACATTTCAACGCAATTCTGCTAAAATAAAATATATTTATTTCTATTTGAATAATAGAATTTTTCTAAATTTTAATATAAAGAGTTATAATGTTTCTAGATTCAATCAATGCTAAATCAATAATACCCTTTCAGTCAAATTTGTCTGTGCCAATATTGTAACCATATGACAGAGTCATCTGCTAAGCATTACAACGCATTATTTTCAGAGTGTAAAAAATATTCGCATTTACCGGGGTCTCGGTGAAGAATAATGTTTTAGAAATTTGTCAATTTGCTACACTCTCACAATCTCCAAATGGGACAAATACATTTCCAGAATGTGACTTAAATGGTCTATGGGCCTTTGTAAGTAATTATTATTATCTTATGAAGGCAAACATATGAGTATTTTCACATAAATTATTAATTATTTATATATTTATTCCCTTATTTATAGTCTTTTTATATCTATAAAGTACAACATGTTCGATTTAATTCGATTCAATTTACCGAAGCATATTTTTTTTCCCCGGCGTCAATACGGCTTAGAACAACAGACTCCTTGTTCGATAAGCCCACGAAGCTGCTTCCCCTTCTCCTCTAAAATCGGATCCCTCTAACTAAAATGGCCGTTGGGGATTTTGCGCTCTTTGCCGGACACCAGCAATCCCACTCCGCAGACTGGCCTGCAAGATTCCTGATTAACGGAAACCTCTTAGTATTTGGCCCATCTCCCCTTCGGCAGCCGCCGCTCTTCCCTGCACCCCTGCAGCCCTCATCTCCACACCCCGGCTCCCTCCCTTCTCTCCACACCCACCCAGTCCCCACTGTCCCGCCTGAACGGCGGGATTAATTGGGTGCCAATGAAAGCCGGTTCCTTCACTGCTTAGGAGAGACTAATGAATTGAAAACATACCTCATCCTCGTTTGGGCGTAAAAAGTGAGGCTTTTAAAACCCTTGCGTCTTTCGGTCTTTATCTCTTTGGCCCCTTCTGGATTTTTTTCTCCACTTTCTCTCTATTTTTAGGCAACCGTAGTCTCATGTTTCTCCTCCACGCGTGAAATTAGAATAAATTATTCGGTGCTCTTATTGAAATTATGCGAGGAGATAGAGCGGATGAATGCTTACTCTTTGAGTTGCGAGATTTCCATTAAAACGGTGTTTATGTATCGTTCCCAAAGGCGAAATAGCTTGGGAGTGCGACAGGGAGAAGTGGTGCCCGAAATAGAGTACGCTGGACTTAGAAGGGTGGTGTAGCACTGAGGATATAAATGTCGTCCTCAGAGAATTTTGTAGATGTTCAAGCAATTCTATTGATATATCTTCTGAACTTCAACACATCCAGAGAGGATAGTTAATTTTTATGATAGGGCACATCGCAAGCAATACGTACTGCACTAGAAAAATACTTTAAAAATTTGTATAAAAGATTATATCCAAATATAATATAAAAATATGATATAATATAATATAATACAATACAATGCAACACAACACAACAGAGTATAATATAATATTATTGTATAATATAATTTTATATAGTTTTCAATTTTTTTGTTTTTTATGGGAATTATTAAGTAGTTTTAATAATTCTATAAGAATGATTGATGTATTTATTTATGAGTACTATGACATCGTTGTAAAAGCGTTTTTTGGCCAATATATTTTTAGATGAAGGACTTTAAAGTTGTACTTAATGAATACCTTAACTGAAACACAATAAATAATTATGATATTTCAACATGATCTAGAGTTTCTCATTTTAGGATTTCAAAATTATAGAAAGATTTCTTAAGACGTTGGCTATGTCTTTTTCCATAAAGAGGAAAGCTAACGCAAACATTAAAATAAGATGTCATAAACTAGAGATGTTGCAACAGTTTACTTATCTCTAAAGTGTTTTTGGACAAAAATGGCCATGGTAATAAGCAAAAGAATAGCTATAGGAACAATTTTTTTCTCAAGGGTTGAATTTACGATGGGACCGTTAAGTAAGTGTGTAGTGAGAAGACTCGTTAAATTTTATTATGTAAATTGGTCTTGTACGACTTGAAATCATGGTCATTATAATAATACGGGTGATTTTGAAAAATGTCCCCCTTTGCTACCCGTTGCCTACCGTCACAACTGACCAAGTACCCCCCATCTCCCACTTTCCTCTCATGCACATGCCGGTATATCCTGTCAACTGATTGGCAACCTCAGCCCCTCCTACAATGGTAAATGAACCATACTCCTTAGCACATGCATAAATATACACCGTGCCTCTTTCAACACGTCCCCATCAGCATTTCTATAATTTCTTAAACATACCTCCCTCTGAAATGTTTTCCCTAATATCTATTATTGACTCATTCCCCCTCAAACTCATTAAAAATTAAAATTATCGAGGAGGCGTGGTTTTGGCTCCAAAGCCTTTAACGTAGTTGACATACAATAATTTTTAATCTGTTTTAAATGCATGATAATATCGTGAAATTTTCCTTATTTTTAATATTAAACTCTCAATGTATTCCCTTCTTCAACTTAAATAAGACACTAGTAGATAACATGGTAATGAAGGAACGAAATATTGAACGCCTGGTAACCAATTAAGCATCGCCGGGTTAGGTAATCTTTCACAATAAACACGATCGAGTACTGGATCGTATACTACCATCGACTGGATAGGATGTAGCCCCTTTTCTGGTGTGAATACTGGTTCTGTATAATGGATGTAAATCTGTGGGGAATTTCATCATACTCAGCTTGATTCTTAGATAGCAGGTAATCATTTATCCTACTTCACTACAGAGATTCCATTAATAGCTCACGGTGAAATGGACTTCTTTACCTTCTCTCTCTCAAATTGATTTAATGGGTCGGAATATAATATTTATAATACGAATATTAGCGTCTTATGCATAGTTTGGAGGCAGAGTTTTCGTGGCTCTGTTTAAGGAGGTTTCCGTAATTTGGTGTCAGAGTCATGTCTCCCTCATTAAGCCATAATGGAATATGTAATTGCTTCGTAGAAAGGATGGAAGGATTTCGGCGAGGAGCTGTTGCGTGACGTTATTCCACGAGTCGTTGCTCACGGCATCAATCCCTGTGGATGAAGGACTTGTTGACTCAAGGAGTCTATTTCCTACTTTAACCTGTATACATATATTTAACTTTAGAATTTAGTTTTCAGGCTGCATTGCACTTAATATCTTTTGTCCCTATATAGTATGTCCTTTTAGTTACCCACCTTACTATATCCATGAAGCTATCGTTGATAAAACGAACGCGGAATGAAAAATAACTACTATTTCTCCATTGTAATTAGTATTTCTTTACTCCGGTGTAACACGTCGTTGGTCAGAGTTCATGGTTCAATCTTATTTCTATTAGTTAACATAGTCTTGGTATCTAAATATCAGTTACATTTTCTTGTAGTTACCGGTGGAATGACTTCACGTCTGAAATTAGCTTCTGACTCTGTGAATATAGAATGTCTTTCCCTGATAGTTTTCTTAATCTACTTTTCTGTGGCAAGGAATTTTTTATACAAAATGTATTTCATAAAACAATGAGTTTATTCTCGCTTTTTACTCTCGGTGACTAGATTGTTATAGCATTGCATACTAGAAAGTCTCTGGGCTTATCGAATTGATTGTATTCCATATATGGATTCTTATCCTGACATTCTACAGCAAATACTAATCGCGTTTGTATCCGACAGAGGACGTTTATGAGTAATTTTATCATATTCTGTTAAAATTATTGATCCGTTGTAGCTGTTGGTATCCACAATCAAGATTCTAGAATCTGCCAACCTTTACCGTTTCGGAGTAATTCAATTTTAATATTTTACAATCATTCCATTGGATTATTAAAGTTACTATTATGTTGAAGAATGATCTGGTACTTTCGTACGTAATAATGTTTTCCAAGGTTATTCGGGTCTCCCACCGGATCCACGTTCGTAGAGTTGCCGACGTTTCAATGGCCGAGTCGTCCATCGTCTTCAGGGCTTGTCGTGAGTGAGTTTTTGGCCGTCTTATATAGCTTGGTCCCGAGGTCAAGTCGCGTCTGATTGGTCGAATGTTTTTCGCGAGTGAGTTTTTGGCCGTCTTATATAGCTTGGTCCCGAGGTCAAGTCGCGTCTGATTGGTCGGATGTTTTTCGCCTCGTGTTTTCCTTAATGTTTCTCAAAATGGGTTTCCAAGTGTTGCTGAGGGAGTATCCGCTATCTCGGTTGATGGTTTGACTTTCGAGCCGGATCGCTATTGCTTCCTTTGTCAGTCTTTCCCAAAATTTCGTCTCTCGGCAGAGAATCTTTGTCTCTTCCCACCGGATGCTGTGGTCGGAGATGATGCTGTGCTCTGCAATGGCCGACTTCTCGGGCTGGCATAGTCTGAGATGTCTTCGATGTTCTTTTATTCTTGTACTAATGGTCCTTCCGGTCTCTCCCACGTAGACTTGGCCGCATTCACCAGGTATCCGGTAGACTCCAGGGGTCATGAGTCCACAGGAATCCTTTGCCCTTACTAATTCGTCCCTGAGTTTGCTACAGGGACGGAAATAGGTGTCGATGTTGTACCTCTTCAAAATTCTTGAGACTCTTCCCGAGACCGTGGAGACAAAGGGTAGACCCACCCTGGTCAGTGGTTTTGGATCGTCCTCCTTCGGTGTGGCGGCCTGAGGTTTGACGGCCCTTGTCAGGGCCAGCGCGATTTCTCTCTCGCTGTAGCCATTTTGCCTGAAGGTCTTCTTAAGTTGTAGCAGCTCCTTGTGAAGACTTTCTGCGTCAGATATTGCTCTGGCTCGAAAGAACTGCCATTCTCTGGGAGGGGTGATGGTGGCTTCTTCCGTTGAGGTAAAGGTCCGTGTGCGTCGGTTTGCGATAGACGCTGTGTCCCAGTGACCCGTCTCTTTTTCGGTGGACGAGTATATCGAGGAATGGAAGGCTGTTGTTAATCTCCACCTCCATGGTGAACTGTATACTTGGGTGCCGGCTGTTCATATGGTCCAGGAACTGCTTGAGGGTCTCCGACCAATGCGGCCAGATGATAAATGTGTCATCCACGTACCGGAAGAAACATTTAGGTTTAAGAGGGGCTGATATTAGGGCCTTTTCTTCGAAATCTTCCATGAAGAAGTTGGCAATCACAGGAGACAGGGGAGATCCCATTGCCACCCCGTCGGTCTGCTCGAAGAACTCGCCATCGTATTTGAAATACGTGGTAGTCAGTGCGTGGTGAAAGAGATTCACCGTGTCACGGTCGAACGTGGATTCCAGTAATCTGAGGGTGTCTTTGAGGGGCACACGGGTGAATAAGGACACTACATCCAGGCTGATCATGAGGTCCCCTGCATCGAGGCGAAGTTCGGCCAAAGTTTTGACGAAGTTCCCTGAGTTCTTGATATGGTGTTCACCCAGTCCGACGTGAGGTGACAGGATTCCGGTAAGGTGTTTGGTCAAGCTATATAAGACGGCCAAAAACTCACTCACGACAAGCCCTGAAGACGATGGACGACTCGGCCATTGAAACGTCGGCAACTCTATGAACGTGGACCCGGTGGGAGACCCGAACAACCTTGGAAAAAATACTATTATGTTATTTCGTTATAAAGTCGTTATTTACTAATGAAAAAATACCTTCCAAATCATATTTAATGCCTTTGTCATTTGGAGCGAGAAGGCTTTCCATTTTTAATGGCCCAATATTAAGTAATATTCCGGTTTAATTCCAATACTTAAACTCTGTTAATGGACTCGTATAATATTCATAAAATTCATAATGACACCATTAGATCACGTTTATTTTCTCACCTAAAAGATTTTGAAGTTTTTCATATTTTATGTAGCGTTTTGAAGGAAAATATAAAAAAAACTCCTCATGAAAAAGTATCTTTACCCCAATTTCCCATGAGGTTATCTATCCGATTGGTGCTATATACGTGTGTAAATTAGCAACAACGTCACTCACTAAATTAACTACTTCAACCGTATTTCCAACTGAGAGCCTACCAAAACCGTGTAAGTTAAATTGGTAGTAGTAGTAGTTATGTTTAGGGAGGCGTGCGGCAGCTGAAGCCATTTGTACTATTAAGGATGAATGTTAAAGGAAGGGGAGAGAGAAACCCGGCGTCGGCATTAGACTACTCTTGCAGGTTAACGTCCCATCCGTCGGGCATCGTACACACTCAAAGTGCTCTCCCCAAAGCATCTCAATTAGGAATTCGCATGCAACTGCAAAATATTTTATTATCTGCAGGATTTAAATCCGAGCATTCTTGGTCGGAAGCCTGTACGTTAGTTACCACACTATCTCGATCTGCAAAGTTTAAATGGTATAACAAAGGGTATCTGATATCTATTTTTAAAATGGAGATTATTTTCTCCTCGGATATTTCCTATTGATGTTAAATTGGAGGAGAAAACAATTAAAACAGATTATTATCCGCGTATTGGGTGGATCTAGGCCAGACAAGGCATCCATTGTTATCTTTGAATTTTTGTTAAATTTGCATTCGTTAATATGAACTGCATTTCATTTTCATAAATGAGGACATTTAATCCTAAAGGAAATTTGGAACTATTATTATGAAAGAAATACATTTGTCATTTAAAAATATTCAATTGAATTAGATAAGTGGTATACTTCATTCCTAACCGTCGATATGGTAGAATTTTAATAAAAAACATTTCTTCAATTGTTATTGATTTTCTTTCTGAAGAACTCCCAAATCGGTAATATAGGTGTACGAGGTGATATTTTCAAGTCAATGGTGCCGTCTTTACCAGAATTTTCATTTGTTTTCCATCGAATAATGTCCTTTGTTTGATTGATCATACAGGTACCTTAACAAAACATGAGGCGATCAACCCGGCTTGGAAGAGTCAATATGGGCCAGTGAAAAAATATCACCATAGACGCCAAGCAATTATACAGGCGGTCCGCGCAACGTGCTTCAAATACGAGAATTATGGTTCCCTGACCTGGCTTGCTAAATCTTTGCCGTTTTACATCTCTTCTCGGACGTTTTACAACTCTTCTTGGTTGGGCTACCGTTTTCATGAGAACGTTTTTCCGTCAGAAAATCGATACATGTCTATTCGTTTCTCTTTTTTCTCGCGGGTACTGCTGAGAGCAAAAGGCATTAATTCTTCCTTACCCTATCTTTATATCTCTATCTCGAACCGTTTTCCTTTCTTCTTCCCATTCTCTTCCCACCACTCTCACTTTTCATCCCTAATATTGTCACTCTGACTTAAACTCCCTCTTAAGAACCCACAGACCTCCACTCTTTTCTACCTTCTCGCCATAATCCTCTCCATTTCTCTCTCCTTCATCTTTTCATTTACCTCTCTCCATATTTTTCAACAATTCTCTTTCAATCTTCCTCACTTATATCCCTCTCTCAAAATGGAAAGAAAGATTTCCTCTTCAGACGATATCGGACACGTCATTTCGCATTTGTTTGCAAAACACTGCGCCAAGACTGTTTCTCTCTTTTCCACTCTACATCCAGTCTAAACCATCCTGAGTAGACCAACCTGAGTAGATAACCACCAAACGAAGTGGGTATCTACTCAGGCAGGGAACGTTTTCATAAATAAGAGCAATAAATGCACGCTAGATACACACTAGAAAAAGCCTCAAAAGAAAAGGAGCGTACGGCATGTCATTACACTTTTTCAACAATGCAGAAGCAATTTATTTTATTGAAGAGATTTTAATTATTGCTAAATGTATCAAGCTTAAGTGTAATTTTTCTTGTTGCGTAACATAAACACATGATTCTGCTTTTCATCGACTTATATTCCTGCTGTTTGGTACTTGCTGAATCTGCTAGATTAATTTTCTTCTTATGGTTAACATAATGTGCGAAATATGGAATATATCCAATCAGGAAACGTACGGGCTTAAAACTGCAAATTGATTGTTGGTATTTATATTATTTTTATCTGACATTAAGACATGAATTCGTTATATTAATGTACAATGTGATCCTGATCTATGGGACCACTGCCTTCTACCTCTGGCGTGATATACTCCCTAATTAATTCAAACTTTCGACTCGATTCATAGTTATCGCTTTACAGAGTATCAGTCCGGGCCTTTTGTTTATTAACTTTTCCATAAAATTCGCCGAGATTAAAATATAGGGGAATGTTGGATATACTATACTTTCACGAAATTTCTGTTAGCTTCCCATCATTTAACCTTGTTGAGTTACTCACTTCATTGCTTTTCATAAATTCGTCCTGTTATCCATGAATCAAATGAAAAAATTTCAAAAGAAGGTGTGGTTTTCACTTAGTGTGCTGTAAAATCCACGTGAGCGTTAATGAGGAAATTGAAGAATATTCATTTTCCTCAATAAGTTAGGACACAAAAACTAATAAATATAAGTAACTCGTACATATTCAATTGTTAAATATTTAGTATATCAAATCTTAGGAAGAGATAATGAATGCAATGAGTGAAACTGAATTTATTGATCCGAAATGTGTTGAGTAGGTCTTAATACGATTACGAGGGCTTCACAATGACATCATTAAACTTTATAAAGTGGAAATAATTTTTTCCAATTCATTAACAGCTGAATTTATTTAACCAGCTGTATATTTATTATTTCGGATACACTTTATAACACGTTAAATTTTTAAATGAACTAATATATCCTAATCATTAATTGTTTAATCAGGATTTTATTTTTATTTTTACAAATATACTATTCAAGGAAACTCAAAATTGATATGTAGAAAAAATGGTTCACCGAAAATCTATTATTTTTTTAAAAAAGTAACATTTGTTGAGATTACAGCTCGCAAAAGAAAACCAAATATTATGGCTACTCTTAACGATAATGTCCTATTTTTATCCAGGATAAGAACACATTAACCAAAGTTGAAGCCGAAAAGTGAACTATTTTCCTTCTGAGGAAGTTCCGGAATTCAGATGATATGAAGAAAACTTAAAGCAACATAAGGATTAAGATCCTATATTTTTTTACTAATTCTTTCAACAAAAAGTAGAATTTTCTTATATTAATTGCAGAGTTTACTTGTTAAGGACCTTGGAAATTTGGCGTACAAATTATAAATAGTTAGTGATATACACTTCCTTTATAATAATTTATGTTACTTAATGGTTGCTGGGACTATTTGGTCCAGTATTCATCTTTGAACTATTATTTATGCTGTGAACTGCATAGTCAAATAAATAGTATAAAAATATATTTGGTTTAACGGTCACCACTAGTCTTCTGTCGCAATTCTAGTATTCAATATATGGCAATGAATTTCTTTAAGTTTGAGAAAAACCGGGGTTGACTTCGTGACTTTATGCTTTCATTCTAGAAATAGAGCCATTTATGAGTATTATCTAATTTCAAATGGTAATTTTTCATTTTAATTAAATGTAAACTGAAGAGAAATTGAGCTTAAAATTGGAATGAAGCATTACTGGTCAGGTGCAATCGCTTGAAGGCAAATACGTTTGTTAGTATACAACTTTATATCCATACCATTTACTTAGTGTTTTCCAATACTGCGGAAAATTCTTGCTCATTCTAGAATAAAAGTGTCCATATTCTAATATTATATAATCAATGTTGTATTTACGACATTTCGTAGAAGACACATTTCTAAGAATATTATCATGTGTTCTTTGACAAGAGTGATTCTTTTTGCAAAAGTGAGATGGGTTTTCGCATTTTGCTTAAAAGGTTCCTTTTTCCAGTGTTATGAAATAAAATGGGCTCAACGCCAAACAGCAAGAAATATTAGTGATTGTGAGCTCAAAGAAAACTGGTGTCTGAAGACATCATATCATATAGTAGCTATATCCATTTTCACTTTCAAGGGGACTTTTCAGGGAACATTCCGTCTTAAAGCATAATACCTGATAGTTTTTTAATTGTTTCATACTGTTCAAATAACTATGAGAATAGTGTAATATACGGTTCACGAATTAACTGGCCTATATTAAGTATATTGACGGGCATTTGCCCATGGGGCAGATTGTTCCAAGCATGCACCCTTAGGTCATCTCCCAAATATCTTGGGTTTTTCTTACTTCCTTGCGTAAACATTGCTCAAACACTTGGATCAGGATATGTCTTTTGTATCAAACATAGATTGCATGAGGATGTATTCAAATAAAATAGTAGGACATGCTTGGCGGGTAACTTATATACGTAGCAGTTGAGGAAGTTAATAGTCTCTGCTACATGGAGGTGGAATGGGTAGAGATCACTTGACTGGAAACAAACGGACTAAAAGAAAGATATTAGGTGATAAATTTTAAACAGAGACGCATGTGGCTCTGGGGGAAAGAGGTAAATGGTCACATGCTGCCACGCGTTAGGTAAAAAATGACCCAAACACCTCTGCGTTCCAACTGCGGGGGTCTGATTTCTCTTCAACCCTCGCTTCCCCACGGTTTCCCACGAAGCTTCACTTGCCTATTCCTCGCCTACGACCTGCCTGTTCACCCTTCCGCCTCATGTGCCCTGAAACCCATGCCTCAAATGCACCGCATTCCCCTTCAGTCTAGTCTTACCTCTCCATCCTACCTGCCTCACTTACACCACTTCCGGAAGCTATCTTATTCATCCAATCACATCCCAGCATATTTGCCATTATTTGTCATTCCCTTTTGGTGAAGTGATACATGCTTGAATAAGACATGAACAAATGCATATTTTTCTACATAAAATGAAAAACATATCACCTCAGCTTTTTATTCTGTGAACAAAGACCGTAAACTAACAAATATAATCTATTTTTTCGAAAACAAATAATCATAAAAGACTCGCACGGCGCTTCCATTGCTTCTTGCTTCGAATTCATCATTCGGGTAACAAAGTGATAATACGATTTTTGAATTAAGTCAATTGCCAAGATTAAATTCGTTCATTTAATGAATTATTATTAATTTTAGAAAGGTCAGTATAAAATGGTGCATTTATCCTTATAATATTGACTAATAAATATCTCTAATAAGATATTTTATAATATACTTCCAAAATATCATATTCTCAATATTCACCTGTATCCATTTTAACAAGGATATTAATTATTTTTATTGAAAATTGTGTGTTAAAAGTAGAGATGTTACTTTTAAAAAGGTAATTTTTGCCTTTAATGAGATAAATGGATTCAATAAAATCAAACTGCGAACCCTACTCCCTAAAAATTTATCGATTGGAAAAAATCAACATCCTATTACTCATTACTCTGTGCAAAGTTATTATTCGATAGGTAATAAAGTTTATATGAATTATTAGCTTCAAGTAACAAAAAAGTTTAGTTAAATTGTTAATTTTAATAGTTAATTGTCAATATTAAAAAATACTTGTAGAACACCATATTTCGCCATATGTGAAATATCCATATTTCAAGAATCAAAAAAAAATACTTCAAAGTTCATAAATAATTTTACTTTCCCAGTTTAATTACATGCCCACGTATAACTAACAGTCAAATTTTTCAACTTTGTTACGACGGAATATTTCTAATAAAGCCGTTTTGTCAAAATGCCTTGTCGGATAAAATATTTCATGTTATTTTTAAGCCGAAAGAGAAAATTATGTTCTAACATGAATTTTTACATCAATGTGAACAAGCACTCTCACACATATTTTATTAGTTATTACTCACAGTCATTAATGTTGACATGCTCCGTATAGTTCATATATACTAGCAGATACACACACAAATATATATATATATATATATATATATATATGCGGGTCGCGGTGGTCTAGTGGGTAGAGCGTTGGACTACTGACCGGAGGGCCCCGGGTTCGATTCCTGGGCAAGGCACTTTGGGCACCTGCAGCTCCACCCAAGCTAGTTGATTTTTCGGGTACCAGGTCTTCCTGGGAAACCATAACCGGCACAGGGAAAGAAACTGGCCCCCCTACTCATGTGTGAATATTCACACGCCGTCGGGCTTGGTACATGGGTGAGCTCTACCATCACCTACTAAACCGACCTTCGGGTTGATTACTGTATATATATATATATATATATATATGTGTGTGTGTGTGTGTGTGTGTGTGTGTGTGTGTGTGTGTGCGCGAGTATATACAATTGTAAATACGTCCATATAATATGTATTTTATACATATTTAGCCTACCCCCTAAACCCTCTCTTCCTTCTTGGCCCCTCATCTTATGTTCCCCTATTCATTCTCTCGGTCTCTTCTTCTCTTCTTCCCCCTACCAACAGTTCTATTTGAAACCACGCCTTTACTATGTAAAGATATCAAATATCAACAAAATGTCTGATTTTTTATGAAAAGTAGAAAACTTGATCCCAACATTCAGGCGTATTACCGAGTCGTTCGCAGGGCATATTCAAACCATAAAAAAGGCTATTGAAAACATTTGGAATATATACCTTTTGATATTTCCCAAAAATACAGCGTTGTTTCAGATGTTATTCTAAACTCATTAAGTGTCCTTTGTTTGGAGAAAATCAAAAGATGGTGTGGCCAATCTTTAATTTATTTGTTTTAAGAATGACATCGTTTTTACGGTCATTAGCATATTTTTTTAGTTTATAACTTGATACTTGATTTATGAGAACGGTGTATTGTATACTTTTGTTGGGTGATGTCAATCTTTATGTGATTTATGGAACTTTGATTTACATATCAGGTATGTGACTTAGCCATAGCAATTATCTCTTTGACACTTCTACAACACTGCCATCGCATTCACGGGATTAAAGGATATTTTTCATTGGAATGGAATAAATACTAAATTTTCATGTCAGAAAACATTTAAATATTTCGTGCCGATTACATTCCTTTATTTCGTGATACAATTCTTTTAGTCCAATTCCATTTTCAAAACCGAAGTATATTTGCCCATTTCATCTGCTAAAAGAATTAAACACAAACGCCGTTAACTCAAGTTTAGTCTTCTTGTTAAAACTTGTTTTGTAGATAATTTGATGGACTGACATTTATATTTATTTCATATCACTTTCTTGTTTCATTTTCTCACTTATTAGTAGGTGTTAGGAAAATACGTGTTAGGAGAATAATGCGTGTTTATCTTCGGGTGAAGTTTCATTTTACCGAGGATTACGAATCTATTGGCACATCACTTTCCCTTAACCAATCGCCCTTTATAAAAAAGAACTCCACAGTATTTCCCAGGCTTTAGTAGTATCCTTGTAATTAGGCATCACTTCATACCGCAGTGGCATTTATTCCACAGACGTCGGAAAGGCGCGTGCATTTTCCCGGAAACGCGTTCATCCTCATCCACCGTCAGGAAACATGACGAGACTGACTGTTCGGTCGAGGTTCATTGTTTTTATCAGAGAATGGTGTTATATTCCATGATGATGACGCCCCTAGCTGTTTTAAGAAATGAAGAATTGGAGTATTTCCATTTTCATTTTGCCTTTTACACAATAGAAAAGGAAACTGTCCCTCGGGTATTTACTAACAATTCGGATATACCTTCACATTTTCCCAGTGGGAACATTGATTTGAATTTAATTTGACCTGAACAGAATTTCTTGTGAAGTTTCTTGAAGTAAGTGAACGAAATTTTTGTAGTAATTGTTAATGTGCATCATAAGCGCCAAGGTTGAGAGGTATTAAAATAACGTTAATTACGTCCATTGTCTCAAAAAATTATTTTATAGTTTTTAAATTTCGTTGTTTTTGTGAGAAAAATTCGGCAGACTGCAACAGGATGTTTAAGATACATTTTATTTCGGCTCTTTTGCTCCTCAAACACTTACAATTCCTTCTTGGATCACGCGTCAAATGTTTACGTTTAAGTATTTTTATTTCATCATAGTACGTGAGTTCCCATTTCATTTTATCCGAGCGAATATGAATGGATTCCAGTTAGAGTGAATGATTTTTGCGCTCCAAATTTTTGTACAAAGTAATGTGCATTTAGTGGATGACTCTGTTAAAATTTACTGCCGCAGCACCACCCCACCTCAGTGTCTTGGAATATTATAAGATGATTGAACTTATGTATTGCATGCAGAATATTTACGTAATATGCAAGATAAATGAAATTATTTTCCTTGCTGTGTTTAAAACATTTAAAGAAATACTGTGTTACATTTTTATGGATTAAAATAATTTATATTTTATTGCCACGCCGGTCATACGCATACATGGGTGGTCTGAAAAGTTTCCGAACGAAAAAATTTCAGAAAATTAAAAAAAAATCTTGCAACTTTTTAGGTCGGAACCCTTGTATTTGTCTTCAAATATGCCTGCGTATTAACTTACTATTCGGCAAGCTTGACAAAATGTAATACTATGTGCACGTATACTGCAAAAATTTAAAAATAAATCCGTGTGATAAATGATAGACGCTGGTTGTTATAATTTGTATAATGTATAAATGTATTTTGATGTAATTGTAAAATACTTAATCAAAAAGTTAGTCTTTGAACTCGTAGAGTCTTCGGGAATATATAAATTTGAATGTTTCTCCATCTGTTTTTGATGTCGCCTTTCTCTCGTGGTAGAATTTTTAGTGGCAACTCATGTTTCACTTTTATATGTATACTAGAACAACTTTTTCGGTTATAATTTCACCTGAAGATATGTCTGCCCGTTATTAGTTTATAAAATGGTAGAGATGATCAACTGTATGCAAATATTTTCTGTTCTTCTTGCAATTTTTATTAATTTTAATCATGCGATTTTATATAGCGTTATTCTATCATAATAGTCTTCTGTGTACTGGTAGGAATTTATTTTCCGATGGAATATTTACACGCACACTAATACACAGCGGTCATTTAAAGCAATCATTCATGAAATATTTGGTTTCAAAAGTATTATTTCCTATTATTCCCAAGGTGTCATCTTTAAAAATCTAAAAAAAGATTCTTCCTTGTAACATTTCAAACCGACATAAATTACAGCATGCTTCCAATAACGTAGACGCTTGTAGAATATTTTTGTGTCATCCATGCAACATCCAGGTCAGATAAATGCTGGCTCTAATATAGTTTTAAAAATTTCACTTCGTCCTGAGCGTCGATAGGTTTTCATCCCATACAACAGAAAATTTTGTTTTTCACGATAAATGAGTATGCTTTGGAATTGCTCAATAAAAAATGCTATCCACCGGGCGTATCGGGCAAAACTTCAAGTCAAAAAAAGTCAATGAGGGTGTACCGGAAAAAACTACTCAAGTTGTCCTCGTTGTTTGTTTATTCAATTTTGATGGAACTATTAGTTTTTATTACTATCATTAATCTAAGAGATAGAATAGATTATAGCTCACGGAATAGACCACGTTATGGTGAAGAATATACGTAGTTGTTAAATGATAATTGATCAATTCACGTATTGGAATCACTTAAGTTAGTATGTGACTGAAAATACCATAATTCTTTGCTCTTTATTCTAAGCAGCATTAGAGCTGATGAACAAAATGAAACAGACTAGAAAAAGTGAACTGAAAGAGTTGAGGGCATATAATAATTTGGGAGCGAAATCTTCGGGGGAGATCTGTGGATGCTAATATGGCTAGCAATGGTTCTAGATGTTTCACCGGAATAAAACGAAGAAAAGGGGCTTACTGAAGGATTTGCACGACGTATGTCGCAGGGTTGTAGTCGTATGATGAAATTGAAAGTTAATTTGAACTGTAATGGCTGGGGAATTCAGAAGGCGAGACGTAATGTTTGTATCATCTGCAGGGATATTACATGAAAACTTGGGGAAGAGGACTTTTTTGTTGAGGTCATAGAAGACACAGGATACTTTATATGCTTTGGGGGATATTTTTGCGCCGATAGTGGGATATTTTGAAGAAAGATTTCTAGATCACGACCTTTCTGCTGGAAAGTATTTTTTATAAATTTTATCTCAACATATTTATTATAAAAGTAAATTTTAATGAAGTAGAACGATGTAATGGTTTTGGATTGGGAATATGGAGTAATAATGAAGATGTGGCAAAGCAATAGAGGGTGAGTAGCAATGTTTAAAGAGGAAGGCTTTTACGTTTTCGCCGTCGAGTGTTGAATGATAACTCTGAATTCAATGGGCACGGATCGAGGGTTAAATGGTAATTTGGATTGTGTTGCCTATTGAAATGAAAACACAGTTTTTGTTTGGTTTGCTTAATCTGAATTGGGTTTTAAACTGTTAGGTGGAAAGGATATATCGGTTTCCAAAATAGTGGTATGGGTAGAAGTGGGGGTCGAAATAGGTGGTACAGCGGTAGAGCGTTGAACTAGTTACCAGGGGGTTTGATTTCCAGGCAAGCCTATCTGGACACCCTCAGCTCCACCCAAGCTGTGTGATTTTTCGGGTATCAGAACTTCTGGGAAACTATAACCGGCACAGAGAGGGGAACTGGAATTAAAATGTCGTGTGAAACTCTGACCTGTGGATTTTACACACCTTGACGCCGGGTGAACTCTACCATCACCTACAAAACCGAGCCAAAAGTTGATTACTGTGTTCATGGGTTACGGATAAAAGTTCCTTTATCCATGAGAAGTAATTTTTCTCTGTGATGCAAGGATTTTTTCAAGAAGAAAATGAATACATTTTCGGAGAAAATTCTTAAAAGAGACAAATTTTGTAAAAGGAAGGGTCATCTTTAGTAAGACCTTTTTAGTGCTTTGGAAGTGTAGAATCATATCGTACGCATTTTTTCCCATTACGACAAAGTTCGATAAGAGGGACTCAAGACAACGGAGTTTACCTAATTACAAATATTGAAAAATGTCGGGAATGAAGTGCAAATATGAAAAGACCACAATTTGAATTCAAAATTAAACATGAATACTTTCATTAGGTAAATTATTAGTTGAAGTGACATCTCATCAAGAGATTTTCAGTTTTCTTATTTTGGGAAAGCAAAGGTGGAAATTACATGGCTTTTGGGTAGAAAGAATGGTAATATCAAATTTTTTAAGCCCTTTCTTGAGGCCGTTTATGTTACAGAATATAAATATTGTCCACTTATTTACAAGTTTGGCTTCGTAGTAAAGCAGGAGGATGATATTTAACATTATATATTTGACGGGATCCTTGCACGTCGTAGTCACCGTTGTTCATGACCGAAAAAAATGAACTTTTTTACGCCAGAGAAATGGATATACTAAGGTCACATCGTAACTTTAGATTTACCACAAACCGCAGAGTTGAGTCTTGGTTTCCTGTTTTAATTGTGATGAGAAATAGCCTTTGGATAAGGTTTGGCGAAACATTTAGTGAAAATTTTAACAGAGTGGCTGTAGTGGGGCTTTAGAATTCATGAGTCAAAGATAACTGGAATTGACACATATTACAAGAGTAGTATAAGTTGGGACTGGACATAGCAGTTATTTTCCAGAAGTGGCTATTGGGGTATTGGGTGTTTCAACAGAAGTTGAGGGCGTCGAATATAATCGTTGATTTCTGGATTTGTAGGTGAGAAAGAATGAGAAGCTTTTGAGTAATGCTAAAATTTTATCTTTACTGAGCTCAGAGGATGAAAAGTTGACAGATTACGTATATGGGTTACATTCTCCACGTTCTGTAGCCCAATACTCGTACCGATAAATAACTCGAAAAGTGAGAGCATTTTATTATTATTTTTCTTCTTTCCAGCAAGAAACATCAACATAAAACATCTTTGAATAGAAATCTTCAAGCGGTAACCTTAATAAGTTAATTACAGCATTCTCATTGCCCGAAAAAAATTCGTTATCCAGCCCTCTTTTTTGCAGCCCAGTCTCACTTCTCACCTATAAATCATATTTTTAGGAACAAACACAGCATAACAGTAAAAATACAATTTCATTAAGCATACATTACTATTATTTACATCTCATTAGTATTATTTTTATCATACATTAGTATTATTTACATCTCATTAAGCCTAAGAAAGTTTTTATTGTAATTTGAGCAACTTTCACGAAAGTGTTCCTTAGATTTTTAAGTGAATTTCTTTATCAACTAATTCATTGGGATTAAGGTCTTAGATAAATTAAAATAACAAGAAAAAATGTATTGTGTTTAATACTTATTTGGTCTAGTGGGTAGAGCGTTGGACTATTGACAAGCACTGCAAGCGGCAAGGCACTTTGGGCACCTGCAGCTCCACCCAAGCTAGTTGATTTTTCGGGTACCAGATCTTCCTGGGAAACCATAACCGGCACAGGGAAAGGAACTGGCCCCACTACCCTGATGTGTGGCAGGCAGACAGATCGAAGGTTAGGAGCCAGACGAAAGGTAGTCCACGCAGCGTCTGTTCCTCAGTGAGGCGGCTGCAATGGCGTCTGACCCCAGTTGGGCGGCCATTAAGTGACGGTGTCACGTTAAAAACACTATTGAGGAAGGCAACGGGAAACCACCTCAATTATCTTTCGCAAGAAAATAATGATGGACGCAAAACAGAAATTGAGTCCTTGCAACTGCGGGACTCGGTCCAAAGGGCCGTGTGTCGTGCCCGGCAGCGGGGGAGGCAAGGCTTCCGCGGTCTTCATCCCACGAAACCCTTGCAGGGAAGAAATAACTGCAGCAAGACAGAAGACGCAGAAGAAGACGAAAGTAGTTAAAATAGGAACATGGAATGTCAGGACAATGTTGAGGACAGGAAAATTAGAAAATATTAAGCGAGAGATGGAAAGAGGTAATATAGATGTTTTAGGTCTCTGCGAGGTGAGATGGAAGGATAGCGGGGATTACTCGAGTGACAATTATAGAGTGATATACAGCGGCGGGGACGAGAGCCAACGAGGGGTAGCCATAATATTAAATAAAGGGGTAGGAAGGAGCGTAGTCAACATAGAGCAGGTGACAGATAGAATTTTACCCGTAGCAATAAAAGCAGAGCCGACGAACTTGGTCATTCTTCAGGTATACACGCCAACGAGCAATCACAAGGAGGAAGAAGTCGATAGGATGTACGATGAGTTAGAGGATATAATTGCGAGTGTTCCTGCTTTGAAACATTTGATAGTGATGGGGGATTAGAATGCGACGGTAGGCGAAGGAAGAGAGGGTGGTGAGGTGGGGGACTATGGGTTAGGCACGAGGAATGAACGCGGGGAGAAAGCGATTGAATTCTGCAGGAGACAGGGGTTAGTCATCACCAACACATGGTTTAGACATCACAAAAAGCGAAGGTATACATGAAAAAATTCCTGATAACTCAAAAAGGTACCAGTTACATTATGGTCTTGGCAAGGGTTTAGGAACAGTGTGATAAATTCGCACAGTTTCCCAGGAGCGGATGCGGACTGTGACCACAATTTAGTTGTTATGAAATGCAACGTCCGTTTCAAGAAGATAAGGCAAGGGCGGCGGGTTAGGAAATGGAACAAAGAAGCATTAAATGGATTAACGAGGAAGAAGTATCAGCAGGCTGTAGAGAAAATAATGGATGACGGTAAAGAACTGAGTACTATCGAAGAAAAATGGGAATGTATCAAGCAAGGGATATCGGAAGCAGCAAAAGACACAATAGCAACCGTTAAGGGGAAAAAAATAAGGAAACCACGGGTCACGGATGAGATGTTTGAAAAGATGGAGGAGGGAAAAAGATGGAAGAATGTAAACACAGAGTTAGGCAAAATGAATTACAAAGAGTTAAACAATAAATTGAATAGAGCCAAAAATAAAGCAAAAGAAGAATGGTGGAAAACGCAAAGCGAGGATATGGAAAGTTTAGAGAAGAAGTGTGAAAATGGTGCTCTATACAGCAAGGTTAAGTTATTATCGGGAAGTAAGAGCTTTTTGGATGGACACAACTATCAAATAAACATTTTGTGACTCCCCACCTATCAAACTAATCTATATCAGGTCCCCCTTCATCTCCTTGTACTTCTTTCCTCCCTTCATCCCGTCCAACATCCCTATCCTGTTCCTGCCCTTAACTCGCTTGCCCAACATTCTCCCCTCTATTACCTTCTTCAACATTCCACTACCGCTCAATACGCCATTCATCCACATCTCCTATCTCCATACGATTTCTCTCAACAAACCCCTCTCCTCCCCCACCATTTCTAGTACTTCCTCATTTGTTTTCCTTTCGGTCCATTTCACCTTCTCCATTCTACTCCACACCCACATTTCAAAAGACTCCAATCTACGTCTATCCTCCTGCTTCAGTGACCACGTTTCCGCGCACTACATAGCTACGCTCCATATCAGAGTTTTTACGAGTCTTGTCTTAACATCCCTACTCAACGTCCCCGTCATCAACTCCCTCCTCCTAGAGAAAGCCTCCTTGCCTAGCGCAATATTTCTCCTTACGTCCCTACCACTTTGACCGTATTGGTCCAAAACACTTACGAGATATGTAAACTGCTCTACCTGCTCCATTCTTTCCCCGCCTATTTTAATATTAACTTAGCCTTTTTCTTTCTGGAAAATTGCATAACCTTTGTTTTATAAATATTGAATCTCATCCCAAATTTATCGCACTGAACCTCCAATTCACTCAACAATGCTTGCAAACCCTTGGCTGACTGAGCAACTAATGGTTGGTCATCAGCAAACCTAACCGATTTTACGAATTCCCCCCTGACTTCCATTCCTACCTCCAGTTCTTCCCATGCTTCTTTAATCATTTCCTCCACATATACGTTGAACAGCACCGGTAACAATGGGCCTTAACCCTCTTCTTAACACTGCCCATCCAGACTCTCCGTTCCCCACTCGCACCTGAGCAGTCTGACACATGTACAGGTTGCGGATCAGTCTCCTGTCCCTCAAATCCATTCCTATTTTCTGCAATGCATACATTCATTTTTCCGAGTATATGCTATCAAACGCTATTTCGAAATCTACGAAACAAGGAAATACGTCCTGATTGTATTCTATATTCCTCTCGATTAGCGATCTCATTACTGCAATAGCATCACGTGTACCTCACCCTTTCCTAAACCCAAACTCATAATCCCCTAAGTAATCATTTGCCTTACTCCCATTGCTTTGGTCGATGAACAGAACAGATGAACAGAACTCAGAGTTCTTTTGCTAATTCCTCTTGAGAAAGGTGGTTGTACCACCAAAAATTCGAGAACTAGTGAGTCCCTCTTTTATATGCTTTAGTTTCTGTGTTTTTACTATGACTATTTTGTGAATTATATTGTGCACGTTCGTGGCTTTTCCAAGAAAGTGACTATATATATATATATATATATATATATATATATATATATATATATATATATATATATATATATATATATATATATATATCGATGATGGGGAAATACTAACGAGAGCAATATAACTTTTGGACAGCATAATATAACATAGAATAAAACAGATAACACGTAAAAGGACACTCACACTGTAGATGATTTGAGCTTTCGGCCTACTCCGAGGCCTTCTTCAGGTCGGACTCTCTGAGGTCAGAGGTCTGACCTGAAGAAGGCCTCGGTGTAGGCGGAAAGCTCAAATCATCTACAGTGTGAGTGTCCTTTTACGTGTTGTCAGTTTTACTCAGTGTTATATTATGCCGTCCAAAAGTTATATATATATATATATATATATATATATATATATATATATATATATATATATATATATATATATATATTTATTTATTTATTTATTTATTTATATACATATATATATATGTATATATACAAATATGCAAATCCAAAACACGCAAGAGGACGCTGAAATTTTAGAAAGTTTAATCTTTCGGTCCTCTCCAAAGACTTCATTAGGTAAGACTGGAAGGTTTCGGGGAGAGCAAATGCAAGGCCTAGGTCGGGGGGAGTGCACTGTGTGCTAGGAAATTGGGAAGAATATCGGTAAGGATATAATGAGGATGGTTAAGGCAAGGAATTTTAAAAGATCGGAAGTCGAATGTGTACGCGGATTCGTGAGTTCTCACCTCTATATTGGTGGCTGAATCGGGTAGGGATTCTAGAATGGTTAGGGACCAATGCTGGTCGAAGAAAAAGTTGTGGAAATTTCGTGTGATGGGATAGAACGAGAAGAATGTGAGACAGAATAACAAAAGTTGCGGTTCATGCGGATGTATAAGGGAGTATGCAATGCATTTACCTATGTAAAATAAATAACATTGATTGTATGTCAGAAGATAGACAACATTTTTGGGGAGGCAATTACTGCGGTATCGAGTTATGGAGGCAATGAGAAGATGTACGGAGAGGGGGGTAAATCTGATAAGGAGACATGCTTTACATTTGAGGGGCTTGCAAGAGGGGAAAATGTGGACATTTTCCAATGGGGGCCGCGAAAGGTTGTGTGTTACTCAGAATGCTTTGGGATTGGCAAGTCGTCTGTTTGTAATATAGGGGCAGTAAAGGTAAAGTAGCGTTATTTTCACGCAATATAGAAAAATGATCTTCTAGAAAGTTTTCCACTCTTTAGTATCTTGTGAAAAAGATGGTGTAAAGGTTGAGCCCTGCGTCTATTATTAAGTTGTCCTGGGGAAAACATATACGAGAAATATGCGGTCGTGCTAACAAAAAATTGGGATTTGTGAAAAGAGTGCTAGGTAAATGCGACGAAAAGGTGAAAGAACGATGTTTCCTTGCCTGGGTATGGCCCCAACTATAGTATGCTGCCGGTATATGGGATCCTCAAAATAAAAATTTGATTTCGGAATTAGATCGAGTTCAGTGAAGGGGGGCTAGATTTATCAAACATTGTTATGACCAACTCAGCAGCGTATTCACTTTGCTAGACAATTTAGGTTGGGATTCTCTTACACAGCGGCGATTCCAGTATAGGTTAAACTTATTAAAAACATTTAAAGATGGGCCCTTTTCCGATGACATCAAGGATATAATACGAACCCCAACGTATTACGGTAGAAGGGATCACGAATATAAGATTAGAGAGATAAACTGCAAGACTGACAGGTTTAAAATGTCATTTTTTCCAAGAACGATAAGGGACCTGAATGCTTGTAGCCAAAATTCCCAAGGAATTAGTTCATTACAATAAGTTTTAACGTACAGGTTAGGGACTGCGCGAGGATATGTATACATATGTGTATGTATGTATGTATATATATATATATATAACTTAGACAGTAACACACAGCACGAGAACACATAAAAAGAACACTCATAATATTATCTTGATAATTTCGACGGACTTGAGCTCCGTCTTCTTCGGAAGATAAGATATGACTAAGGAAAAGGGTACGCGGTGCAGAGAGAGTATGGGACGAGGGAGAGGGGAAAAAACAGGTAGTGGGGGAGGGGTGAAGGAGGGGTATATGGAGGGGGAGAAAGCGGACCGGGGAACAGGTTGTGGGAGAGGGGTGAAGGAGGAGGTTATGGAGGGGGGAAGGGAGGCCAGAGGGGAGCGGAGATGGAATAAGGAGGATGCGGAAATAGTAACAAGCGACACAGAAAACTAACAATTCATCCACAGATCCCACAACACCCATGACCAAGGCATCAACTCACCAAGTCATCATAAGGGCTTGACAAGTCAAAACACAGGACAAGGATGACAAAATGTATGCGGATGAATAAATTGTCCCACCACCTCGCAAGAAACAAATCCACCTCCATCCATCTCAGCCCCACCCCCCCATTTAGTGAACGACATTGAGACCCGGATGTTGATAGGCTTTAAACGTGTAATGTAAATTCACTGATAGTCATAACAAACACAGAAACCAAAACAAACAAAAGAGGGAAAACTCACTGGTTCTCGTATTTTCGGTGGTCCAACCACCTTTCTCAACATTGCTGGAGGTACACGAGGAGTAGGGAATTGGTGGGAGAGAGTTAAAGAGCGGGTGGGAGAGGGATGGGATTCTGGTTAGGAAAATAGGACATGTTTTGCATCTAGGTTTATTGCAGGATCTGGGAGTGATACCTGTACGTGTACCTCCAGCAATGTTGTCTACCTACTCAAGTGCCAACTTTGCCCTGCCTTTTACATTGGACAGTGTACCACACCCCTCAATATTAGAATCAATAATCATAGAGCCTCATGCAACAATTCCTCCCTTATTGATATGCTCCCAATCCCCAAACATGCCTCCGAACACAACGCTGCCTTTGACCAATGTTTTAAAGTATCCGTCTTAGCATCCCTCCCACACTCAGACCCTCCACTGAAACTCAAAACATTAGAGCTAGCTTTCATCTGGCTCTTAGATTCCTGGAATCGCCCAGGTATTAGACATTAATTGCCCCCTTTATGCATATAATTTCATCCCCCTCCGCCCCCAACAACTTCCATATCATCCCCACCTTTTTTAAAATTCCCGCGCCATACACTACCCCTCCAAACTCCTCACCTCGAATGCCTTCCCCCCTTTTTCCCCCCTTTTCCTTTATTTTCCCCTCTTTTCCCCTCTTTTCCCCCATTTCCTCTTCTCCTTCCTACCACTGCTTTCGGGCCCTCCTCTGCCTCAGTTCTGTTCCTAATTCCTCTATATATATATATATATATATATATATATATATATATATATATATATATATATATATATATATATATATATATATATATATATATATATGTAGATGTAAGGAACTAACACCGATCTCAAAAAATCTTCCGGCCAGATTCCTTCTTCATAGATACTACGAATCAGTCCATATAGGGCCTTCTATATGGACTGATTCGTAGTATCTATGAAGAAGGAATCTGGCCGGAAGATTTTGTGAGATTGGTGTTAGTTCCTATTCCAAAAAAGGCAAAGTCTATATCATGTGAGGATTACAGAACAATAAGTTTGATATCCCACGCAGCTAAAGTTATTCTCAGGATCATTAACAAAAGGATAGAGAGTAAGGCAAATGATTACTTAGGGGATGATCAGTTTGGTTTTAAGAAGGGAAGTGGTACGCGTGATGCCAATGAAGTAATGAGATCACTAATTAAGAGGAATATAGAATACAACCAGGACGTTTTTGCCTGTTTTGTAGATTTCGAAAAAGCGTTTGATAGAGTGAATGTTGGGCAAGCGAGGTAAAGGCAGGAACAGGATAGGGATGTTGGACGGGATGAAGGGAGGAAGGAAGTACACCGAGATGAAGAGGGAATTGATATAGATTAGTTTGATAGGTCGGGAGTCACAAAATGTTTATTTGATAGTTGTGTCCATCCAAAAACCTACCTTAAACGGTAGATTACCTAATAATAATAATGTATGCCTATTTTTTTTCTTAAAGGTTCCCCCCCACCTTTTCTCACCTAACCCCCAACCCCCTAAACCCATACCCTTACCCTTCCCTCATGGTGCTACACCCCCTGCCCCACACCTTTTTGGTGGCTCGCAGGGTATTTATGTAGATGTAGATGTTGTTTTCCTGTGTTTGATAAGGTCGCATGGAGCGGCGTATTTTATTTTGTAGGAGCTTTAATGGGTAACCGTGTTTTTGAAGTATTTTGTGTTTACTGATATATATTTGGTATTTAGCAGGTATACATATACATATATATATACACACACACGATATGTGTTAAAAAATTAACGGGAATTTTAATTTCATTTGATATTGTCACCGCAAAGTAGTCCCCATTGGAGATTATGTACTTGTGCCAGCACTACTTCCAATCCCCGAAACACATCTCAAACTCAGTCTTTGAGATAGCCTATAGTTCTTTCAGCGATGCGCATTTAATGTCATCTACGGCTGAAAAACGACGGGCCTTCAAGGTTCTCTTAAGTTTTGGAAATGTGAAAAAATTAACACGGAGCCATATCTGGCGAATATGGAGGCTGGGGCATCGTTATAGTATCCATAGCCAAAAATTCACTTTAATCTTCACTAGCTTTAATTCACTTTTATCTTCAAAGTAATGAAGGGGAAAATGGGTCATTTTCGTGATGCGAAAGCCATTTTGGAACGAATTTAGCGGCCACGCGTTTCATACCCAAAAAATTGGAAAAAATGTCATGACATGATCAAATCGATATGCCAACATCAACAGCGACCTCTCTAATTGTGATTCGGCGATCGTTCATAACCATTTCTTTCACTTTTCCACGTTTTCATTGATTGTTGATGTGCTTGGGCGTCCAGGGCGTTCCTCATCTTCAAGGTCTTCACGGCCTTCTTGGAAACGCTTATATCAATCTTAAACTCTAGATTTACTCTTAACAGACTCATCATAAGCCTTTGTTACTCCAAGCCCGCCTAATGAAATAATTCCCGTTAAATTTTGAACACACCTCGTATATAATTGAACAGATGGAATGACGAATAGTACATTTCTATCTGATGATTAAATATTTGCAAGGTTTATATCTTTTTGATATTTACTTCTTATTTTGAAGAACAATTTTTCAAGGTGACTTATATGACGATTTGGATTACTGTGAGCTTAAATTTCCTAATGAATTTTTCAAACAATTTTAACGCTCAAAACCGTAACCTGTGTTTTGAAGTAAAGTTTATCCTGAGGAAATAAAGGCTTACTTGCCTTGATTTTCCCCAAAATATCCACCTTTGCAATATGGACTGCAATGAAATAAATGGCGACATTAGAAGAGGTGAATCTGTAAAAATATAACTTTACCTATCATGGAAAGTAGAAATTTGAAAGTTTACTTCTGAAAATGACAAAGCTACTTAAACGTAAAGTTGGCTTGGAAGAAATGATGTACGGATGCTTCAGCTTGGGTTTAAAGTCTTTATCTGAAAAAACGTCAAAAAGTTGGGCCTGCAATTCAAACATCAATGCTTCTTGTGAAAGAGTTTGGAATTCTGGAGACACTTTCCAAAATAGCACGAGAAAAAGTTAGGAACTTTTTAGTCGTCTTGATCAATATTCATTCACCGAACAACCCATTCCTCATTCATTTTGCTCAAATTCAGGTTCGAACTGTATCTACAATTTTGTTTTCTCATATCACAATATCTGCTCCAACCTCTAGGTTAAGGGGCTTCAAAGAATTCAATCGCTGTTTATGTATGGTAATCGAATGATCAGATCTCAGGTACTTTGTAATATCCCTATCCCTTTTTACTTTAGAGATGGTATTGAAAAATGTTAATGTACTAATTGGAGGTATTACTTTAAAAAGACTGATAAATGAATTTATGAATTTTTCCATTGATGGAATTAATATTTTAACTGACACAAAGTTAATTATTGTTATTATTTAAATGTCGAGGGTTGACAGAATGTAATTCTCCCTTCTTTCCTTTCTCGTAGTTACCCCCACAGGCCTTGATACGTGACCGACTCTTGTCTAACGACCGCTTTGAAATAAACTATATAGTTTGCTTTGTTTATTCCTCGTGGAGCTACTTTTTAGTCTATTCCGACTCTCATTTCTTAAATCAACGAAATCGGCTTCTATAGGTTAACATCTTACATCCTTTATTTTGATTATAGTTGGATTTCCAGGATGATCGTCTAGCATTGGTAAGGATTAATCTTCCTTAATGCTGACGGATCGTGGCCCAAGTATTCAATCCATTTAGTCTTCTTTGATGAAGTATTTCTTTGATGTAGTAAAATTTCCCTGTATGATAAATACTTTTAATTTGAGATATTTTCACATGAAATTCGTCGAGAATTTATTATATATTTGTATATATAATATATATGCCACTTTTAAGTATTTTCTTCGAATCATTTCTTCAATCAAATATCGCTTAAGTATTTTATTTAATCTTTATTTTTTTGTCAATTGAGAATTTGATGTCACCGTATTTTTCCCTTAAACAATATTTTCGGTTTTCCTCTAAATTTCGTTTATCTTTCAACTCTGGCGAACCATTCTGAGCCACATTATCCAATAATATTCTTAAGTTTTCTGGGTTCTCTGTTATAACTTAGATGGCTTCCACGCAACAGAGCATATTAATTCGTTTCCTCAAAAGCAAAATATTTTCTTCACACCTAATTCCAATCCTCGATGATGAACTTATCCACGTTTGTGTTGTTAAATGTGGGTAATTAGCTGCTTCTTGGAAGGAATCTTTAATTTTAGCTTCCTTTTTTGTGTTTTTTCTTAGTAATAGTGATTCGTTACTTAAAAAGTTATTAGATTTTTCTTCAGCACTGTTGCTCCATCCTGCGTTACTTCTCCAATGGCACATCTTATTCCAGTCTACATTATCAACCGTTTTCTCCAAGATCACAAACACCGTAAATAAACCCTTTTTTATGAATACTTTTTCCTACATTTGTATAAAACAATATCAATCCATAGTAAAAAAAATTATCATTCCACATACGAAGGTGAAAGTTATTAATGACTCTCAGAAAACCATTGTTTTTGACTAGTTTTGAACTGATGACTGTCGTCCAATTTTTTATTAAGTTGTACCTTTTCAGATAGTACGCCAGATAACTAGTTGATATATCAAAGTAAAATTACCTATTATAGAGAAAAATTTGATAGCTTAAAGAAGCAAAATCACTTTCGAGGGCATGATTTTAAATGCTCCATTCCATTTTTTATGATTACTTCTATGAAAAAGTGGCTCTGTACCCGATGTTTAATTGCTCACTCACCATATGGATCTAAATAATGGAAACCGTTTGAATATCCAGAGAGTGTCTTTAGTTACTGAGGCATTATTTCATGTATATTATCCAGTTTATGTGAAAAAATAATTCGAAGACCATCTGTAGCTGGTGAAAACTATTTGATTTGCCTTAAAGGTACCTGATGGCGTATGAAAATTTGGAAGAATATTTATTGAAAAAATTAGAAAAGATGCTTTTTCTCTTCAGTTATGTAACATTTTAATTGCACACCTTATTTTGAATTTACGGGAGTGAACGTAAAGTAATAGTAGCTTTCAGTTGATTCTTTTGCAGTTACAATGGTGAAGTATGTGACTTCAGAAGGCTAACCGTATACAAACTCAACGAGGACGTCAACAATGGAATCATGTCACTATGCTTCATCAAAAAATCAATTCGTTAACTGCAAGAATTTTTACAACAATTTTGGAACGCTAATAGTACTCAGCTAAATACTATTAAATATATTTTTTCTCTTATAGAATATATAAACTGTATTTATTCAATATAATAATTATAGTATTGGCCTAAAACAAATTATATTTTCCAAAACCTTCATAAGAGCGTTTAACACGCAAAACATATGCCGAGTGTTGAATTTTAAACTAAAATTTTTATGTTGGGATACATTAAATAGTGGTGAAAGAAGGTATTATACTCATAACTCGAAATAAATCTTCCCTCTTTAATGACAGAAGTATATGTCAAACACGTAAATTTGCAGAAGTAGAATATCTAGTTCAACCAAAAAATTGTAGTATACAATTACATTCCAAATATATAATCAGGAGCATTAATTACAGGGGCATTCCATTATTAAGGGCAATTGGCTTACCTTAGTAAGGCAATAAGAGGATCTATTACTCGGCTTATATAATCTCTTTGTATTATTTCCAGTTCAAATTGGATCAATTTATCGGAACAGTTGATGACAGCTCTCGGCTAATATTTAATCTTTACGATGTTGAAAATTTGAATCGCAGAGAGTATCAATATTCTTATAAGATTCCCAGGTAAATTTAGTTTAAACAGTTGTTACAATAGCACGAAGTTACTGTGCCTAATGATAATAGTTCTCCAATTGTTTTGCAAACATATAATAAAGAATGAGAAACTATGTAAAAATAAATACAGCCACCAAAAATCAATTGTAACTATTCTTGACTGCAGGTGAAATTTCATTTAACATAGCATGTTGAACAAATTCTGCATCACCCAATACTTACTTAAATTGGATAATAGTATCCCTACTGCGCAGCGATGGGTATGTAACCGTAATTTTTGCAAAGTCAAGCGCGTATAAATCAACGCTTCATCAGTTAATGTCACAATATTCGAGGAATAAATTGAAAAATGAGACATTTCGGTTCAATAAGCAGGGTGTTTAATATGTTAGTTATTTTGTCTTATATTACAGTAAATTCTTATAGTCTTATAAGGGCAAGTAAATATTATCCACCTATTGGGTTTAATATCACACCATTTGAAAATGTAACTTTAACGGTAGAAATAATAATATAACAGTAGGAATAATAATCCATGGTAGAATAATGACTCATATTGAGTTATAAAATATGTGTTGACTAGAAAGAGCAAATTTTTATACAGTAGAAATGTACTTTTAATTATTTAATCACATACTCCCATTAAATGCATCGAAAGAATCATCTCCTCTCTTTTTGGGAAAAACGGCCAAGCAGCAAATATTTATAGGAAGATATGGCATACCAGCAAAAACCAATGCCGCTTCGTTGAGAACTGACAGAATGGATTTAAGAGGCAGAGCAATAGCCGCAGGAAAAAGGATGACATTGAACTTCCCTATTTTAATTAAATTCTCTATCGAGCCAACTGGGTTGAATTCCAATCCGTGGAACTTAACGTCAAGGGGCGAGAGAGCATAAAATCGTGAATTGGCGTCACAACGAACAAAAGATGAATTCAAGTCATGTCAACGTGAAACGGAGAATATTTCACTTTCGGAAAAGGACTCTGAAAAGATTCCTGTATTTGACGAAATGGCACTTTATTCAGCGAGTGGGAACATTGATATTTATGGAATATCCCCCGCGGAAAAATTCACTAAGTTTCTCGAGCGACGTCACTTGGGGCAACGGTAGACGCTAAGTGAGTTGATCGTAGGATTAAATTTGGTATTCCGTGCGCTACTACGTTCGAGTCCTTTTCGTGGTGGCGATATAACTGACATTACTATACCACGTGATGGGACATTCGAGAAGTTTCACCCCCAGGAGCTTTAGACATTTCAATATATTGCATTTGTCCTAATTAAATCCAGGGAAATAAATGAACTATTGAAATATTGAAGTTCTCCACTCAACCAGAAGTTATTAACTAAATATTTAAAAGCGAGTGTTAGTTGAAATCTCAAAATAGTTTTAATGACTTTTTCGGTTTAAGCATTCAATTCAATAATTTTGGTTTTAAAAATTCTGACTGGCTCTGCCGGAATCTATTTGGTGGAAGTTGTACTTTATAACATTAGGAATGCTGGATATCTAGATTTTATGACCGACATATTGAAAAAAATATTCAATCGCTTGTTTTGAGAAACTAAGCTAAGTTATAGATTTTATTAGTAGGCAGCAACAGTGACGGAGGAAAATATAATATTGGTCAACCAAATTAAAATAAATTAGAACTTTCAAGAAGGTGAAAGTAAATATTGTCACAGTTCGCAGGTGAAAACAACTCAGAACAAATATTAATGCAAGAGTCAAAGTTATACTGAGGTGACGAGCGTTAAGAGAAATCAGGAGGAGATGAACGGGAAAGAATAGGGAGGAACTCAGGATTTCTCCACCATCAAACCCTAAAAAATCCATCTCTCGCCCCAATTAACGTAGATCTGGTTTCCTTTAATGTGGGGTGTAGTTTAATTTAGTGAATGAAACTAAGGTGTATTCGAGGATGAAAAGTGAAACGCCAATATATTTGAATTAGTATGATAGTTTTCATTTGATAGAGTGATATCTCATTGGAAGCCGTGACGAGTGATCAATATAATATTTTTCAACTAATTTAAAATAAAATTGTAACGCTCAAGAAGGCAAAGTAAAATTGGTCAAAGTTCACAAGTGAAATACAACTTAAGGAAATTAAAAATCAGAGTAAAGGTTTTACTGAGTAACTCTCGTTCGCCATTCCACCGAGTTTGAAAAGGAAAATATAATTGATTAAAAATTTTTATATGAATAGTATGTTTAATTTATTTTAAAATGATAAGCTTATAGCAATCAATTTTCCTACTCTCTACATGATTTTCCAGCAGACATAGAGACTGTATTCGAATCAAGTCCCAAAGCGAAAAGAATATTCCACCCTTCTCTATTCATATCATGGATGTGCTCTTCCCATTTACCTCACAATAAATAACTGCTTTATCTTACTAAAACTTAAGCAATTGACACGCTATTGGGGTACCTACTGGCGTATGTTCTCATTATACTTACTTTTGAAATTAGATTCCATGAACTGTAATCGTTTTAAATAAATATACTTCGTAACTTCCACATAATTTTTATTCGTACTACCGGTTTCAACGCTTCGGTGTCATCATCAGGTCAATCATCAACTGCATTATTAAAGGAAATCCATTATCCCCTTTCCTAAAATCAAAGAAACATTTTTATTAACCAATGAACAATGTGATGCGAAATTTAGCATTGATTCATTTTGATGATGGGGAAATTTATCAAATAAGACTTAATTTATTGAGTTAAATGCTTATATAAATACAATACTTATATAGAAAGGAATCAAATTGAGCTCAATCGAACTTGTTATTCACTGATAATATATTCCATATCATGTTTGTATTATTAGCAAGGTGTAATATTTAAACTATATTCTGAAATTATCATAGGAACTGTTCATAGTTTACGCTGTTTATTAGTTAAAGTTAATAGGCTGCCTCAATGGTAAAATTTATTTCTTCCGAATGTTGTCCAAATATAGGGAATCATGCATTGTTTGCATGTAAATAATGACTTCTTTTCCTTCATAAGGAGATTCAAAGGTTAAATACCATTCAGTATTTTCAGAAAGGAATATCTTCTACTATTATTTGGAATTTTCATGAGAACCACCTATAAACAGCAAAACATCCCTCTTGATTGATAGTGCGTAAAGAATAAGCCACAGGTAAAATCCACCTGGAAGCTTGTATCAGAAAAATTCAATACACTGGTTCTCGGATTGAGGATTTGTTGGCTACGGCGTGGGAATAAAAGAGCACCCGTCTTACATCGATAAATCAGACAGTGTATATGATGGAGAGATCGCCTTAAGAGTAGACACTTCAAAATATCCTCATCCCTTTGGAGAATCTGAGACAACAAATAGCCCGAGGAAAAAACATCTGTACCAACACATTTACACCCTCTTTCTAGTCGTTTTTAATATATATTCATAAAAAGTGCCAGGATATATAATATTTAATTTTAATATCATACTAATATTAGCCTTTGTTTAGAGAATAGTTATATCATTAGTGAGTATTTTAATGTTCTTCAGGTAAACGGAAAAATTTTCAACAGTTACTACGTAATTATTTTAAAACAATAATACATAATCCAATTTAAATTTATTTCCTATCACCGTATAGTATCAATGGATGAAATATGTTCAAATGGAATAATATTAATCAACATTTAATTTTTTTAGGAGAAAGATTTTTGAGAATTTATCTTTGTATTATAGCGATAATATTAACTGCTTACGTACATTGGTAAATAATTCCATAAATGCCCTATATTTTTCATTCCAAAACATTTCATGTAGTAACTGCAATTGATTGGGCGTTGTAGCAAGGTTTTGTTACCATTATAGGTCTAGATAGGTAATGGCAATATGAATATTTTACAAATTAAGAGGAACGAAATTAAGGAAGATGTCTACAATGAGAACGCCTACTTAGTTTTGGTCGCTTCCGACACGTTTTTTACGACAGGGAAACTTACGCATAATGAAGATATTGCCTTCTTATTTTTTAAGAGGTAAGTTTTTTGTCATAGTTTTACCTGTCATATTTGGTGAATGTTTATTGATTAACTTAGTCTGACCTAGACTTATTTATGATAATATTTTTTGGATATCGTCATTATTTATAATATTATTATTTTATAAAAAAACTGAAATGATATCTTCCTTGAATTCATACAATGAATAACTTTCAAATGAGGAATATTAATCGTAATATTCCTGGAAAATTCTCAATTTAAATAATATTATTTGGTAGCTTATGTTGAGTGTGGAATTTCCTAGGAAACAGAGTAAGCGCCCAGACAACTCTTTGCCACGCGCCACAAGACTTCCCAACTTACAAAAATAACCTTTAATTTTTGAAGCACTTTACTTCCATTATTCCATAATCATATCCATCCAATCCTACAAATACTTGCCCGACTTCCTCCTCATTATCAGTCTTCAGCATCAAATCGTTAAACGAAAAGCTGTAAAATCATTGTTCATGAATTCAATAACTTTTTCCGAGTAACACCTTTCCTTCCTTCGTTATGACTAGTAACATTTCTTTCATGTAAACTTTGCTGTCCTTCTACTTACCTATATCCTAAATGCTTCCAATCTACCCTAAAATTAACAGCCAAGTTTCTGAGATGAACGAATAATTCAGAATTGGTGCGAAAAAACATGCAACTAATGGGTTTTGAATAAAACAATAAAATTATCGCACACATCAATCATTTTGGTGCTTGGCCATTGTTTAACTATTAAACTCTTTGGAAAACTCCATACATATTCCAAGTTTAGGCCGAATTTAAAATACATAATGTGGCATTATTTTTTCTTCATTTTATAATACGTATTTAATTTTATTGTAATTTTCAATAATTGTAAACAAATTTTTGTTGTTTTTCCAATTTCCAACTCCATAATTACAACTAGTATGTAGTATTATACAGATAACGGTAAAAATTCCGTTAGGACAGAAAATAGTAATTTTATGTCAAATTTAAATTCCATACAAATGAATCAATAAACTAAATATAAAATAACTAAACAATAGTCAATCAATAAATAAAAAATTGTAATATGCTTATTTTAGGAATGACCATGTCCTTTTTTTACTCTCCTGCTCCCAGAAACCTCTTATATCATATTTCAAATTATATTCTTATCTTTATTTTAGAATATCTTCATGATCAATTGCATTATTATCCGATTTCTTTTTGCCAGTCACATGATTTTAACGCGTAAAAAATGTTAATTTTTCAATGAGTAAAGAACTTGAAGACGTTTTTACGTGGTCATACATATTCCCAAGAGTGAAATCCTCTCCGATTAGGACACCATCGTCCTCAAAGAAGATTGCTCGCATATCATTATGGACCTTTCGGGGGGCCTTTGATTCGTGGGAAATCCATTGGCAAAAGTGTCTTCATTGACTCTCCAAGAATATACTTGAAGAATGTTAAGGCATTGTAGCAATATCTGAAAAAAAATATATTATTCCGAAGCTTTTAATACAAACAATGTATGACTACGTAAAAACGTCTTCAAGATCTATACTCATTGAAAAATTAACATTTTTTACGGGTTAAAATCATGTGACTGGCAAAAAATAAATAGGATTATAATGCAATAGATCATGAAGATATCCTAAAATAAAGATAAGAGTATTATGTGAAATATTATATGAGGTTTCTGGGAGCAGGAGAGTAAAAGAAGGACATGGACGTTCCTTAAAATAAGCATATTACAATTTTTTATTTATTGATTGATAATTATTTAGTAATTATATATTTCGTTTAGTGATTCATTTGTATGGAATTTAAATTTGACATAAAATTACTATTTTCTGTCCTAACGGAATTTTTACCGTTATCTGTATAATACTACATACTAGTTGTAATTATGGAGTTGGAAATTGGAAAAACGAAAAACATTTGTTTAGAATTATTGAAAATTACAATAAAATGAAATACGTATTAAAAAATGAACATTCGACCTGAATTTGGAATATGTATGGAGTGTTCAAAAGAGTTTTATAGTTAAACAATAGCCAAGCACCATAAATAATAAGGGTAAAGGCTACAACATTTGGGGAATATAAAGCCATAAGATTGATTTCACTCACAGCTTAAGTGGTTCTCAGGATTATTAAGAAATGGATGGAAATCAAAGCCAATGATTACTTGGGGATAATCAGTTGGGGTTCAGGAAGGTAGAGTCACTCATGGTGCCATCGCAGCAATGATATCACTAATTGAGAGGATTGCAGAAAGCAATCAGGTTGTAATTGCTTGTTTCGTAGAGTTTGAAAGGAGCTTGATAGGTGATTTTGGAAAACTAATGAATAAAATGCAAAAAATGGCAATAAAGTGGAGGGATAGTACAGAAGGGAGATCATCATATCAGTCATACTTAGTCAGCCAAGGAGTTATCAATTCAGCTGAGTATTGGAAATTGGAAAATCAGACGTTAGGCATTAGATTTGAATAAATGTAAAATAAACAAAGTTATTTGGATTTTCTAGTAAGAGAAAGGCTAAACTGAATATTAAAATGGATGGGAAAAACTAGAGAAGGTGGAACTGTATACCTCGGAAACAGTCTATCTCGAAAGTGTTTTCTCGGAAGAGAATCACAAGTCGATAGAGACTTTGAGTAAGAATGTTAATAAAAGTTTCGTTAAAGCATCGATATGGAGCGTGATTTTTTATGGCACGGAAACATGGTCATTTAAGCAGGATGATATGCGTAGATTGGAGGATTTTGTAATGTAGGTGCGAAGAAGGATTTAGAAGTAAATGAGGCAGTTGTGTAGGCTGGGGAAGGAGAGGCCAATGTCGCGAAAAACATTTAGGTGACAGGAAAATTGGCATTACAGCATAATGAATGGTAGATAGGGTTTGATGATTTCGAAAGAATCGCAAACTACTCTCTTGAGACTTAGACACAAACTTGGATTTGAGCAAGGAATGGGGATTGATGCTTAATATAGACAAATTCTTTGGTTTGAAATGTTGTAACAAAAAAAGGCGAACAGGACATAAAGTATGAAAAAGAGGGTTCAGTGCTAACTACGGCCAATCGAAATAAATATTGAAGGTACTTCTAAAGCCACGTCTTTCATGGGGAGCTCATATCAGAACAATATGCGACTCCGCTTTAAAGAAAATCGACTTCATTAAACAGGTGTTTGGGAAATGTAATGAGAAAGTTAGAGAGAGATGTTATTTTGTTCTAGTTAGACCTTATTGGGAATACGTCACAAGTGTTTGCGATTCTTGGGAGAAAATATGGCAAAGGATATTAGATAAATTCCAGTAAAAATTCCCCAGATTTGTTAAAAATAGTTGTAATAAGGACATAAGTGTGACAGGTCTCTTAATGAATTTAGCCTGGAAGCCACTTGGGATACGAAAAGAACAAGCGAGACTAAGACTTTTAGAAAGATTCAGAACAAACAAGTTTAACGGTTACACTGAAGGAATTATAATGGCCACACGAGGGCCATTATGATGCCTTCAGTGGTTAGTTAGATCTACTTAGATAGATCTGACTACAAAGATAAAATAAGAGAGACACAAATACTCATTCTTTCCTAGAGCAATCTGAAATCATAGTAGTAAGATACCGAACTCACATTGGATGTAGTAAAAAATTAATGTACAAGGCGGAACAAAATTAAATATTGCAAAGATATCAGGTATATTTGTAGATACAAGTGAATGTTAGTTGGTTGAGCTTACATGTGGTTGTGGTGTTAGGGTTTTATCCCGAATGTATACCATGTTTTAGTGGTGGACTGTATAAATTTGTGGCTTCTGCATGCAGTTTTTTTCTTAAATGCGGGTGGAGCCCTAACACCTGATTTACCTAGATATAATCTTAAATCTTTATTCCTTGGTTGATCGAATGCAGTTCGTGTTTGACAGACAATCCTAAAATTCGTTCATTCCCTCTGCTTCAGCTTTCACTTTAAATGATATTTCCGCACTAATTATGGAATATTTTATGCCTCTTCTCTAATTTTTTATGTAACTCCACTTTACGCGATTCTTGGGGCTGAAACCAGAAATTGATGGTGGATCGTGGTCACTATAGCTGCTGAAGAGAAATGCGTATATCTTGTAACATGAATGACGGCGTATCAAAATTACTGCGTTAAATGTATGTGATTCATACTAGAAATAAAAATAATTAATTTTATTTTTTTCTGAATATTTCATAATTTGAACAATCAAAACTTTTATTAATCCCATGTCCTTTCCAATTTTACTTGCTTATAAAACTGAAGATTAATTTTGTTTCCAGGAATGTAGAAATATTTTTCATTCTATGGCTGGGCTGGGGCTGGGTCGGGGGATGGAAGGGTAAGGTTAAGTAGTGATGGGATGAGGGCTCAAGGAATACCATAGGATCGCAAAGAATGTGTACCAGTTAATGTCATGGTGATTAGTTGGAGGACTACAGGAAACCATTACTGGCCTGATCGAGGGATCCGGGTTCGAATCCCGTTCAAGGCGAATGATTTCTACACTCTGTATTTGTTACATTGTAATATGTAGCTGTCCCAGAGGATCTAGACGGCGTCCCTTCCTCTCCGTATGCATAATGACTGAGGATAAGTCACTTCCGTACCACAATTAGTGAGATCTTTGACGAAGATGGGTGAGGAGTCGTTCTTCCTGTGGCAAGCCTCGTGTTCTTTTACTCTTATCTCCATCTGCCTTCATGTTTGGCCTACGTATACCCCATTGCAGTCACTAAAGTGCAGATTCTATACTCTACTCTTGCGTAATGGATTGAACTTCTCATTGGTATGGCAAAGAAGGCGTTTTAGGGTAGTCCTGTTGTAGAAGGCATGTTTTCCTTTGTTTTTCGGCTGGATTATTTTCACGTTTAAGGAAATATATCCAAAGAAAGGGCATTTCCGCCACTGGGGTTTTTCTTTTGTAGAACTGCCATAAATGGCTGACTTGGCTACCCAGGACAACTATCTCCTATTGAGTCCGTCGATTAAACCCTCCCTATGGCTGCGTAGATTTTCGCGGCCGTGGGTGGCTTGAAGAATTCTGCATATCCGGGTTTTCACCGCGTTGTTGTTTGAAGCCGACAACAGTTTCGCCGAAGTTTCATCCGGCGTCTTCAGGTCGAAGATGAGGGACTCAGGTTTTGCCTCCAACGCTGCAGGGACACGGATACACTGCCTACCTGTGTTGAAGTATAAGGACGGCCAAAATCTGAGTCCCTCATCTTCGACCTGAAGACGCCGGATGAAACTTCGGCGAAACTGTTGTCGGCTTCAAACAACAACGTGGTGAAAACCCGAATATGCAGAATTCTTCAAACCTTCCCTATACTCATCGTTCCTGGAATCATTTTTATATTGTTCATTTATTTTAATTTGTTTTCTTCAGATGTCGGGATAGGATTTAGCGCATGCAGCATAGAGTGAAAGGCTGATTGATAGCTCTTGGGTTACATGGTGACTCGAGCTATTGGGAATTACCAAGTCTGTGTAGCACTCTTTCCTAAACAGAAAAAATTTAACCTATCCTTTACCACCGAGATAATTAGATCTAAACAATTAAGGGTTCCACCTTTAATTTTCTATTTCTCCAGTAAATTTTAAATGTTTATCCAGGGAATTTAGAACGTTAAAGAAACTGTCCAACTACTTCGCTGTTCCCTACCCAATCTTTTTCCCTCACCTTGCCCCCCTATAATCACGCTATTTTGTTGTTCTTACTTCCCCCATCCCCTCTTTTCAGCTTTTTGGTATATATATATGTGTGTTCAGAAATTTTCACCTGATGATATTACGTTGTAACGAAACCTATGTTGAAATAATAAAAAAAAATTCTACGTGGAAAAGCTAGGTATCTTTACTCACTGTTAATTACATTTAATTACCGCTTTTGTCTCCCATTCCTGCCCAACCAAAATTAAGCTTTATTTTATTAGTTGAATCAAGGAAACGTTTTGGTAGTTATAAGTCCCTTTGTCGGTGTCAATGCATAAACCATATTCCAAAAACAAATCTACCATGAAATCCGTCTAATTTGGCGTCATTAGTTTTAAAATCGAATATATTTCTTAAGGTTACCCTATATTAATTGGTAAAAGATGACGGTTATATCTTTTTATCCAGTCCTTTTGCAACTCGTTTAACAAAAAAGCGTCTCTAAGACATTATTTTCTCAGTTTTGCTTTCATAAAAAAGTACGTAACTTGGAGAAGCACGTTATTTCCTATGGCATTGATTCAAACGCTCCGAAACTTTTCTGAAACGATATTGTGGTGAGTGAGGTACATATGTCAGGTTAATCTTTAGGAAAGTATTTGTACTAATTGTTTCATTCACAGGTGTCCAATACGATTAATTGCGTGAATATGAATCTGTAAAACCTGGGAAAGCATTTCCAAGAGGATGCCTGAATCATTAATTGTAAAACAAATAAAGTGAAGAAAAATCCAACTTCAATGACTACTGAGAGACCTGTGCGTATTTAATACAACTGCTTTGGACTCAAATTTTTGTTCGAACGTTATCACATTTTGATCTTTCTTAATTCATTAAGACTTCCTGTAATAATTTACCTCTAAGTAATTCATCGTAATACCCTCGTAATTGTTGGATAAATTGAACATGTTTTCATGTAATCGCTAGTTAATACAAATTATTGCCTGTGCATTACTTTTATACCTGATGACATTTCGCACCAATTTCTGACATTCTTGAGTTAATATTTTTTCATCTAAACCCGTTGGCCAGACACGGCCTAGAATCTCAATTCGAATATGAGTAAGATAGTGTCAATTCAAAGGGCAGTAATAACGTAAGTAGCCAGCTTTACTGAATCATTTGAAATTTACCAATCGAATCAGACTTCGGCAAATTAGGAAAACCTAACCAAAATGGGTCGTTAAAAGCATTGGCTAAATCCATCGTCATATAGCCTTGAAGGTACCTTCCTCATTGTATCCTTAATAATTTCATTAAGAATACAGATCACAATGATGCATATAACCCGTGTTTAATTGCTTAATTGTTTAATGGGGGTTGATCCAACGCGGGCACCAAGTCCTTGCTAAATACTAGAAAAAATTTGAGCCAACAAATTTGAATCTTTCCCTCGACTCACCTCCCTCCAGCGAAAAACTCGCCGACCAACCTCCGTCTCTGTACCTTACGTCTCCTCACTTTGCCCTGCCATTCCCTACCCTATCGCACATAAACCCCCTAAAGCGGGTCGACTTATGGGTTCCCTTTCTTGTTGGCTATAGGAAATGTTCACCATCTGGGGAAAATTTCTCTCGCTCTTAGCCTAACAAAACTTCCTCAAACCTCCACAGCTCTCCGCATCTTTTGTTTCTCTTACCTATACCCTTTACATTACAAATTTTTATGTTAGAGGTTTTGCCCTTCCCACTATTGTGTCGTTCTGTAAAAAAGAATTTTCCCCGCGATATAATTCGGCCACTTCCGCATCGTCGAGGCGTACTCGTATTATTCAACCCCTCTTCACCTGCTTTCGCCATCTTCATCCATTAACTTTTATTCTGGTTCTGTTCTGGTTTTGCAAATTCAGCAAATGAATAGTTACTATCGCAGTAATGTGATATTTAGGAAAGGAAGGAACTCTAAAACAAAGAGCTAATTCCTCTGCTAAGATAGCAACAGCAAAAATGAAGCTGCTATTTAGCTAGGAAAACAATTACCAAGGCCGTGATTTCTTATTTACATTAGCGTTAATAGAACATTTCAGTTTTCACCTTTTCTGATTCTTCATATCATTCTAATATTTAATATTTTGGCAGAGTGTAAATCTCGTGCATCTTAGAGATCTGTATTTTGAGAAGATGAGAATAGGATGATATCATTTTTCCAGAAAACTGAAAGACATAATTCAGTTTTCATTTTTTTCCCCATGTATCATCATGGGGAAATCCCCATTTATCATCTTTTATCATAAACATTGTCATTTCCATTTTTAAAAACACTCATTTATCTTTAGATATAATATATTTTTATGTATATGTATATTATTTATAATTATATTTTTATGTGCATGTGTTTTAATTATTTATTTTTAACCATCTCTGACAATGGTTCCATGGTATTTTCTTCGTTTCGTTGCAAATATCTAAAAATATGAAGTTTTTTTATACATTCTGGCTATTCCATTTATAACTGTACGCTGAATTTTGGAAAATGAATTGAAAGATTCGTAGCATTTGATCTATTTTACCAAATAAATAAAACAGTTTCTGGCGTAACTTGGTGGAAAATCTTCATACTGACTTTTAATAATCAAACCACTTTACTTTTCCACATAAACTCCTATATATAAGTATAAGTATAACTATACATAAGTATAACTATACATAAGTATAAGTATAATTATACATGAGTAAAGTGGTTTGATTATTAAAAGTCACTATTTTACCAGTATATAGGTATGCTTAATATTTTTAATCCACGTTCATTTATTTATTTAAAAATTGAAATAAGCCATTTTTATCTTGTTCGTTAGGCAGTTTGAGTTCCTATCACTCCTTTTTACCAGATAATTTTGGAAAACAGACTATTCAATTGGAATTCACAGAATGGTTGCATTACATTTGGTTTTCATGTTTGTGCGTCCTTGTGCATCATTTTTAGTGAAAATCTATGATCAACTAAAGTACTCTAACATTTATGGTGATCTCAAATGAGTTTTCCAAGCGTTCATTGTCGGCCCATACGGGCACACATACACCGTCCCGGTGAGCGAAAACCCACCCTAACCGGTCATTTAACAAACAAGATAAAGCCATGACATTCCAAAAAAACATCTCATTCGTGTGCGTGTTGTTTGTGAGAGACGAGAAACTTATGATTTAAAGTAAGCTATGCTATAACAGAGGTTTACAATAGTGGTTGAAGCCGACAGGTAACGGCTCATTTAGAAAATAGGTTAAACTTGGCGGAGAAAAGCTATTACATGGCATATAATTTGAAAGAATATGTGTGAATTTGGAATATTGTCCGTACAGGTGGACTAAGGTGGAATACAAACTAGCACTAAGAGGAGAATGAATAAAACTTTATGGTAACAGACATAGGAAAGACTCATAGACGAGTTACGTCCTTAGGCAGTGTATATGTATGCTTATAGTTGATATCGTAATCCCAGATGTCGGATAGCAGAGCATTTCCAGTTTTGCCGAGTCGCGAACAGAAGTTCGCGACCTGAGAGCGAATGAAGTCCGCGGCGGACGGAAGACGATGAGCGGCACGCACCTCGGCCATCCGCGTGAGGCGGCTAACCATTAACAAGCGCCGGATGGAGATGTTTTGTATTGTTTCGAGGTGTTTCCATATCGTCTTCCGTACTGCAAAAATTGGGCAGGCAAAAAGAAATTTGGGCCGCACGATAGCCGTGAATAGGCGCACCCGGTCCGTATGACTGATCGGGGAAGCCGCCGACGCAAGACAGCGGAGTTGATTGACAGCAACGTTGGCTTTAGTACGGCAAGAGTCCAGGTGGGGTTTGAAGGTGAGTTTGTTTTCGAGAATGACGCCAAGGAAACGGTGCGACGAAGCTCTCGGAATGCAGTGTGCGTGTAGAGTAAGCGACAGGTGTGGTGTGCGGGGGCGGCGTCGGGTGAAGTGGACATGAGTACTTTTGTCCGCGTTTATCCGAATTTTCCATGTTTTGGTCCACTTTTGAAGTTTCCGTAGGTGGGTGTTGAGGCGTCGGATGTTCGCCGAGCGCACACGCGACGTTTCGGCAATGGCGGTGTCGTCTGCATACATGTATAGGGACGTGTGGGGCGCTGTCGGCATGTCATTGACGAATAAATTGAACAAGAATGGACTGAGGAGAGAGCCCTGGGGGACACCTGCCTCAGCTTTCTTTACATCGGAGAGGGAATCACCCATCTGCACACGAAAATGACGGTCAGAAAGGAAACTGCGGAGGATAAGGATGAGGGGAGGCGGGAAACCGTACTGGTGCATTTTAAACAGGAGGCCATTATGCCAGACCCTATCGAAAGCACGGGCGACGTCAATGAAGACGGCATCCGTGAAACGGCGGAGATTAAAGCCGTGCGAGATGCGTTCGCACAATCGAAGAATCTGATGATCCGCGGAGACGCGAGAGCGAAAGCCGAATTGCTCTGGGCGAAGGATGTCATGAGCGTGGGCGTGAGATCGAGCTGGGTCAGAAGGACCCGTTCAAAAATTTTGGACAGGTTCGAGAGCAGGGTTATCGGGCGGCAGTTACCCGGGATCGTAGCGTCCTTCCCCGGCTTCGGGAGGAGGATAACCTTCCCTGTTTTCCAAGAGGATGGGAAGTGGGCGCAAAGGTAACAATGATTCAGCAGGTCCGAAAGTAGGAGAGGAAAAACAGGGACGGAAGCGGCAAGTTTTAATTCCTTGTTGGACACATTGTCAAACCCAGGTGCTTTTCTGGGAGGGAGAGAGGATAGGAGAGCGCTGAGTTCGTTCGCGGACGTAATTGGAGGAAGATTAGAGGGATTTGAGGGAAGGTTGGCAAGAAATTTGCGGATTTTCCGGTCCGCAGAGGAAGGGGAGGTATCGTGGGCCATTGTATCTTCCAGAAAAGACGCCTGAATGTCCGCTTTGCGAACCGGATTGAAGATGAATTCGTGATTGAAAAGCAGAGGAGGATGCGTGGGCTTAGGTTTTTGGCGAAGGGATTTGGAAATTTTCCAGAGAGAGTTATCCTCAAAAGACAAGGAGGACACGTGGCGCGACCATTCTTGCGAAGAGAAGGCAGCTATGGAGCGTCTGAAGTCGGCGGTGAGTCGGTTGTAAAGGGACTTATCCCATGGCAACCTATCCCTCTGCCACACACGACGAGCGGCATTCCGGGCTTTTATCTTCGCAAGAATGTGCGGGGGAAAGGGGCGGTTGCTTCTCCCAGTTTTTGGAGGAGCGAACGATGTGATTTTGCTTTTCGCTTCTGCGAACGCATCGGATATGGCCTCGGCACGACGGTCTAGGTCAACGGGGGAGGGGGAAGAGAGAGGTGGCAACGACTCCAGGACGGCGGCAAGGGTGTCGGGAAAAAGGGTCCAAGCAACGGACGGGGTGGAGGGGGGAGAAACACGGGAGGATGAGAGAGGGAGATGAAAAAGGAGCGGAAGTGATCGGAAGTGAAACCGTGCACCACGGAAGGCGGTGCGACAAAGGGAAGGTTGATAGAGAGACCGAAGTCTATGATGCTAATGGAGGAAGGGGAACGAGATAGGCGAGTGGGCCCCAGGGGGGCCAGAACAGACGAAGGAAGGTTGTTAATGAATTCGTGGAGAGTTTTCCCGTTGGGAGTGGTAGAAGAGCAATTCCACAATCTGTTATGGGCGTTCCAATCGCCTATGTAAAGGCCCGACGCGCGAGAAGAGAGCAAGCGCGACAGATCTTCCTTCTTCATTTTATTCGCCTTACCACACAATTGATATTTGGAGAAAATATTCAGGTTGCCCTGGGTAGTGTGGACTTGTATTCCGAGAGCTTCCATGCTGGTAAGGAAAGGAACGTCAAGTAGTGAATGCGGGATGTCCCGTTTAATCAGGACTGCAACTCCTCCACCGCGCGTGTTACGGTCCAGTCTGTAAGAGTAATAGCCCGGAAAGTGAAAGGTAAGATGTGGCTTGAGAAAGGATTCCTGAAGGAGTAGAATGTCGATGTGATGCGTCGAAGCGTACTGAGATAGTTCTAGTTTCTTGTTTAAGATGCTGTTCGCGTTCCATGAGAGAAGTTTTAAAGTTTGTCGCGAAGTACGAGGTGGAGAATCAAACTTGAAGGCGAAAGAGTTGCTCCAGAATAAAATTTTTTTTAGCTTCAAGCGTCGGAGCCTGCTGGATCTCCGACATTATCGTACGAAACCATTGCAAGAGCTCTATTGCATCGGGAGAAATGGAAGAAATTAGGGGAGGTGGCCGAGTCAAATGAGTTTTTTAGTGGCACGTTGCATTGTAAAAGGCAACGTGCCACAGGCAGGTTCCTTACCGTGAAAAAGGCCTCCATTTTCTGGGGCAAGAAGGAAATTCCTTCTCGGTAAGTTCGCATTATTAATGACCAAGAGGTTAACATTTACGATACTTACTTAGTGGAAACAATAATTTAAGACGGAGGACCCTTTCTTCAATTTATTTTGCATTCCCACCCTTCCTGTACCCTGTTCTTTCAGATTTCATGTCTCAGCGTCTGCCTTAGGTCCCACCTCGCCTTTCACTTGTTAAAGTTTTCCGTATTTCTTCTTATAGGCAAAATCCAAGGCATAAATGAACTCTGTCATCCTATATTTTCCATCTCACTTCCTTTTATCAAGAGGACTATAGTTCGGACGCGAGATAACGTCAACGCACTAAGCCATTGTTGTTTATAGTCAGGGTGCGGAAATTCAAATTTTGGCGATACTTTTTTTCCAGAACTCTTATGAATAGTATGTACAATTTTATTTGTGTATATTATTCGTCAATATGAACTTAGCTCAAATTGCATGTAAAATCTGAGTAACTGGAAGTGTAACAATATAAACAATATCAGAGAATAAAAATAATAACATTTTAAGACAAACACACGATTCATATTATGCATCCTAATAATGCAAATTTACGAATGCTATTTTCTCCGTTTTTCGTTTAATTGAATTGTTGAGATCTCATATCATTTAATATTTTATTGAATATCTTGAACAGCAATAACTAAACAAATGTATTTTTTAATACTCATGATGTCTCTTCCATGGTTGACTATTTTGGGGGTGAGCGAGTTAGAATTCATTCATTTTACACTTTATTTCTCATTAATCTTATTTTTATGGGATTGTTGAGCAAATGAAACCGGTGTAAAGATGAAAATTCTTGCGCTTAGTTAAAAATTGAACTTAATAATTTGACCATCGAGTTTTGTCTGTATGGTCATTTGGCAGATAACTGAAAAAAATTACATATTTCGATGCAACTAGGGCTGCCATTAAAAATGAAGTGGAAGTATTCAGATTCACTCTCTATGGATTGAGGGATTTTTGCATATCAGAGTATCTGCCTTGATGATGAAAGGGGAGGTTCCTGTTGAATAGATAGAATTTGGACTACATTTTGTGAATTGCAGGCTGTATAAGTCACGGCAGAATGCATGATTTTCCTCTAAACATAAATTAAATTGATCTGTTCTAAAGCTTTCCCACAACCAAGCCAGTGCCACAGTATCTTATTTTACGAGAATGGCCAGTCATTCCTCGGTCAAATAGCTGGTTGTGAGGTACATAATTGGCCTATCTATTTTGCCATGAGTGGAAGCCAGTAATCACATGGATAACAGATCGTTTTCACGATGCTCAAGCCGCCGGTGAATGGGTACATATGGGTATAATATAACGCCCTGTTTTTGTTATTCAGGACATATACAGTCAATCACGCATGGAAATATCGGGATTAGGAAAAATATTTTAATTTAACTTAATGAAAATGCTGATTGAATCAGTAGCAGTGATTAATTACATGATCAGATAATGGTGTTTAAGTGAAAGGGTTTGCTTTGTTGGAAATAATGCCAAACTATTTTCACTTGTGCGTTCACTTTTCAGAGAATGTGTCAATGGATATTATGAATTGACAATATTACCTTCCGGCTTTATTTGAATATCCAAGTGTATTAAGAATCATTCATAACACTCATAACACTTAAAATAGAAAACTCTGCACAATTTTAGTACCCATTTATAATATTCTGATATGAACTCCAATGTGGAATGTACTATGAAATATAGGCAGTAGTGTGAAGGATAAAAATTCAACTATGATTCGACCAAACATGTTCAACCAAAATATTTGGCAAATTTTGACATCGATTCTTCTGTGACTTTGTTCATTGTTGTAATTGTAATTTCGATATTTTATTATCCTTGGAAAATGTAGAAAATATTCCATTCTGCATCAACATTTAAGAAAAATCTTTGGTGAATACGTAATATTCACACTCCAAATCCAATATTTGACTATAAGATTTCAATATGTTCAACAATAGATCATTATAAAATTTATAATATACAGATAAATATTTCGTTTCCTCAGAAAATGATACTAAAATTTTTCCATTTTTTTAAGATAGGCAATAATTTTAGGAAATACAGTCCATTATTTGAAATCAAAACTGGCCACGATTTAGTGCAAAACTTACTGTTTTAGTGATTTACTGTAATTATCCTTCATAAAACGTTAAGCGTTATTTGAGATCCGAATTACTTTAAATATATAATTTTTCAGTCTAATTAATCAAAATAAATCTAATAGTTGAATTCCATTAAAAATAAGGCTTCTGAGTCAGTTTATAACACCTTATTAGTCATCCTTTTTTACCATTACTTAAAAAAGCTTCCACCAATAAGAGCTTGTATATGTTGCATGTATATTATTTATTTTTAATATTCTTTGTTTTTGCTAGAAGTATCTTTCACATATTATCTTGAATTATGGCACTGCTGTTTAGACATGTGTAGTCGTAATTTCTAATGTACTACTGTGTACTATTGGATTTAAAAGAATTTCATTTCGAATACACTAATTAATTTTTCCCATTATAATTAATAATTGTATTATCTTGGTTAATTTTTAATTATTACATAAATAAATTTTTAATTATTTATAATTTGATAATTTAATTATTAATTATTAAATAAATTTATAAGGATTTTAATTTATTAGCCATTTATCTCCTTTTCATTTTGCAGTGTTTGAAGAAATATAAGTAATTAAATTGATTGAAAATTTGTGTAACACCCTTAAATAGCCATGTTTAACTGCTCTTCTAAATTTGTCACGAATACATGAGCAGTTTTATTAAGTAATTTGCAAAATTCCTGTGGATAAATTGTGTTATCATTGATGTTCGGCTTACTTGAATCCCTGAATTCATTTGCTACGCACTCAATTCTGCTTAATCATTCCCCAGTTGGAAAATAATGGTTAAACACAATTAGCAGTACAAGGTTCCCGCTGCCTCTAATCAGATCTTTTTCGGGAAGGAACGCCAATATTTTCTGAATTTAAGATGTGTAACCTCATGGAGAGTTATTCAAGGAGCAATACGTCACATGGCATTTATCATCAACGGCTCACTCCTGATCGAACGTAATATTCGTAATAGTCTTTCATATGAAGCTTATAAAGCCATCAACGGACTTTTGCACTACTTATCAACTAACTCCATCAGTTCCTCTTTCTTTCGAATCAAATGGTATGGCGGTAATGAGAGAGATAAGGGGAGAGATGTGGTGAGATCGAAGGGGAGTTGAAAGGGATAAGGGTGGTCGGATCACGAGAGGGCCATGGCGGGGAATTTTCATATCATCCAGGAGATGAAAAAAATCGCAGGGCGGTAATTCAAATCTCAATTTAGGATTGATTCGAATTGCACTCCCTTTTCCAACTGTTAATTTGGCTCATCCCTTCCCACCACTCACCTGAATGAGGATTGTGGGAGGCTAATCCTATGCTTGGGAGGCCAATTCTATTCCACGGGGAAAATGGATACGCAAGGTTTTCAAAAAGGGTGTTACTTTTTGATGAAAATTCAATTTGGACACATTTCCATCCCTTAGGAACGATCAACCTATTAAATTATGGTCCTTCTGTCTGTTAGCAACAGACCAACCAGTGCTTTTTATTGAAATGTCTTGTAATTATTTTTTCCTTCTCCCTTCCCTTTTAGGTTTCTTCGTAATTATTTTACTTCACTAAGGTTTTTTTTCGTTGAAATTGAAACCAAAAAGTTGATTCGCCAAGTATTGAATGAATACGAGTAGTTGGATTTGAGCTTTTAGTTTTTATCTAAAAAGGAAATATTTTTCAGTCGTAACCACCACAAACCCCTTTGCATTTAAGAAGATCAAAACTCGTTTTTAGTTAACGTAAAATAAACGATTAAGTGTCAACATGACATTCAAACTTGCAGAACACATCTATGAAATTTGATTGTTTCAAAGGTAGATAAATTAATATTGAAAATTACTGATTTGAAATGATTAATGATTACTATTATTTTCAGAATTACAGTGATATCGTCTGACCAAAAAATATATTTACAATTAAGAGGATGACATGCCGGTTAAAAAGTATCATTGTGATATCCTATTCCTTAATATTATAGAGAGATATGATTATTTAAAGAAATAAAAGTACTTTAAGGCAAAATATAAAATGCAGATTTTTAAGGTAGAATAGCTCATTTCCTTCTTCTGGCTTTGCGTGCCACGAAACGCTTCATGACGTTTTATGATGGTTTTCCTATGCTTTCCTCTTCTGTCCTCGTCTGTTTCTTCTTGGTTGGGTGAAACACCATCACCACCTGAACGCCATATTCTGGCCAATGAATTGGAGCATCTGGTTGGATAAAACTCCCACAGATATCTATATAGTTAATGTTCAAGTGCAAGAGCATCGTTCCGACGAGTTGTAAGATCCGTGGTTCCAATCCCGGTAAAGGATACTTTTTATGCTTGTGATCACCTCGACTCCGCCTTCTCCATCATTCTTGTGTTATGTATTCACAAACGAGGTTTTATTTTTTTGTAGAAAATATTGAGCAATCAATTATTTCGAGTGTTGACATCTGGTGAATTCGGTAGATGTTCTAATAATGATTTGAAATTTACGAGCTCTGAACATGAGGTTCCATTTTTCAAATACGAGCATCCCTCGTAGCATCCCTCCATTTTTCTTTTAATACACTTGAAAACGTTGTTTTTGGAAATATCCCAAATAACTGCCTTCAACCAATAAGTTGATATCACTACAAAGCTTTCACAGAAACATTTGAGTTGATTAACTTGGCTTATGGTGAGGACGCTATGAAACGTACCACGTGTTATGAGTGATTTACTCTGGTCAAAACGGGGCAAAATTCAATAGAAGGTGACCAGGGTTCGGGAAGACCATTAATGTCAACTGATTACCATACATCGATAAAGTGACGAATGGACTTATAATTCTTAGGAAACTTGCAGAAGAGTGCATCATCTGGAGTGGTTCGTGCTATGAAATTCTGACTGGAAATGGATATATCGAGTCGCCATCAAATACGTAAATCAAAAACCTCGCCTGATTGCATCTGTTTGAACAAACTAAAGACGATGACATCTTTTGTCCTAGGATCATAAGAGATGATGAGTCATCGTTTTATTGATATGATTTCGAAACCAAAGTGCAACTTTCACAGTGGTTTGGTGAAACATTCCCTCACCCCATAAAGCTCGAAACGTTTTCTGCAATGTTAGGTGATATTGACAGTTATTTATGCAAAGTGGGTTAGGCACCATTAATACCAGCCTAAAGGCAGAAGAGTCAACACAGAGTACTGCCAGGGGGTTAAAAATTACTAAGAGTTAGAATCAATCCAAACTTGGGGGAGCGGCGAGTGGTTTTTTAACACCAATAAAACGTCTATTCTTGTACAAGAATTTGGGAATGTTTAGCCAAAAACAAGACCGCTGTGCTTCTTCACCCACCGTACTTACCAGACTTAGCCCCATGTGATTCTTCCCGGTTCCTTAAACGAAAAACCTTGCACTAAGGAAAAAGATTGGCCACCATTCCAGAGTTAGGTGAATATTCGAATGAGGAGCTTATAGGCATTCCAGACGAAATATTCCAGGATTGTTTCAAAAAGTAGAAACACCGTTAGAATATGCTGGTGAGGAGACTACTTTGAAGTTGACCCTGATAAAGTATTTGTAAGTGAAGTATGTTTTTGTAATTAAGAAGTTCGGGACATTTCTTAACATACCTCGGAATTCCATAATTTCCGCTATCGAAACTGATCATGTGAGCACCTTTTCTTTATAGTGTTAGAAGAGAATCTTTTTATTTGCCATACTCTGAGGCTTTTATTGATTTATTGGCTCAAGAGCTGAAATACCGATGAATAGAATAATCTACATTAGAATAACATAGTCTAAATTTATCCTTGGCCCTTTTTAAAAGTAATCAAGGTACTGGATACTTAATTAATCCCAGAGAACCTTGTCGGCAAATCCCGAACGATATTCATTAACTTTAACGTGAAGTAAGCACAATTAAACTCATTTGCTTAGTTGTAAATAGTCGTAAGCACATGAGCAGATGTGACATGACTTATGAGCATATAAGCAGGCTTTGATCTCTCTCTTTAATGACACTTTTTAAGTATTTAATCACTGCACGAAGCACATTTCCTTACATTTTCTAAGTAAGAAAAAGTTTATTTTTCAAACGAATATGAAAATGAGATCACGCGATGAATACCTGAAACATAAAATGCAGTCTTCCGAGGGATTAGGCATACAAAACCAAGTATTTTCCCAAGAAAACCAAGGAAGATCTGGTACCCGAAAAATCAACTAGCTTGGGCGGAGCTGCAGGTGCCCAGAGTGCCTCGCCCGGGAATCGAACCCGGGACCATCCGGTCAGTAGTCCAACGCTCTACCCACTGGACCACCGCGACCCCAATCTATCCTATATATCATACTATATATATATATATATATATATAGTATGATATATAGGATACTATATATCATACTATACTTATATATATATATATAGTATGATATATAGGATACTATATATCATACTATACTTATATATATATATAGTATGATATATAGGATACTATATATCATACTATATATATATAGTATGATATATAGGATTAATTGGGGTCGCGGTGGTCCAGTGGGTAGAGCGTTGGACTACTGACCGGAGGGTCCCGGGTTCGATTCCCGGGCGAGGAACTCTGGGCACCTGCAGCTCCGCCCAAGCTAGTTGATTTTTCGGGTACCAGATCTTCCTGGGAAACCATAACCGGCACAGGGAAAGGAACTGGCCCCCCTACCCTGATGTGTGAATATTCACACGCCGTCGGGCTTGGTACATGGGTGAGCTCTACCATCACCTACTAAACCGACCTTCTGGTTGATTACTGTGTTCATAGGATAGATTATAAAAAGGAAATTAAGTGTACATAATTTGCTATAAACCGTATTTTTTTAGCATGTATGTGAAGGATTTTCTTGAATAGTCATTGGGAGAGCTACATTTTTAAGTAAAAATGATAAAATATTTAATAAAATAAGTTGCGTTTGAGAATGATTAGTTTACGTAACTAGACAGTAGGTGGGTTGCCAATTTAGTGGAGAGCGATAGAAAATTTTGACGATGAAAGGTCATGAGAATCAATGTTCGTAAAATTAAATGGAATGAGGATTTGGGGAATAGAAATGTAAAATTTATCATTTAATTGCTATGAAAATTTAGTCCTGATAAAGCAGTTATGTATCGCGGTAAGGGTCAACCGAGTAACAGAATAAAAAGAAAAATTACGTTAACTAAAGTTGTTCTTGCAAGAACACAGGATTTGATAGCAGCAGCGTTGTCTAGGGATGCTAATGAAGCAATAGTGAAAGCTTTGATAAGGAGCGTGACTTATGTAAATGGCGGGCTCTTCGTGATTTAGGCGAAATGATATATAGCTTATGATATATATATATATATATATATATAGCTTATATATAGCTTGGTGACGCATGAGATGGTTCTGGAAAAAGATGGAGTAATTAAACTTGACAAAAGAAAATAAAATTATGAGGTACAAAGATTATGTTTAGAGAATAAGGATTATTGCTAGAAGGCATCTAAACTGCAGGCAGTACGAATATAAGAGAAGAAATTGTTAGGCAAGCAAAGCAGAAAGATGTAGAGGATACGCATGTTCAGTGAAATGTTAGGAGGCAAAATGTATGCGGAATTGAAGTATGTCTAATTCTTATTAGTGTTGCCAGATTTTTCCTTGTCATTTGAAGATAAAAAATTTAGCTGTTTAGTCTATTACCATCGAAAACCAGCCTGAAGCGGTAGAAGGCCGAATAAAATATTTAAGTCTTTAAACTATTCATTGGGCTGAGGATTTGAAAGATGCCGATTTTTCATTTTTGAATGATTGGGATAAATATATCGTAGTTATTTAACTACGCTCTTTCTTCCTAATTCTAAGATTAAAAAATGCATACTGAATATAGTTGTAACTAATATCTCACATTTATCAACACACGTCACACTAGATTTAGCAAGTAATTGAAGGTATTTTTTCCATTTCCAGTTTATTTGAACATCCATATATTTTGTTTGAGAGCAAACAAGTTTTAAAAAATATTTTCTTACGGGTATTTGGGGCGTGGATCAGTTTTATAAATATAGTTTCTTCCCTCTTATAACATGTGCATGCCAATAATTAGGAGGGGCGAATCATGATAAAAACGAGATGTTAACGTTCTTCTGCTCTGAGCAGCGTAGCGTACCACTTAGTATTGCAGTAGCATATTCACGTAGTATCCACTTAGTATAGTAGTAGCAGCGTAAAATTACCACTTTAATCAAAACTTAAGAAGCTTCAAGTTAGCCAAAGTAAATTTAGCTTCTGACAATTTTAATCGTCCCACCGATCGTATGCGTATGCAAATAATACAACAGTGCATAAGCAACACTCTACCAATTAAATAGTTCACAGTGGAAAATCTCCAAATGAACCATGAAGGTTATGAACACCTCCTTCTTTCGACGACGACGACTGCCGCAGATCGTCCATATTCCTCCTCGGCGATACAGATACTGAATCAGCGTACAGGGAGCCCACGGGTAGGGAGACGGACGAAAGGAAATGATGTGTGGGGAGGGTGATGGTGGTGGGTTGGATGTGGCGGGAATGGCGGGGGCGGGAGTGCAAGGGAGCGGAACGAGAGGGAGAGCGGAAAGCGAAGAAAGGAAATGGCCGTGGAGAGGAGAAAAAGCGGAGAAACTCGGCGCTCTAATAAGTGTTCCGGTCTGGGGAGATGGTACGGCCGCACCGGTGAATTTAATTTAAGTGGGTTAGATATAAGGTGGGTGAGAGGAGGTGAGGGGATGGGTTTTGGGGCTCCTCGAGCAAGACCAGGGGGTGAGAGGGAGGTAGCGGGGATGAAATTGGGGTGGAGGGCATTTATGAGAAAAGGGTGTGTGTGGAGGGGGATGAAGGGAGTTGTGCCCTCGTGTGGAACCAGAAACAGCCAGGAAGGAAAGAAGGCTCCTCTCTTGTTTCATTTTTTTCTCCGACCGACCTTTTCATCCGAGGGCACATGGGATTCGTAAAGAGGCAGGACTTTAGCGGCCCACCATCCCTTCCCCTATTTTTAAGGGCGAGCGCGGCCTCGGTGGTTGGGTGGCGGATGAGCGGCGAAGGGAAGAGGCACCGCGCCCAGGGCGGCGAAGAATGAGGGCAATGATTGGTAATTTATTGAACTTGGAGGAACGCAAGGAGCTAATTTGCACCACCACATAGCCCCGAGTATAAAATGGTTGGTTTTTTAATCGCAGGGACGTGGCGTTGGGAACGGGGCTGGAAAGGGTATTATTCATTCGGGAAAGGTATGGTAACGTAGGATGAGGCTAGTGATGATCAATGGAATTGGATAGGCTAAGAAGGGGCTAAAAGTGAAGCAGTGGGTGAAAGGACAGGCAAGATTTGGGAGAGCAAGTTGTGACCAAATCCCATTCACAACTGAATCGTACCTATTCGGACTAGTGTGTTAAATTTAATATTGTTAATAATATACTATTAAAGTCCTATTCCTCAGCCGAACGGAATATCGTTGAAAGTCAATGTTTAAGGTGCTAATTTATCTCACCGATCAATTTTTGAATTACTTAAAATGTACTGATTCAATGCATCTGGAAAACCTGCTCAATGTTGAAGTTATTTTGTTGGCGAAAAGATTTTACTGATGGAAGTATTTATTCATTTAAAAGAAGGATACTGGGACCACCATATGATCATCAACTGATAAATGAGTTGCAGAAGAGCCCTTGTTATTGTATTCATGCAACAGTGTGACGCGCGCATCATCAATTATTCGAGACGACCTTGGGTTCTCGAACAAATCTGTGTGTGCACGAGGACTAAAAACTGCGTTGACTTTCACTCTCGTGTAATTTTCACACTGTTCAGAGTTGTTCGTGTCGTAGACAGTTAAATATTCAATTCCTTCCGCAGATTTTTTGTCTCTGAAGTTGATAATCCGATTGATTTCAATATACACGTACAAATGATGTCCTTCGACTTGTGAACCAATACATGAGAATAGGAAAGGGGTGCGCTAAGTTGGAGCCGCGATTTCTCTCAGACGAACAACATGAAACTTGCATGCGTAACTGCCGAGAGCTTATCGACCCTCTGATTGAGGATCCAAATTTTGTAAACAATGCCACACCAGACCTCATCCCCTTTTCCCACCTCATCTCCATTCTGTAAGGACGTCACCACGACTTGGTGGACGCGTTACAACAGACATTTGACAGAGAAGGCTAGTAGCAGTCTGGGGGCCGTCTTCCATAAGGCACCTCGCACGTGTGGAAAACCCGATGGCAGCGGTGTGTGGACGCACTGCCACTTCCAAGATTTTTGAGTGAAAAACCATTTCTGGTGGTAATTATTTTTAATGGACTCGTCATACTAATTTAGTGACATACCATGTATCCCCATCTCAATCGGTAGCTACGTAGTAACATCAAGAAAATGCTTATGATTAGAATATTTCGTACCGTCGTACATCGATTACATCGAATTATGCAGATTTTAGTTGAAATCAAGGGACCACATCATGGAAAATGTGAAGCTAAAATTGAACCACACAACAATTTTGAAATTCCGCAAACTACCTATAAATTGTAGGTGGGTCATTCAATATTTCCATAGGGAATAAATGCAGTCCCTTTTTTCGGAAGGATACACCCTGTACACCACTTCGAGGATTCAAATGCATCTCTTGGTTGGGTGAACGACAGGTTGGTCCCTGACACGGGATTGATTTCTCTCTAAAAATATTTCTTGAAACTGATAATTTTGCCCCCAGCTTACCCTCAGCAATCCCACGAGGATTAAAGTTACAGGGATGTGTCTGGGAACTTTAAATTTTCCCTGGCTAGGAGGTTATTCTCCTGATTTCGTGATTGGTATGTGTACCAACTTTGGCAACTGATATCACCGTTCTCAAGGTGCATGATACTCCTATATTATTACTGTTGTTTAAAATGTATCTTATACTTCCGATGCCAAACATCTACTTCTACATTAAAAAAATATATATACATATATGAAAGAGGATAGGAACACACGTAAAAGACGAACACAGGAGAGGTGGGGAAGGCGGAATAAACCAGACTAATATGGAGAAACATTTTTTTGACCGGGACTTGACCACCGTATCTTTCGACTTTCCGAACCGATGCTTTGACCATTTTACCGATGCAGAAAATTTAATATGCACTGAGATCTGCGATCTTTTTTAACGACAAAGTGAGCCGATTCTTTGTATAAATATACATATGCTAACAAAGATACAAGACATTTTCCTTATAACACAGAATAACAAAATAACACATAAAAGAACACTCACATTGTAGATTGTTTAAGCTTTCGGCCTACTCAAAGTCCCTCATCAGGTCTGACTGAAAGGTCTTGGGCGCGGAATGGTGTACGGGGAGGGGACAAAAGGGGGGAAGGTGCAGGCAAGGAATTCTGGGAGAAGAATTAAAGATGGTGGTTAAGAGTAGAACTTTTAAAGGATCAGAAGGGTAGGAACTGTGCGGATTCGCGAGTTCACATCTATATGTTGGTGGCTGGATCGGGTTTTATTTATTAGGTACTCTACCGGTTAAGGTAGGTTTCGGATGGACAAAACTATCAAATAAACATTTTGTGACTCCCCGCCTAGCAAACTAATCTATATTAGGTCCCTCTTAATTTCTGTGTACTTCTTTCCTCCCTTCATCCCGTCCAACATCCCTATTCTGTTCCTGCCCTTACCTCGCTTGCCCACCATTCTCCCCTCTATTACCTTCTTCAACATTCCACTACCGCTCAACACGCCTTTATCCATTTTTCCTGCCTCCATAGGATTTCTCTCAACAAACCCCTCTCCTCACCCACCATCTCTAGATGTTCCTCATTTCTTTTCCTTTCGGTCCAATTCACTTTCTCCATTCTTCTCCACACCCACATTTCAAAAGCCTCCAATCTACGTCTATCCTCCTGCTTCAGCGACCACGTTTCCGCGCCGTACATAGCTACGCTCCATATCAGAGTTTTTACGAGTCTTGTCTTAACATCCCTACTCAACGTCCCCGTCATCAACTCCCTCCTCCTTGAGAAAGCCTCCTTACCTAGCGCAATTCTTCTCCTTACGTCCATATACATTTACCGTATTGGTGCAAAACACTTCCGAGATATGTACACTGTTCTACCTGCTCTATTTTTCCCCGCATATTTCAATATTTAGCTTAGCCTTTTTCTTTCAGAAAAATCGCATAACCTTTGTTTTATTAATATTGATTCTATTCCCATATTTATCGCCTTGAACCTCCAATTCACTCAGCAATACTTACAACCACTTGGCTGACTGAGCAACTAATGCTTGGTCATCAGCAAACCTAACCGATTTTACGAATTCCCCTCCGACTTTCATTCCTACCTCCAGTTCTTCACAAGCCTCTTTAATCATTTCCTCCACATACGTTGAACAGCACCGGTGACAATGGGTAACCCTGCCTAACACCTCTTCGTAATACTGCCCATCCGGAATCTCTGTTCCCCACTCGAACGTGAGCAGTCTGAGACATGTACCGGTTAAGGATCAGTCTCCTTTCCCTCCAATCCATTCCTATTTTCTGAGATACACGCATTAAATTTTCCCAATTCACTCTATCAAACGCTTTTTCGAAATCTACAAAACAGGCAAAAACATCCTGATTGTATTCTATATTCCTCTCCATTAGTGATCTCATTACTGCAATGGCATCACGCGTACCTATTCCCTTCCTAAACCCAAACTGATAATCCCCTAAGTAATTGCCCTACTCTCTATCCTTTTGTTGATGATCCTGAGAATAACTTTAGCTGCGTGGGATATCAAACTTATTGTTCTGTAATCCTCACATAATGAAGCCTTTACCTTTTTCGGAGCATGAACTAACACCGATCTCACAAAATCTTCCGGCCAGATTCCTTCCTCATAGATACTACGAATCAGTCCATATATGACCTTCTTCCCACCTTTCCCTAACCATTTCAACATTTCTACAGGAATATTGTCCACCTCCACGGCCTTATTTGCTTTCATCTCCTTTAATGCCCTTTCTATTTCATCGTCGAGTATACCTGGACCTAAGCTATCTTCTTCTACGTCATGTTCCTTTTCTATGTCTAACATTGTCGGCCTAAGTTCTTTACCATACAGTGTTTCTATATATTCCTTCCATCTCTCTTGGATTTTTCCTGGTTCAACTATTATCTTACTCCACTTATCTTTAATTTTTTACACAGATCTTGCCTTCTTACTTCCCGATAATAACTTAACCTTACTGTATAGAGCACCAATTTCACCCTTCTTCTGTAAACTTTCCATATTGTCGTATTGCGTTTTCCACCATTCTTCTTTTGCTTTATTTAGGGCCCTTTTCAATCTGAATACGGGTAGGGATTCTAAAATTGATAGGGAAAAACATCCGTCGAATCATAGGTTGTGTGCATTTTCGTGTGGAGGAAAAGGAAGAGAAGAGAGTGAGACAGTATTACAGGAGTAGCGGTGATTATTCTTTTGAATGAGAGGGGTAATACACTAGCCTATGTAAAAAGAAGTGGAAATTTTAAATGACAAAAGATGGATAATGTTTTTCGGGAGGCAATTACGTGGGAACGGGGTGAAGGGACAATGAGAGGATGTGGGAAGAGGGGAGTTGATTTGATCAGCAGATATGTTTTACATCGCGGGCGGTTGCAGTTTGGGGAAATACGCGGAAATTAGTCAGGGCGGGGCGCCAAAGGGTTGGTAGATCTCAGAAGGTTTCTGAGATTGGCTGGTCGTCTGAAAGCGACAGAGGGGCATTGGGGCAGTAAGGATGAGGTCGCGTCATTGTCGTGTAAAATAGGAAAAGTTCTTTATGAAAGGTTTTCAGTCTGTGGGATCCTGGGAAATAGGTTGTGCAAAGGTTGAGTACTGCGTCAGATTTGGGGTTGTTATTCTGTGGTGTGTGTGGTCGGATGTAGCGATAGATTTTATTCTGTAGGAGCTTTTCTGGGTAACGGCATTTGTGGAGTGCATGGTGTAGATTGTGGAGGTATTTGTTGAGGGTAGCTGTGGTGTTGCAAATCCGATGTCCGCGGATAGAGAAAGAGTTGGGAATTGAGCGCTTTTTGTTTGGTTTCTTTCACTGATAAATTCACTTCTTCTATTTTAGACTCCACCATCACCTTTCTTGACACAGACATCCCACTTCACAATAACAAATTCACCACTTCAGTACATATCAAACCCACCAATTTTATACAATATCTGCACCATACCAGTAGTCATCCTTCTCACGCCAAACGCTAAATTCCTAAAATTGGTAAGATTTCGCTAATTAATCTCCATCCTTTCTTAAGTTTATAAAAATATTCATATTTTACTGTAGGAATGCGGAATGTCATAGTTAATTTTCTTTGCGATTTATTTCCCCATAGCTTCATCTAGGACAATGAATTTTTAACTTAAAATTTGCTGGATATTAACGTCATCTGTTCCAGTAATTATCTTAAAATAACAGCATGCAAATAAAAAGTTTTCTGAAAAATTTTAAATACTTGTTTCATTACAACATTCATTACTTGATTCATTCTTTTAAACATGGAATTTTGCGAAAATGTCGCTTCTTTCAAATTCGTGGTCAGGTATTTTCTGAATGAGCCCTGGTATGCTGACGGAGCAAAACAGTTGGTGAATATGGAGAATATTATTAAAGTAGCACCATTTTACTCATTAAATAATAGTTCCCCATCACTTAATCGATTTATCGTAGACTATATCTACAGAATCAAAATCTTTCCACCCACGTCTCTTATACAGTGGACACCCAAAAGTGGTAGGACTGATTTTTTACACGAATTTTATTGTCGATGTACATACATCGACTTAATATTCTTCAAAGTATACTCCTTGAGCTGCTACACACTTAGTATAACGTTGCTCCCATTCCCCGTACGCCCACTGGAAATTTTCTTTGGGGTTGCTGTTGATGACCCTCGTCGAAGCCTCTTGAACGGCCTTTATCTAGTCAAAACGTCGTCCCTTGAGCTGTCTTTTCATCAGGGGGAAGAAATAGAACCGGTGGTGCCAGAAAGGAGAATAGGACGGGTGCGGCAACGTGGCAACGCCGTATTTGGCCAGGAGCTGTCTGAAGACGAACGCGCCAATTCAGAATTTTGGGCACCAACTTGGCGCACACCTTGCGCATGGCCAAATCCAGTGAAATAATGCGTTTGACGATGGATGCAGACAGACCCAACTAGTCTGCAATTTATTCACTAGATAAGCGTCGGTCTGTGTTCAGCAGTGTCCTCACTCTGTCCACATTCGTGGCGGTTCTTGCCGTCAACGGCCGTGCGGAGCGATGGTCGTCTTCAACGAGCTCCCTACCCTCTTTAAAAAACTTGTTTCACTGTGGAACGGCTTAAGGCAGTGTCCCCATAAGCCTGCTTGATCATATCGAGGGTCTCAGTTGCCGTCTTCCCGAGTTTCGCACAAAACTTCACGGAATAACGTTGCTCTAAATTCAGATTCATTTTGTTTTTCGACGCGGACAAAAAACTTGCTTCACTAAAAACGGTGTCCTCACTCAACGACAGCCTGCAGGCGACTGAGGCTGATGTCGGTCTATTGCTAAGAGCCCTTTCCACCTTACCCTGCCAGGCAGACTCCTCTACATTGCTCCGTTCGCGCCAGAGAAAATTAGTCCTACCACTTTTGGGTACCGTCCTGAACATGGTTGAGGCGAGCTAATTCATTATACGGTAAATATGAACAGGTTAGGTCTCATAATGCAAGGAAAATATACGTGAATCACTGTATTTTACCATTAAAAGTGTAAAAAAGTATGATTAATTTAAACTTTTTATAAAAATCAACAAATATCGTATTCTAATATTCATATCAATGATACTGAATTTCCTGGCATATTAGAAGCATTGAAAATAAGTAAAGTTTATGACACATTTATAACATTTAAGGTAAATTTCCAATTTTTTTTTATTTGTTGGTAAATATTTTCTATAAATAACATATGACGTCTCCCAGAAACTAATTTCGTTCGAGGGAGAAAAGAAATTTAAAGGATGCTCATTTCGTGAAATGGAAGTTCTTCCGATGAAAAAGTTGAAGACTTAGGTTATTTCAGGGGGCAGCCGTTTACGTAAATCTCGTTAGAAAACTTGCCGGCCAAGCCATAACTTCTTTCAAGCGAGTGGATCGTGTTTCATCAAAAAAGAAAAAATTGAAGTGAACTTTTATTCGTTACACCCCTCTTTCTTCCTTTCATTGTTTTCTTTATCACTCTAAAATATTGTCTCAAGGGTTTCATATACCTTTAAATTCAGAGCATTTTACGAGATATGCACCCTTTGCGAAAAGATATTCTCGCTCTAAAGCTTTATTTTCAATTGTCCAAGCTGCCGTTGGAAGGGTGCTTAATGAGACACTTTTCATTATTCGTGGTAATAAGTGTGTTCAATATTACTCACCCTTTCATTTCATGGCTTGTTTCTTTCCGCTCAAGTCTTTGTTTGTGGATGGCATTCTTAGGCCCAAAAAATATCCCAAAACGACTTTTATTTTTGAATCACCAAATTTAACTTCTATTTCATTTCCAAGTTATTAGGTATGGCAGATTTTTATATTTTTTAATCAGTATGTGGAGGAAATACAGTAGATAATGTAAAAAAACAGGAGGCAAGAAATGTGAAATGAGTGTATTTTGATTGGCGATGGCATATTGAAGACAGTGATTTAGAGGAATCTTCAGGGAAACTAGGTTTTTTACGAGATATCTACCGAGTTAAGCTAGGATATGCCTAATTTTGTGCATCTTATAATGGTAATCAAAATATCCGATTAGAATGGCACATTTTAACCTTTATTATTATATAAACTATCAAATACTAAAGAAAAATAATTATTTATTTTCTTCACACACACAGATACACACACACACTCACACACACTCACACACACTCACACACACTCACACACACTCACACACACAAACATATATATATATATATATATATATCAGCTAAAGTACCGGTTGAGGCAGGTTTTTGGATGGACAGAACTCTCAAATAAATATTTTGTACCTCCGAACAAAACCCAATCCAGCAACCTACTCTACATCAGGTCCCTCTTCATCTCTGTGAACTTCCTTCCTCCCTTCATCCCGTCCAACATCTCTATCCTGTTCCTGCCCTTTCCTCGTTTGCCTAAAATTCTCCCCTCTATTACCGTCTTCAACATTCCACTGTCTCTCAATACGCATTTCATCCATTTTCCCTGCCTCCTTAGGAATTCTCCCAACAAACACCTCTCGTCGTCCACCATCCCTAGTACTTCCTCATTTGTTTTCCTTTCAGTCAATTTCACCTTCTCCATTCTTCTCCACACTCATATTTCAAAAGCCTCCAGTATACGTCTATCTTCCTTCTTCAGCGACCACGTTTCCGCGCCGTACATAGCTACGCTCCATATCAGAGTTTGTACGAGTATTTTCCTAACCTCAATGTTCAACGTCCCCGTCATCAACTCCCTCCTCCTTGAGAAAGCCTTCTTACCTAGCGCAATTCCTCTCCTTACGTCTCTACTACTTTGACCATATTGGTCCAAAACACTTCCGAGATACGTAAACTGTTCTACCTACTCTATTTTTTCCCCTCTTATTTTATGGTTTAGCTTTGCCTTTTTCTGTTTGGATAATTGCATAACCTAAATCTTAATAATATTGATTCTCATCCCATAGCTAATGCACTGAATCTCCAATTCACTCAGCAAAGCTTGCAACCCCTTGGCTGACTACATCAGCAAATCTACCCGATTTTACGAATTCCCATCCGACTTTCATTCCTACCTGCAGTTTTTCCCATGCCTCTTTAATCCTTTCCTTGACATATACATCGAACAGCACCGGTGACAATGGGCAACCCTGCCTTACACCTCTTCCTATCACTCCCCATCCGGACTCTCCGTTCCCCACTCGCACCTGAGCAGTCTGAGACATGTACAGGTTGCGGATCAGTCTCCTGTCCCACCAATTAATTCCTATTTTCTGCAATACATACATTCATTTTTCCGAGTTTATGCTATCAAACGCTATTTCGAAATCTACGAAACAAGGAAATACGTCCTGATTGTATTCTATATTCCTCTCGATTAGCGATCTCATTACTGCAATAGCATCACGTGTACCTCACCCTTTCCTAAACCCAAACTCATAATCCCCTAAGTAATCATTTGCCTTACTCCCATTGCTTTGGTTGATGATCCTGAGAATAACTTTAGCTGCGTGGGATATTAAGCTTTTTGTTTTGTAAACCTCACATGATGTAGCCTTTGCCTTTTTCGGAATAGGAACTAACACTGATTTCACAAAATCTTCCGGCCAGATTTTTCCTTATAGATACTACAAATCAGTCCACAAAGAGTCTTCTTCCCATATTTTCCTTACATTTCAACAGTTTCACAGGAATATTTACTCTTTCTTAATGCCTTTTGAAAGAGTTATCCTTCTAGGCATTTAAAGTTTTCTCCAGAACTCTTGCTCTGAAATTTATATTTAAGTTTACAAATATAAAGAACCATAGTTTTTCCACATTTGTAGATATATACAAAAGAAGCCAGATTTCATTAAAAGTTTTGGTAATTTTCACAGTTTCCACAGTGTTGACAAATATGTCCACTTAGGTTCACTTAGAACAGAAATGATTTCAATATTTTAAAATCCCTTCAAAAGTAAAGGCTCTTTCAAGGGTAAAGTAAAAGCATATTCATAATAAAATTTGTAAATCGGGCGGATATCAGGAAAATGGTAATTCAAACTTCCAATTTAATGTTTCAATTGGATGGAGTGCCTGTTGTTTAGTTTGGTTCCCTAAGTTGAAAAAATTTGTTTCTGTGTAAACAATGACTAAATTATCTATTCCCACATGTTTTCCCCAAGTGTTTATTTATATTCTTTGTTTCTCATACTGAAAGTTTAGCATGCCATTATGCTCCCAAATCGGAACCGTTCACTGTAAACGTGTGGCGATTTTCATTGTCATCTTCCAATCTATCAAGCCTATTAAACAGCTAATGAATAACGAGTTATACACCACTGTTGATTAAGTTGTTCAATTAAAACTTTGACAATGTAATTGATAGATAAGCTGATAATATATATCATTGATACATATCAGATACATTTGCGAGCATATATTTATTTAGAAACTTATAAATGGACATTTAATAGTCATATGTAATGCGATTAAGAGTTACTAATTAAGAAATGGCTCGTTCAGTCAATAGGTTGATTTTTCAAGGACTGCAATATTAAGTGAATCACCAAAGTTATATTGAAAATTTAATGGATTTATTGAAGGTTGTTATAATCAAAATAATTTCACTGGCTTTGAATCAATCGAAATTTATGTATTGACTTCATTGACAAAAAGGCAATCTTATTAAAGAATCAGATGATAGGTATGCTGTCCCAGTTTTAATGTAATGGAAGCATTAGGCGAGATTTTTATATTGATTAAGTAATAATGAATTATGAATTTTCAGTGTATTAGAACGTGGCAATTAATTTTATGCTACATATTGTGCAATTCAAAACAAAACTAAATTCTGTTCTAAGGACTATTAATTAATCCAAAATCCAGTTACTCCGAATAGAAAAGAGATTAAATTAGTTTAGAATGCTGAAACGCCAAAAGAATATGAGTGTACAGTCCTTAGCTGCTGAGAATTCTTTTCTGCGCCTGAGAAATAATTCTTAACAATAAAATAGTATTCCACTTATGTAACCTAAATATAATATATTGGTACACTAAGATTTTAAATACAATAATTACCAAATTGATTTCATCTTAATAATCATAAAAATTTCTAATTTTGGTTTTTTGGTGTTATGATTTTTTGGGGTATACAGGGTTCGTCCGAAATTAAGTGTACTGAGCTCAGGAAAAAAAATTTATTACACTTTTAAATATCTTAAGCTAATATTCCTCAAAATAGGACTCTTGTGAGTCGATACACTTGTTCCAGCAGCGTTCCCATTCCTGGAACGCTCCCGCGAAGGCATCATCAGGAACCTCTCGAAGACCCGTCGTCACGGCCTCTTTGACGGCGTCCACAGTCCCGTATCGCGTTCCTTTCAAACTCCTCTTTATCTTCGGGAACAGAAAGAAGTCCGGTGGTGCCAAGTCCGGGCTGTAGGGCGGGTGCGGCAGCGTTCCCACGCCGTGCTTGGCCAAGAAGTCCGACACGACTAGCGCGGTGTGAGACGGCGCATTGTCGCTCAGGCTGTCAGTCATACGGTTGATCGCTGGCCGGACGCGGGCGACTCGTTTTCGAAGCCTGTCGAGCACTTGGACGTAAAATGCAGCATTTACAGTTTGTCGTTCAGGTACAAATTCGTAGTGGACGACTCCCCTTTTGTCAAAAAAGACTTATTTGTCAAGACACTTATTTTCCGGACGAACCCTGTATTACCACGAAGTGGAGGGGCAGAATAAAACCAAAATTTATGTGTAGGGATATTTTTAATCTGTGTAAAAAACTCCGAGGTATTACAAAATTATTTTTTGATCTTGTTTTTAATATTTAAGTGATGAAATAAATACCTTGACCAAAGTAATTTACACAGCTATTAAATTAATGTATCTCATATTCTTTATTATACAATGCTAACTGTGAACAAATGTCACCTAATGGTCCAACCTATGAAAAGCAAAATCTAAAAATACTATTATTCCAAAATTCGCCTTTCTAATTTTAAAAATCCGGAAAATTGAAAACAAAATCTTCCTTGTTTTAAAAGTTAAACTAAGTCAGTTTTTCTTGCATAAATTGAATTATGCAAGCTATCTATCAGAGGTAGGTAGCCTTAATGAACATAAGAGGCCGCATATTTCATTTAGTTTATCAACAAAAGTATAAATCGTGTCAAACAAAGCTTAAAAGTCTTTTATTCAAGTAGGGTCATCAAAAGAGTGTAAAATGAGGGTTGTAAATAAACGTTCTCTAATTAAATTAATCTATCAAATGTATGTAAAATGAATTATGAAAGCAGTTCGTTATTTCACATAGAAATGTAATGAATAATTTCAGGTTTCAGAATTTTCCTCTCCGAGACACACCAGGTTTTTCATTATTAATTACGAATAGGTTGCCTCTATTTACACTGAACACCGTCCTATTGCAACCATGATTTCTGTACAGAAAATGATTATGAAAACGTCAACTCAAATAAATAAATAGCAAAATAATGTATAATTCTCATTTTTTTGTTTTTCCAACGTGATTATCCTTCAGGTATTTTCAACTAATGTGCACAATTTTTCCAGTTTTGTTTTACTCAATAAAAATCAGTATTAAAAATATTCCTATCAATTTTTTGACTCACCCATGTCGTATCTACGGTGCTTATGTGTAAGAATGTAATTTTTACAATTGCTTTGTTCTTGGAAATTCAGCTCTCTCTCTTCTCCACACTCATTTTTTCAGAGATAGCAACTCCCTCTCATTGCTTTAGACTTCCGCAGCATTTCCACATTTCCAGTAGCGGATTCTCAGCAAATTTTCCGGATGCCACGGCTACTAAAAAATCTCATTCCTCGGCCCGCTTACTTTATATAAACAGTAGATTCCTAAGATAATTTTTGTAATAATAATTGTAAACTCTTGTTTCAAATGTTAGACTGAGAACTACACCCAAGGTCAGTAAGTGCACATTACAAATTATAATTAAATGACTTATATCATGCACAATCACATTCTGGCAGCACAGGAGAGAAAAGATATCACTTAATCAATTACTGCACCATTTAAGTTATCCAGTTACTTCACAAATAAGATAAACATTTAAAAAGGAATATGTACGGTTAATCACTATTGAGATATCAATGATGAAATTTGTATATGATTCATAAACATAAATACTTGGTACTTCCGGTTTTTATAAAACTTAATGGGCCCATTTTAAAATACCCCACTCGCGGGGCGTTATAAATATCTAGATGAGGATTTTACTATTTACTTGATGGTATCTATGCATCTTCATGAATATTAAAGGCAGAACTTGGTCATTGTCTAGGTATACATGCCAGCGAGCAATCATTAGGAGGAAGAAGTCGAAAGGAAATACGATCTGTTAGAGGAAATCGCGTGTGTTCCTGCAGGGAAACATTCGATAGTGATGGGGCATTGGATACGACGGTAGGTGAATGAAGAGATGGTGATGAGGTAGGGGATTACGTTTTAGGTACGAGAAATGACCGCGGGGAGAAAGTAATTACCCCTGTTGGAGACGTGGGTTAGGCATCCGCAACACTTGGTTTAGATACCTCAAAAGGTGTACGTATACACGAAAAATGCCAGGTGCCTCAGAAAGATAATTGTTATATCAAATTTTGTTAAGGAAGAGATTCAGGAACAGTATCAATTCACACAGCTTTCCGGGAGTGGATGCGGACTCTGGCCACAATTTAGTTGTTATGAAATGTAGCGTCCGTTTCAAAAAGATAAGGCAGGGACTAGCACGGTCAACGTAATAGAAACGTTGAAAGAAGAATTTCGCTAGGCTAAGAGGCTTTCGCAAGGGGGAGTGAGTTGATGACAGGGACGTTGAGTAAGGATGTTAAGAAAAGACTCGTAAAAACTGTTATATGGGGCGTAGCTATGTACGGCGCTTAAACGTGGTCACCGAAGCATGAGGTTGGACGTAGATTGGAGGTTTTTGAAACGTGAGTTTTGAGAAGATTGGAGACAGTGAAATGGACCAAAATAAAAACAAATAATGAAGTACTAGTGTGGTGGGCGAGGAGAGGGGTTTGTTGGGAGAAATCCTATGGAGGCAGGAAAAGTGAATGATGGGCGAATTGGTTGGCAGTGGGATGTTGAAGACTGTAACAGAGTGGTGAGTGTTAGGCAAAAGAGGGAAGGGCAAGAACAGCATAGGGATATTGCACGGCATAAACGGAGAAAGGAAGTACACAGAGATGAACATTTGTTTTCTTAAGAGTCACGAATTACTTAATTGGTAGCTATGTCCATCATTCGACTGCACGGTCGTTATCTATAGAATGCCTTTCTTAGGGTAATAGCGGAGAGGGTATATGTGGAGGGTGTGGGCAGGGACACGTAAGGGACGAATAGGAAACGGAAAAGGGGTCGAGAGGGGATGTGTAGGTGGTTATTGAATGGATTCAGTTAGCTTTATTCAGACCGGAAAGTTTAAATGCCTCAAGCAACCAGATATGTGCCATCTTAATTGTTCTCACAGTTATGCTACCTGCAGATTTGGGGAGGGTTTCAATTGCTAAAACAGAGAAGCCGTAGTCCAATGATAGGTTATGGGAAGTAGTGTGGGTAGGATTGGGATGATTAAGGAAGATAGGAAATTTAGTGTAATAGCGGGGGTTATTCATGCGGAGGGAAATGGTTGTGGCTCATCCACACCTGTAGAAGGCAGGACAAAATTGCAGGAAAGGCGGTATACGTATACTGTTTTCTTGGTGCAGGTGGCGTTGGGTTTGGGAATTGGAAGTGAGGCGGCGGATCCTAGAAAAACGCAACATTTGCAGTGCATTAGTAGTTGCTAGGTACAGAGAGGGGTGGAGAAGAGACAGGGTGGTCCGCAGCTGGTCTTGTGAACTTCATGATGTCTCGCCAATTCGAAGAAGTGAGAAGTTGAAAGCTCGCTATTGTCAAAAGGCACGCACGAAAAGTTTATTACTAATAAAGGTATTCTGCTTAGGGTGTGGAGTATTGGTTCGGTGGATCCTATTATTGACGAATGGAGAAAACGGATCTTTTGCACAGAGGATAAAATAGTTTGCAAAAAGTGGAAAGATCTGGGTATTAAAGGTTTTTGGGAAGAAAAGGGTGTAGTTTAAGAGGCATGGCAGGCAGGTCACACGCAAAAGAAAGACTGGGTTGATTAGAGATTATTAAAAGACCTTCCCATGTTCCAGTGAGATTAGGAAGTACCGAGGAAATTATTTTTTTTTCAAGTGATATATATATATAATATACTTGATATATATATATATATATATACTTATATATACTATATATATAATATATATATATATACTTGAAATATATATATATATACAATATATAATACAATATATATATATACAATATATAATATACAATATATATATACAATATATAAACTTATATATATATATATATATATATATATATATATATATATATATATATATATATGTGTGTGTGTGTGTGTGTGTATATAACCATAAACACAGTAATCGACCCGAAGGTCGGTTTAGTAGGTGATATATATATATATACAATATATAATATACAATATATATATACAATATATAAACTTATATATATATATATATATATATATATATATATATATGTGTGTGTGTATATATAACCATAAACACAGTAATCGACCCGAAGGTCGGTTTAGTAGGTGATGGTAGAGCTCACCCATGTACCAAGCCCGACGGCGTGTGAATATTCACACATCAGGGTAGGGGGGCCAGTTCCTTTCCCTGTGCCGGTTATGGTTTCCCAGGAAGATGTGGTACCCGAAAAATCAACTAGCTTGGGTGGAGCTGCAGGTGCCCAAAGTGCCATGCCCGGGAATCGAACCCGGGACCCTCTGGTCAGCAGTCCAACGCTCTACCCGCTAGACCAGCGCGACTCGCATATATATATATACTGATAGTCATAACAAACACAGAAACCAAAACACACAAAAGAGGGACTCACTGGTTCTCGAATTTTCGGTGGTCCAACCACCTTTCTCAAGAGGAATTAGGAACAGAACTCTGTTCCTAATTCCTCTTGGGAAAGGTGGTTGGACCACCGAAAATTCGAGAACCAGTGAGTCCCTCTTTTGTGTGTTTTGGTTTCTGTGTTTGTTATGACTATCAGTGAATTTACATTACACGTTTGTGGGTTTTCCAAAAAAGTATATATATATATGAATATATATATATATATATATATATATATATATATATATATATATATATATATATATATATATATATAATATTATTAGGAAATCTACCGGTTAAGGTAGGTTTTTGGATGGACACAACTATCAAATAAACATTTTGTAACTCCAAACGAAACCCAATCCAGCAACCTAATCTACATCAGATCCCTCTTTATCTCCGTGTACCTCCTTCTTCCCTTCATCCCGTCCAACATCCCTATCCTATTCCTGCCCTTTCCTCGCTTGCCCAACATCCTCCCCTCTATTACCCTCTTCAACATTCCACTACCGCACAATACGACTTTCATCCATTTTTCCTGCCTCCATAGGATTTCTCTCAACAAACCCCTCTCCTCCCCCACCATTTCTAGTACTTCCTCATTTGTTTTCCTTTCGGTCCATTTCACCTTCTCCATTCTTCTCCACACCCACATTTCAAAAGCCTCCAATCTACGTCTATCCTCCTGCTTCAGCGACCACGTTTCCGCGCCGTACATAGCTACGCTCCTTATCAGAGTTTTTACGAGTCTTGTCTTAACATCCCTACTCAACGTCCCCGTCATCAACTCCCTCCTCCTTCAGAAAGCCTCCTTGCCTAGCGCAATTCTTCTCCTTACGTCCCTACCACTTTGACCGTATTGTTCCAAAACACTTCCGAGATATGTAAACTGTTCTACCTGCTCTATTTTTTTCCCGCCTATTTTAATATTTAGCATAGCCTTTTTCTTTCTGGAAAATTGCATAACCTTTGTTTTATTAATATTGATTATCATCCCACATTTATCGCACTGAACCTCCAATTCACTCAACAATGCTTGCAACCCCTTGGCTGACTGAGCAACTAATGCTTGGTCATCAGCAAACCTAACCGATTTTACGAATTCCCCTCCGGCTTTCATTCCTACTTCCAGGTCTTCACATGCCTCTTTAATCATTTCCTCTACATATACGTTGAACAGTACCGGTGACAATGTGCAACCTGGCCTTACACCTCTTCTTAACACTGCCCATCCGGACTCTCCGTTCCCAACTCGCACCTGAGCAGTCTGAGACATGTACAGTTTGCGGATCAGTCTCCTGTCCCTCCAATCCATTCCTATTTTCTGCAATAGACGCATTAATTTTTCCCAATTCACTCTATCAAACGCTTTTTCGAAATATACAAAATAGGCAAACACGTCCTGATTGTATTCTATATTCCTCTCGACTAGTGATCTCATTACTGCAATGGCATCACGCGTACCTCTTCCTTTCCTGAACCCAAACTGATCATCCCCTAAGTAATCATTTGCCTTACTCTGTATTCTTTTGTTGATGATCCTGAGAATAACTTTAGCTGCGTGGGATATCAAACTTATTGTTCTGTAATCCTCACATGACGAAGCCTTTGCCTTTTTTGGAATAGGAACTAACACCGATCTCCCAAAATCTTCCGGCCAGATTCCTTCCTCATAGATACTACGAATTAGTCCATATATGGCCTTCTTCCCACCTTTCCCTAACCATTTCCATACCAGACATACACGTCTGTAGTGACTCTCCAGAAACTCGCCAGAAAAGTTTCTTGCGAGTCACTACAGACGGGAGGTTTTAATGAATCCATTGGGAGGTTTTAATGAATCCACCATGTAGTTCGGACCTGCCACCAAGCGATTACAACCTTTTCAAGACTTCTATAAGAGAGGCATTATGAAGCTACCAAACAAAACGGTGTACATTTGACCCATATCGGACAATCCGAAACATTTGAAATAAAGTTATGAATTTCACGCAGAAATGATGGATTGCTTTTGTTCCAACCTATGTATTCATCATCCAGTTGTTAATGATACTCAAAGTAGTCCACATTTGATGCAACGTATTTATATCCTCGTTTTTTCCAATGTACAAAGACGGAAGTCATTTTTTCATTTTACCGTCGAAATTCGAGTCTTAATCGGTCGTTCGGTTGATGAATGTCACTCTCCAATTCGGTGTTTATTCATATTGGAAAAAACTGCTAGGGGCTGGGTTTGATTCCTGGGATGGGCAAGAACACACTTTCTTTTGATTCCCGGTTTTAATTTAGAATATTTTTAATGACCTAGGAGCATTTTCTATACCTCTGCAGCATATTTTCCATTTACACTGGCACGAGTAAGGCGTAGTGATAAACCAGTCCCTTAATTTTGAAAGGGGATTCAATCATTAATTTCCCAGTTGGAGCTTTTGTTTTCTTTGGCAAATTTCTTTTTTGATGTTGATGATACCAGAGGTTTCCACACAGGGCTTTTGTTCTCAAAATCAAAACGATACAGCCTATTGTAATCTGCCGTGAAAACTTTCCGAACAAAGCCCTCATCATTCTGTGAAATCAACTACGAACAAACCTACAAGTTACAAACGAACAAGCTACAAACAAACCTACCTATAAGTACTGTTATAAGGGCCGAAGACCCGCTGAGCATGAACACGTATCATATGTAATTTTCTCTTAACCAAAAGATGATTAGTCCCAGAAATTATAAATATTTTTAATTGTGCTTCTAATGATATTCAATGTATACTCTCAGAAAAGGTTAATACCCGTATTAATTTTATAACTTCAATGATTTTGTCTACAGGTATAACAGTTTACCACCTTACCTTCTTACTGTTTTTCTCCTCTATGTAAATTTGATAGCCATTTTGGGATTTAAAAAATAAAAATTAAACAAATTTTCTTTTTTCATTTTTATTTACTACGTAGGCCTCGATTTAAAATTTCGGTGACAGAAAAATGTCTGGGTAACGTAGTGTTTCTATCTGTGTCCGTAGGAAAACTGCAGATATTTGTAATCACATCGGCTACCACTGACAATGTACTGGTATCATATTTACAAAGATTGTACCACACACAATACATACAAACACTTAATTAACATAAGATGTACAAATCTTGTATGATAATTCATACGATTAAAACAATTATGAACGCTTTCCATTCCGAAGCCTTCCTGGGAGGTAGAAAGTGAATTAGGAGGTGTGTTCAAAATATAATGAGAATTATAATTTTTCCGACAATAATATTGATTTATTCTTATACATTGATGTTTTAATATTCAAATGAGTCCCCATTGGATATTACGCTCTTCTGACAGAGCTTCTTCCAATACCCGAAACACTTCTCAAACTCAATCTTTGAAATGATAGCCTTTATTTCTTTCAGCGATGCGCTTCTAATGTCATCTACGGCTGTAAAACAACGGTCCTTCAAGGTTCTCTTAATTTTGAAAATAGGAAAAAGTCATACGGAGCCATATCTGGTGAATATGGAGGCTGGGGCATCGTTACAGTATTGTTTTTGGCCAAAAAATTACGAACAAGCAATGAAGTGTGAGCTGGGGCATTATCGTGGAGCAAAAGCCATGAATTGTTTGTCCACATATCCGGGCGTTTTTTTCGGATTCCTTCACAAACGGCGTTGAACTCGTAGGTAGTACTTCTTATTGACCGTTTGACCTGGTGGCAGAAATTCATGTTGCACTATGCTTTTCAAATCAAAGAACACAATAAGCATAACCTCCACGTTTGTCCTCACTTGTCGAGCCTTTTTCTGTCTTGGCGAGCCAGAATGCCTCCACTGCAACAATTTCAGAGAGTAAAAATCATTCGCCTTGACCGGGATTCGAACCCGGATCCCTCGATATCCGGCCGAGTGCTTTAACCAATTTAGCTACCGAGACGTCCTCTTATACTCTGAAATTTTGGGGGCTTTAAATCCCGGTCAAGGCGAATGATTGTTACTCTCTGAAATTGTTGCATTATAATGCACACATAGCGGGTGACTCCGTTAAAGTTACCGTTACAGTTTCTTGAAAATTGTCAAAGGTATGAACAGCCTAAGTGTTTGAAATTGGCTTTATTAACATCGTGGACTGTGGCGCGTCGCGCACGACTACGAATGCCTGTGACATTGTATGTACGGTATTTCGTCATAACATCTTGTTCCTTTAAAGCCCCCAAAATTTCAGAGTGTAAGAGGACGTCTCGGTAGCTTAAGTGGTTAAATCACTCGGCCGGATATCGAGGGATCCGGGTTCGAGTCCCGGTCAAAGCGAATGATTTTTACTCTCTGAAATTGTTGCATTATAATGCACACATAGCGGGTGACTCCGTTACAGTTACTGTTACAGTTTATTGAAATTTGCCTCCACTGCGATGATTGAGCCTTATTTTCAACGTCATATCCATAAAACCATATCTTGTCACCTGTTATAATCCGTTTCGGTAATTCTGCATCGTCGTTTGCTTCATTTGGTGGCTCCTGAGCAACTTCCATTCGCCGCAGTTTTTGTTCAAAATTCAACAATTTTGGAATGAATTCTGCAGCCATGCGTTTCTTACCCGAAAAATTGGAAAATATGTCATGACATGATCCAATCGATATGCCAACATCATCAGCGACCTCTCTAATTGTGATTCGGCGATCGTGCATAAACATTTCTTTCACGTTTTTCACGTTTTCATCGTTTAATAATGTCCTGGGGCGTCCAGGGCGTTCGTCATCTTCAACGTCTTCACGGCCTTCTTGGAAACGCTTATACCACTCGTAAACTCTTGTTTTACTCAAAGCAGACTCACCATAGGCATTTTTAAATATTTCACACACTTTGTTACACTTTATTATATTTTTTTATTTGTTTGACGCAAAATTTGATACAAATTCTTTGATCCATTTCTTTTAAGAAACGAAAATCGCCGAGCTCATAAAACACGTCTAACCTTAGTGGCTGTCTCAGACAAAGCCCACAAGGAAAACAGCTGAAAGTTTTATCATACTTCAGGGTCATGTATACCAACATAATAAAAAAAGTTTGACAATCGGACTCTCCAAGCTCGCGAAATGAAAATTTCTCGTTATGTTTTGATCGCACCTCGTACATCAAGGATGAATTCTGTCCAGGAGACGATTTTATTGAAGATGATCACATGAAATATAAGAACTAAAGAAATAAACACGATAAATGCCCAGTCAAATGCATTAGTTATGTTGATTGAATTGTGAAAGATTATTCAAATAATTAGCTATTATTACCTGTCGAATGAAAATGAAATATTACAAAGCAATGGATGTTAGAGGACTTTTTGATGTAATGAAAGATTGAGTCATAACTGGGAGATAGTGTGAAGTTTCCTATTATTGCAATCAATAATAAAGCGTAGAGCAAGGTATATTAGAGCCACGGATCGTTAATGTTAGTTTTACATGATTACAACATAATAACATCAAACGCACAAAAATTTCACATTTCGGAAGGACAGAATTCTAGTGTATTCTAGGTGCAGTATATATGTAAAGGATGCCACATCATACTCAACAGCAAAATAATAATTTTCCTCTCCTTTCCTAACAAAATAGCATGACGTCCAACGCAAAAATAAAACATTTTCGACCCAACATATTTCCTTCCTTCATTTTTTCCTATAATACCTATTCTATTTCAACCCTTTACATGCTTGCCTAATGTCATCACTTCTATCAAAATTTTAAACAAATACGTAATATTGCCACTAAAAACGTCCTGTTCATTCCTGCTTCCTTTCTATTTCTGTCAATAAATCCCCCCTCCTCCTTTATCATGCCTAGCTCTCAGACGAATCAATGAAAAATCATCAAGTGTAGTGGATGGTCAACAATGCTGGATTTTATCCAGTGCACCCAAAAGAGGAGGCTCCATTTGGTAGTATGTTTGCCATTAATTTATGGTCAATCGGAATTGGAAAAACAGCTCTCTGGATGCGTTTTAGTGACTCAATTTTTGCTGAGCATGTTGAGCGCATGGGTAGGGGCTGAGTAATATTTGAGTGCGTGAAATGTTGTGGGATGATTTTTATAAAGTGACCCTCCAATCAATTTTACATGATTTTCACCTATCATCCACGACTTTTTCTAGAACAGTGTGCAATGTACGCATTCATGTGCTTTCCTTTCGGTCGATTTCACCTTTTCCATCCTTTCCCACGCCTTTAATCTGCACCTATCAATTTTCTTCAAAGATTTATTTCTGCAATGTAAAAAAACATGCTTCAGATCGAGTTTAGCAGCAGTTTCTTAAAATCCTTACTCAACGTTCCTATGAACAATTCTCTCTCCCTTGTAAAAGCTTCTTTTTCTATTGCAATACCTCCTCTTATTTTCCTTATTTATTCTTCTTGTTATTTCCCTAGTTCATGGCCCGAAACGCGACAAAGATACGTAAACGTTTTTACCAGCCCAAGTTATTTAGTCCTCTAAATTAATATTTAACCTAGCTTTCCTCATTCTCAAAATCCCCAGGACTATTACTTTGTTTAAATTTGTTATCATCTTTACCAATCACTGAATTTCGATGCGGTCAGTATTGTTTGCAACCCCTTGCCTGACTTGAAAAATAAGGCTTGATGAACAGCAAACCGTATTTAGGAATTCCTCATCAATATATTTCCACTGACTTCCAAACCTATATCCAGGTATTTCCATGACTCTGTTACATTTTCTCTTCGTATACTTTAAAAAAAAGAGTAATGGGCACTCCTATTTTTCTCCTCATATTCATAAAAATTGGCTCTTTCCCTTTTTGGGGAGAGGAAAAAACACTGATATAATGCAATCATCCCCTCACATGGACTACAACCTTGACGTGGTTGAAGGACTTGTGCGTTCCGATGACCCCTAGAGCTGTGCTGGCGGTGTAATAATAATTTCTCCTAGTAGGGTCACCTATATATATGCACCCATAGATAGGTTGAAGGTTAGGAGCCGGACGAAAAGTAGTCCAAGAAGCGTCTGTTCTTCAGGGAGGCGGCTGCAAAGGCGTCTGACCCCAGTGGGTAAGCCATTAAGTGATGGTTTCACGTTAAAAAAAATATTGAGGAAGGCAATGGGTAACCACCTCAATTATTATTCCCAAGATTTTTTTATGGACAGTATAGAGAAATTGAGCCCTGGCAACTGCGGGACTCGGCCCAAGTGGCCGTGTGTCGTGCCCGGCAGCGGGGGAGGCAAGACTTCCGCGGTCGTCATCCCAAGAAACCCTTGCAGGAGAGAAATAACAGCAGTAGGAGAGAAGACGTAGAAGAAGACGAAAGTAGTTAGAATAGGACCATGGAACGTCAGCACAATGTTGAGGACAAGCAAATTAGAGAATATTAAGCGAGAGATTGAAAGAGGTAAAATAGATGTTTTAGGTCCATGCGAGGTGATATGGAAGGATAGATAGGATAATATACAGCGGCGGGGAAGAGAGCCAACGAGGGGTTGCCGTAATATTAAATAAAGGAGTAGGAAGAAGCGTAGTCAACATAGAGCAAGCAACTGATAGCATATTATTCGTAGAGATTAAAGCTAAACCGACGAACCTGGTCATTGGTTAGGTATACATGCCACCGAGCAACCACAATGAGGAAGAAGTCGATAAGAAGACGGGATGAAGAGAGGAAAGAAATACACAGAGATGAAGGAAGGAGGACCTGATGTGCATTAGGTTGCTGTATTGGGTTTTGTTTGGAGTTGGAAAATATTCATTTGATTGTTGCGTCCATCTAATAATTTACCTTACCTTGGATTACCTAATAATAATAATGCAATCATTTGGCAAAATTCCTCCATCATAAATGCCATAGAAAAATAACTCCTACACACAATTTTTATTATTCCTTTCTTTTCCCAGCACTTAAAATAGTTCCACGGGATAATATTCTACCACCAAAGCTTTATTTGATTTTAATTTCCAATAGTACTTTTATTTGCCACCAAGTAAATTTGGACCTAAACAATCCTCATCTACATGATAGTTTGTTCTATGTCTAAACTTGCAGTCCTAAAGCCGTTACCTTCCACTTCTGTGCATTTCTATTGTAATCTCTCTATTTCAATTAATATTTTAACAAAGCTATACTTTAATTAATATTATAACTGAGCCTTCTTGCTGCCCGATTATTCTTTCGCCTTCCTGTATATCGCTCCTATTTAACTCTATCTTTGTAAACTTTTATATCCACGCATTATGTACTCCACCATGCTGCTTTTACCCTATGGTATTCTTGCCTCAGTTTATTAATTAACTTCAAACTTTTACCAACGTAACTTATTTTTTACATTCATATATTTTCTACTCTCTTCTGTCTTCCTAACCATCTCATCCGTTATCCATGATATCCTTGTTAATTTGAAATTCCCAGTTCCCATATTTTGTGGCTTTCAAAATCCTTTTCTGGATGTTTTTATATGTTTCCTCTATACTTGCAGTACCTAGTTCCATGTTCTCACTGATTTTATCTACAGGCTGCTTTCTTTCTTGTTAATGCGTTTACTTCCCAAACCGTCTTCCAGGATTTACCTTTTTACCTAAGACGTTAAAACTCATTTTTATTAAATTATGATCTGAATTCGCATTCCCTCCCGGGGAATTTTGCGAATCGATCAAAAAAATGTTCTTAAATCTGTGCTTTACCATAACAAATTGTAATTGATAAATTCTACGGTTTTAGGGATCAGCTCGCAGGAGTATTTGATTTTCATTTGAAAAGGTTTTTTATTTTTTACCAGATTTGTGAACAGGTCTGTGGAAAAGTAAAAAAAAACTTTTAACATGGGAATCTAACTGATGTATTTTTTAAACCTCTGACTTTTTTCATGTTCATTTACATCTGCTGTCCTTTCTAAATCCGGTTTTTTCTGATTGAACCATGTTCCCTGCAGAATTCGATTGCCTATCTACGTGGTCATTTCATGTTCTTAAATCGTATTTTCCTACGTCACTATCATTCTTTCCTTTGCCTGCCATCACATTTTGAAATATATTACTATAAAATGTTTCCTGCGAGAAACATCAGCAATTATGACCTCTAAATAATTGTGTTTCGTTTGATTTTCTTCCTCCATATGGTTGCTTGTTGGCATGGAGACCTGACCAATCGTTAAGTTTATCGGTTTATCTCGTCCTTTTACTTTATATATATTGTAAGCCTTTATATGTATCCTAGTTTTGCTAATTCCTATTTTTTTGTTTGTTGACTCTCTTACCTCCAGCTGTATATGACTGTTTACACTATTACTATTGCCCTAGTAATCCCCGCCATTCTCCAAACTCAACTGGCACACTCCTAAAATTCCTGTTTACTCTCTTCATTGCTTGGTGCTTTTAGTGGTTCCCTTTCGAGTGACTCGGCGCAAGCGTAAAATGCGCGAAACGATTAAACTGTCATACCCCGTCAAATTTTGAGTTGGACTGGAACAATCGGGTAGGAAGAGGCTGGGCATGATTTTTCAAGTGTTTAAGGATGAAATCATAGCACATATTTCAGTTTTTAAATGGCACAAGCTCATCAAATATCGCCGATAGGCCGAGGACGATGCCCACCGCTACATGGCCGTCGACGTCTAGAACCGACGGTAATGTGTGTTTGAAGTGCTGAATTCAGACCGTTGGAAAGTGTTTGCATGATCGCAGATTATATTGGCATTAATAAGAGGACAGCCTACGTAAATATCTCCGAAAATTTGGCGTTGCAAAATATCTACGCTAAAGTTTTCCCGAAGGTCTGGATAAATGACCAAAAGCAGAGTCGAGTGTCAGTTTGCGAAAACCCTCTGCAACGCCTTGAAGAAGACCGCGATCAGGGGAGGCAAAAGTAGAATATTCGAATACGACCCCGAAATATAGAAGTAAAATTCCGATTGGCACACTGTGGCATCACCTCCATAGAAGGGTCGAGTGAGCAAATCCAGAGTGAAAAGCCATTTTCATCGGGTTCTTCGACGCCAAAGGGCTGGTTCACCACGAATTTTTACCTAAGGAGCAGACGGTGAATGGTGCTTTTTAGGTAGAAGTGCTAGAAAGACTGAAGAGAAGGGTCAACCGGGTGAGACCAGCGGTCGCCGGAAGTTGAAAATTGCATCGCTACAATGCACTCAGCCATACCTGCTCCAAATTACCCGACTACTGTTGAAAAAAGACATTGCTGTCGTTCCTCAAACCTCGAGTCTCGATTTGGCACCAGCAAAAAATACCCTATTCTCAAAAGTAAAATTCCCTTTCATTAAACACCACAAGGGAACCCTAAGTTCTATCAATGAAGGTTGCACTTGTACCCTTAAGGACCTTCCGGAGTCCACCTATCGGGGAGCCTTCGAGTTGTGAGCAAAAGCCGCTAGCAAAAGTGTGCCGGCCCTGAAAGGTCCTGTTATCAAGCTTGTTGTAAGTATGCAAGTGCAAATGCAAGTAAATGTTTGGGGCATTTTAGCAGTATCTGAATTAAATCTATTTTTCAAAAACTTTTCTCAATGCATTTTATACTAATATTGTATATTCTAATTCATTTCTTCTCAACCTAACTATCCATGTCCTCAATGTTACTAGTACACCTCTTTTTTATCTTCTGTGCTGCTACGTTTGCTTCATGTTTGTGATGATTTCGCTATTTTGTCAATCACCACGTTCTTAAGATAAGTTGTGTAGGTGGTTTCCCGTAGTCTTTTTCAACAGTGTTGCTATTTTGACGCAATCACTCAAACGGACACCTTCACTGGAGTCGGACACTTTTGCAGCCACCTTACTGAGAAAAAAAATTCGGATTACCCTTCCGCTGGTGGATTACCCTTCGACCTATTTCCCTTTGCAAAAATACCCTGAGACCCACCAAAAAGATGTGTATTACGTGGTGCGAGCACCAGATGGGATGGGTAATGGATGAGCCGGTATTGGGAAAAAAGGGGAAAGTGAAAATATATTAAGCAACATCCCTCAAATAAAGTGCAATTTTAAGAAAGTAAATTCTGGAAGAAGACTTAATTTTAAACAAGTGTTAATTTCACCCAGTAAAAGAGTTCTTTCTTGTACGCAATGAAAGGAAATAAAAGTGAACCGCAACCATTTATACGAGAAATCTCCTCCATACCAAGAGAAGTCATGCAGAATTGGAAAGGAAGAAAGAGAAATTCTATTAATCCATGCCATGCAACTCATGGTCTCCTCCCCTAAAGTTAACGGTAGAAAATGTGGCACCCCTCTGCTGTCAGCGGATGCCTCACATCATCCCCATAGGAAGGGACGAACGCTGAAATTGGGGGCTTGGAAATGCAGAGAAATGGGTAGGAAATATTTTAACGGACACTGCATTCATTAGATAAGATTTCAATGCGGTCATGCGCCAAGGGATTTGCCAATGATCCAAGCAACCAATGTCTGTTGGATTGCGAATAATTGACAAGACCATGGAGCTGAAGCAAGCGAATCTTAATTTCTTAGTTTTTTTTTATTTTATTTAATCAAAAAAGTCGTATCTCCGAAAGAGACCAACGGGGAAAATTTTTCACTTCCTTTGCCGTCGATTAAGGAGTATTATTAGTATACTAAAGTAATTTCAACCCAGCATTAAGTCGTATCCGTCCCAATGATTTCCAACCCAACTCCAGAAGCATTTATGGGATGCTTTTCGTTTTGTCGTAAGAGTTTTTTACGTAACTAGATGCACTCGGTAAACGTTCTCAATTTCCCGGATAAGGCCTTCTTCAGCCGGATCCCATACACTATATGCGTATTCTAAATTAGACTTTGCAAGGGCATGGTAGCAACGTCCCTTGACCTCATATTTACTGTTGCCAAGAGTTCGTCTGATTAACCCTTTGTTTTTATTTTCCCACCAAACACCTGGTATCTTATCAAATCAACTACTTCTATATCGACCCCAGCATCTTCAGAATCTGGCATGGCTGAACCTATTAAGAGAAAGTAATAATTATCATTGTTTCCACCAGCTCAGGCCTAGGTATCATCAGAAAACCACATCAAGGTTCATCTACATCTACATCTACATCTACATAAGTACCCTGCGAGCCACCAAAAAGGTGTGTGGCAGGGGGTGTAGCACCATGAGGGAAGGGTAAGGGTTGAGGGGGTTGGGAGTTAGGTGAGGAAAGGTGGGGGGAACCTGTAGGAAAAAAAATATATATATATATACACACATACATATATATACATACATACATACACACATGTATACACATCCTCGCGAAGTCCCTAACCTGTACGTTAATACTTATTGTAATGAACTAAGTCCTGGGGAATTTCGACTACGAGCATTCTGGTCCCTTATCGTTCTTGGAAAAAATGACATTTTAAACCTGTCAGTCTTGCAGTCTATCTCTCTAGTCTTATATTCGTGATCCCTTCTACCGTAATACGTTGGGGTTCGTATTATATCCTTGATGACATCGGAAAAGGGCCCATCTTTAAATGTTTTTAATAAGTTTAATCTATATTGGAAACGCCGCTGTGTAAGAGAATCCCAACCTAAATTGTCTAGCAAAGTGGATACGCTGCTGAGTTGGTCATAACAATGTTTGACAAATCTAGCCCCCCTCCGCTGAACTCGATCTAATTCCGAAACCAAATTTATGTTATGAGGATCCCATATACTGGCAGCATACTCTAGGTGGGGCCTGACCAAGGCAAGGAAACATCGTTCTTTCACCTTTTCGTCGCATTTACCTAGCACTCTTTTCACAAATCCCAATTTTTTATTAGCACGACCGCATATTTCTCGTATGTGTTTTCCCCAGGACAGATCGTGAGTAATTGTTACACCCAAGTATTTAAAGGAATCTACCCTCTCGATATTGGTTTGTTTCACTTTGTAACTATAAGGGAGGGAATTACTCTTTTCCCAAAAATGTATTACTACGCATTTTTTAAAATTCAATTCCAATTGCCATGTATCGCACCAATTTTGAATTGCATCTAGGTCGTTGGCTAACACGACTCTCTCTTCGTGACTTCGGATGTCCCCATAAATTACTGCATCATCGGCGAAAAGACGGAGCTTGCTATTAACTACGGTACTGAGGTTATTTATGTAAATAAGGAAAAGGAGGGGACCTATGACACTTCCTTGTGGTACCCCCGACGTGACCTTGACAGTATCGGATGATACACCGTCCAGGACGACTGTTTGGACACGATCACTTAAAAATTGTTTAATCCAGTTAATAATACTTTCGTGTATTCCATAGGTTTCCAATTTCGCCAGTAATTTGCAATGAGGGACTTTATCGAAAGCTTTCTTAAAATCTAGGAATATCGCATCAACTGGAATATTACTTTCACCGGAGTTTAATACATCATGTACAAAAAGTGCGAGTTGAGTTTCGCAGGATCTACCCTTACGGAAGCCATGTTGGTTATTAATTAATAAATCTTGGCTATCGAGGTGCCTCATCATGGAACTAACTATGATGTGTTCAAGAATCTTACAGGAAATGGAAGTCAGCGATATTGGCTTATAATTACTGGGGTCCTCCCTGTCTCCGTTTTTAAATATGGGTGTTACCGAAGCTACCTTCCAGCCGTTTGGCACGCTTTCTTCTGCTAATGATTTCTTAAATATTATATCTAGATATGGGGCAATTTCAGCCGACAGTTCTTTACACACGCGTGCCAGTATCTCATCAGGTCCCGGAGATTTGTTGGGGTCTATGTTTTTAAGGAGTAATTCTATTCCGCGGGTGGAAATATTGATTGCTTCCATTGAATGCTGAAATATTTTGGGAAGGTTCTCGGGTGTATTTTGTGAGGATATGTTGAAAACACTCTGGAAAAATGAGTTTAATATGTTGGCTTTATCTAAACTACTCGTTACTTTATCCCCCTTTTCGATATTCAATGAGTTTACGGTGGACTTGTTTCCCTGCACTTCCCTGACGTAGGACCAAAACATCTTTGGGCTATCGTTCAAATGTTCGCCTAATTTTTTCCTTTTGAATTCCGCTAGCGCCTTCCGGAAGGCCTTCTTGGCAGTGGACCTAGATGCTTTGTAGTTCTGTATGGTTTCGTTGATTTTATCAGGGGAGGAATCTTTAACTGCGTTTTTCATTCTGGCATGGCACACTCTTTGGCGCCTAAGAGATTTCCGTACTTCAGAGTTGTACCATCGGGGTTCCTTATTCTCTTTTATATATTTACTAGGTATGAACCTCTGTATTGCTGAACGTGTTATCCTAAGAAAATTATTCCAAGTATCCTCGACACTACTAGTTTTGCTTAATTCGTCAAATATAAAAAAAGAACTTTTTAATTCACATTTTAAGCCATCATAGTCCGCTTTATTGAACAAATACACCTTTCTCTTAGGTTTGTTGACTTTATCTACACTTAGAGAAAATTTAGCGTTTACAGCCCTGTGATCACTGATTCCGTCAACAACTTCTATATTTAAGACCTTTTCGGGTATATTTGTGGCTAACAGATCAAGAATGTTCTTTCCCCTTGTTGGTAAAGTGACTAATTGATGTAGGGAATTCGAGGTGAACGCGAATAAGAGGGACTCGCATAGATCCTTGTCTTTACCTCCATTTATAAAACTGTACGAATCCCAATCTATTGTGGGAATATTAAAATCACCTCCGATAATTAGGCTATGCTCACTGTTGTGGGATTTAAAGCTTTGTATCTGTTTTTCTAGGTCTGGTATTGAGTTAATGCTAACGTGGGGTGGTCTATAATACGCACAGATATATATTCTTTTCGATCTGGGTGTTTTCACTGAGCACCATACACTTTCTATACAGCTATCAGGAAATAACTCGGCTCTACTGACGTTAGAGTTCTTCACCGCAATAAACACTCCTCCTCCGGCTCTATTTTTTCTGTCGTTTCTATAAACTATGAAGGACTTGGGAAATATTTCGCAATCTGCGATGTCATCTGTTAACCAACTTTCAGTTCCTATAATGATATCCGTGCTATGAATGAGATGGTGAAATTCCGGTATTTTATTTTTTAAACTTCGGCAGTTAACTACTACTACGGAAATTATATCCTCGTCTAAAACATTTCTGCGGTCTGCTTTCTGGGGATGTTATTTAATCTCTTTGATGTCTTAGTATGCGATCGGCCTATATTCTGATTAGTAACTTTATCTTTTGTCTCATTAGCAGTGCAAGTACTTGGAAGAATCTCTTCTGGCAACCTAGTATTGTTAGACCCACTAATTGACCTACACCTTATTATATCGTTATTTAGGCAATCTGCTCCACTACCTAACCTACGAATTTGCCTAAAAAATATCTACAGTGCTCGAAGATCCTATGAGACACCCGAACCGACGCCTCAGGGGTGTAGTGAACCCCGGAACGGTTCAAGGGAGTGGGACACGACCCGAGCACCGGTCTCAAGTCCACAAACTCGGCCCCTATGTCCCGACAGAATTTCCACAGCCTTCCGTTCAGAGACTCAATACGACTCCAAACGTAAGCACCGCAGTCAGTCCGCGGGACAATGCTACATATGGATAACCGTAAGTCCACACCAGATGCCTCCCGCACACGATCCACTTCGGATTTTAGGTCCCCAAAGGCACTCAAAATCCTTTCGGACCCGTATCTGGAGGCATCGTTGGTGCCGACATGGACCACCAATCGCAGCATGGAGCAATTCGTGCCCCGGACCGCCGCCCTTACTGAAGCCGTGGCGTTAGGAATTAACCCCCCCGGCATACAGTAGGAGGTAACCTCCTGGTTCGTCATGTCCCTCTCCGACCTTCCCCGCAACGGGGCCACCAACCGCCGGACGTTGGAACTCCCTAGCAATAAGATTCCCCCCCTCCCAGAGCGACTACCCCTAGGGATGGAGGACTTCGAGGCTCGGGGTGCACTATCGGCCGCGCAAACAGGCGTCTCGACGCCGTCCTCGGACAGCGCCGCGAAGCTGTTGCTGACAGGGATGGGGACGGTCTCCACCGCCCCCTCTCCCGGAATCGACCTCGCTGCCGCTCCGCGCCTCTTGGTCGCCATCTTCCACTCCTCCATCCGAGGGGAAGGGGTCGCCATCGGGCGAGAAGGGCCAGCCACCGTCGCCTCCACGACCGACTTATTAGCATTTGCACCCGGACACATCCGGGGCACCAAACTGGTGCTGCTTGCGGTCTGGGAGGCAACGGGGCGAGCCCCCGTGCCCGAGACGGCCACACACCCCGTCAGCTTGGAGCAGAGCTCCGCCACTATCCTCTCAAGCTGGGCGACGCGGGCCCTTGAGAGCTCGCTCTCCGCCGCTACTTTCGAGTCGTGGACGGAAGACATTCGGGTAGCCATCCTATTCTAGATTACTATTTAAAAGTTTTAACGCTTAGGTTTTACACTGCTATAACTCACGTGGTATGGAAAATGCGTTCACTAGCTCGGTTTTTAAGCAACTCAAGTATATAGGTAAGTTCGACGTGTGCGTAAGTGTTGGCTGATTCCAAAGTAGTGGTCAAATGAGGGTCGAGTACCCTCGCAGCGGGGGGGTTAAGTTGTTGGTGGGTCACACAAGGGAAAAGCTGTTTACGCAGGGAGGGTGACCTTGAAGGTGACTCCGAGGGGAGTGTACAATGGAGAGGGGTAACTAAGGAATTTAGGGGGAGTAGAAGTCCAAGGGTGATACCACAGATATCGCGTGAGCTTTCAAGCTAAATGGTTAAAATACGAAGAGAGATGACAGTGTTCAAACTGTATCTATATACCGCGAGTAATACACTTAAATCTACTTCGGGTTAGTATATAAGATGAAGCGGGGCTCAAACACAGAGAAGACACAAAAACTATATATAATTAAAGATATTTATAGCATGCACCTCTAGGAATATACTTTTCGTTCGAATATACTTTTCGTTCGTTCGAAAGGTTCGATTCAAAGGGTAACATGAAAATAATATTCAGAAGAAAACTATAAATATAGCAGATCTATTTTAAAATGTAAATTTGCCACTTTTAAAATTGAAAGTACTCTAGGTAATACATAGGTGTTTCATACACATGGCTCTTTTTTTCGATTATTTGATTGAGCCTTGTTAGGCAAGGCGTGGTCCTGAATATGATGCCGGAGCTGCTATATTTTTTCGCATCAAATCTAAATATTTCTCTACATTTGATTTTACTTAACTAGGGTGTTAATCCCCATTAAACCAATTTTGAAATCAGGATAAAACTTCTTAAGCACAAAATATGCAATAAAATTAACCGTACACGGATTGAAACATCTCGTTGCATTGTATTCTTAGCCGTTGCAGCTAAATAAAGACTTATTTTAAGCTATGGCTCAACAATTGAACAGAATAGTTCCATATACTATTTGACGGGGGCATTATATTAGTCCGAGAAATAGATTCCAATTGAGTTATGGCAAAGGTGGATAGAATCACCTTGATATGCTTTAGCAGATAGCATCTGAATTTATAAGTTCAACAGATTCAGGCTTGGGGTCGTGGAAGTTCATCATAATGAAATAAGGACAATTTGCACTTTTCCACAGTTTATTTGACGTACGACGCGTTTCAACTCACAGAGTCATCATCAGGTACAAGACAAAATAAATAGTAAGGAGACCTTATTTATATGTACAGAAGATGTGGTTGGGGAGGGAGAGTCGTGTAGGGGAGAGGAGGAGGGGGGGGAGGAGAGGCGGAGAGGTTATAAAGAGCGAAAAATGCGGGGTTAATGACAGGAAAAACCGCAAAGTGAGGGACAAGGGGCTGGAGTATCGGGAGCGGGTATTGTATAGCAGGGGGTTAAAGGCTTAAGGACATAGGGAAGGAATTATCAGTAGGGGATAGTGGAGGGGGGAAGATGGGTTAAACAGGTAACTTTCTGGGAAGCAGAGCCCACTGCTGGTTTTAGTGGAAGGGATGAGCCACGTGCTGCGAGGGGGGAAGGGGGGGGAAGTGCACTAGTTAATTCTTGGAAAATATGATGACCGGTGGTAGTGGGCAGTGAGAGACCCTGACAGGGGGGGGGGGAGAGGAGAAGGTAGGAGGGTGAAGTCATGAAAGAGGAGGGGCAGTAGGATTTTGATTCTTGAGTTTATTAATCGTGAAAGGGATCTTGATACGTCAAATAAACTGTGGAAAAGTGCAAATTGTCCTTATTTCAATCTGAATTTATATCAGTAAACGTGAAATATTTTTTTTCGATTCACCCAATACGACATATTAATGCACCTTAACAAGCGTGATGAAAAACAAAAGCTTAGAATGAAGGAATAGAAACGCTCTTTAAGAACAATGAAATTATTCTGGAATTTATCTCATAAAATGGTAGTGACAAAGAATTGTACAGAAAGGGCTTGGCGGATAGAACACGGATATCAGCTCTTCCTAAGAAAGCGTTGAATATGAAGAGGGAAGCGGCTTGCTCAGTGGATAGGTTTACAAACAAGGGAGTATTATTTTAGAGCGTTCTTTTGAAGTGTGGAGCGCTGTGGATCAGAGACATGGAAAATTGAAAAAGCACACTAGAGAGTAATTGACACCTTTGAAACCCGATGATGGGGGCCAATGCTTAAGATCAAACGGACAAATAAATCAAGGACGAAGAAGGCAATAGGAGAGATCAGTAGGAAAAAACAATATGGATCACTCGAAGACAAAGGCAAACCATATCAAATGGGGATAGCTTATGGCATAATGGGCTTGTTACGTGGATAACAGAAGAGCCCCAAGCCCCTTCCACGCACTTTGTATTTTCTGCAAACGGGATACCAAAAACATGCATTAAGGCTTAGCAGAAACATGATTACAAGGGTTGAGACCTACAAGGGGTTAAGGGAATTACATTAAATATTAGAGTATTGAGGGTTGCATGCGATCAATGAGTTCAACAAAGGTGGTACTTATACAGGAATGTTTGCTTAAAGATATTTGGAAAAACGATTAAGCATAGTTGATTTATCGTATTCATACTTTTAATGTTTATGATAAAATTTTCTCCTCTATGATCCGAGACTCCTAGCCAATCTCTACTCTATCCGACAAACTAGTTTTGAACTGTTTTCAACGATTAAGTCGAGAAAAATATTTAATTTTATTTTTGGCATAATCTACATTAAATATTTCAAACTCTACGGGGCATGTGCATTAAGTAAAAATTCAAAAAAGTTTATATGTCTTTATTCACTTTTATTTCCTTTTATTCGAACAGTTTGTCCCGAACAAACATCATTTTGATAAATAAATATGAATTCTAATAAACACCATATCGAAAGGGATACTTTTACAATAATTCATTTCCTGTACAGACCGTAGATATTTGTATTGAGAAATGGAGCCTGATATATTTCAAACCACCATTTTAACTCTTTATTACCTGTGAAAAATCTTTACCAAGCCATCCGAACTTTTCCAGTGCCTTAGTACACAGGCAATAGTATACCAAAATCTATATTGTACTATCATAGCAACTGTGACTTCGCGCAATGAAAGCCCACAAAGCTTGGTTTAAAGTTACGTTCCTGTTTCTGGATATTTAACTTTTCACAAAACGCTTTAATTCTTAAATTGCGGCACTAAATAGTGTAGACCCAAATGGCGTGGTATTATTCCATATTATTTATTATAAGGTAATCTACTGGTTAGGGTAGGTTTTGGATGGACATAGATATAAAATAAATATTTTGTGACTCCTAAAAAACACAATAATCTACATAATCTACATAATACCCCGCAAGCCGCCGCAAGGGCGTGTGGCGGGGGGTGTAAGGCCACCACCCAAAAAAAGGAAAAAAGAAAAAGGAAAAAAGAAAAAGGAAAAAAGAAACACCGCATTAAAAACCAACACACACATGCAAACCCCAATCCACAACAGTGCACACATTCATTGCAACACCCCATCATTCGACGCGCATGCAACCACACATCTACCTATCCTCACTCCAAAAGCATGCAAGTACATACGCTTACCTACAACAAATAATTCCACCCCAGGATGCAGCAAGAAACCCATCACGAACGCGCCAGCCAGTTTACAGCAAGTAGCCAGGCGAAACACCACCACCACAAGAGCGTTCCACACAAAACTCTCTCCCACCCAAGGTGAGGAATCCGGCCCAACGCTGCAGGTGGGAGGAGGGCACACCCGCGGAGAGGGACAAGGGATGGAAGGGTGGAGCATGAAGTTCGTAAAGACGCTCGGGCATGCGGGAAGGGTTCTGACACAACACACAGGAGGCTAGTGAAAGTGCATGCAATTGAGTTCAACTAATTGTTACCTAGACGCGGAGGGTGGCAAGTGGCATTTTTGTTATCTCCGAGTGTAACCCTAGAGTTGTTATCCCGTATTGTCCGTGGGAAGAAGGAGTCCTTGAGTCTGCTAGTCCTGGCATCTATTTCCCGAAATTTGTACACATGATCCAAGCGACCTATATATGTTGGAGAGCGAATAATTTTCGAAACCTCGGTGCTGAAACATGCGGATCCGAATTTATTTAGTAAGTTTAACCTAGCATTGATTCGTCTTTCTTCCAATGATTCCCATCCCAACTCCATAAGCATTTCAGTGACGCTTTTCGTTTTATCGTAACAGTTTTTCACGAAACGAGCTGCCCGGCGTTGGACCTTCTCAATTTCCCGAATGAGGCCTTTTTCACACGGATCCCATACGCTACATGCATATTCTAAATGGGGCCTTACAAGAGCGTGATAACAACGTTCCTTGACCTTGGAGTCACTTCTACCGACAATGCGTCTAATAAATCCTAATTTTTTATATGCTTGCCCGCAGACTTTACGTATATGGGTCCCCCAAGTTAAGTCTTTAGTGAATGTAACACCTAGGTATTTCACCGAATCAACTACTTCAAGGTCAACTCCAGCTAATTTGTAAACTAATCCCGTGGATCTTTTAAAGAAATTTACCACCGAACATTTATTAAGATTTAAAGGCAATCCCCATTTTGAACACCATTCATTAATGCTATTTAAATCACGTGCTAGAATTAAACGATCCTCATCCCCAGATATCTCCCGATAAATCACTGTGTCATCCGCGAACATCCTTATCTTACTTTTCACTTTGCGGTTCAGATCGTTAACAAAAATCAAGAATAGTAACGGTCCGATAACACTTCCCTGAGGAACCCCCGAGGTGACTCTTACGCTGGTAGAACTAGCGCCGTCAAGGACTACCCTCTGTTCCCGGTCTGAAAGGAAGTCTTCAACCCAATTTATTGCCCCCTTGTGTATACCTGCGCCCTTTAATTTATGGATGAGTTTACCATGCGGAACCTTATCAAATGCCTTTTGAAAGTCTAAAAAAATCGCATCCACTTGCCTACCACTTTCACCCGATAAAAGTAAGTCATGTGTGAACAATCCTAATTGGGTCTCGCATGAGCGGGTTTTTCTGAATCCGTGTTGATTGTCACTTAAAAAGTTAATGTTATCAAGATGTCTCATTATGGAACTGACAATTATGTGCTCTAAAATTTTGCAACTTATTGAAGTGAGAGAAATGGGTCTGTAATTGCTGGGGTCCTCCCTGTCACCACTTTTAAAAATAGGCGTTATTTGCGCGGTTTTCCAATTCTTAGGGACTTTGCACTCAGTGAGTGATTTGTTAAATATAAATTCGAGATACGGGGCGATGTTAGGAGCTAAGTGTTTTAGCACCCGAGCTGGTATATTTTCGGGACCCGGGGATTTGTTTGGTTTGATGTCTTTGAGCAATTTGGCAATTCCTTGCTCGTCCACTGTTATTTTTGTCATGGGTTCAGTATATATTGTTTCTTGGAGATACGCGGTGGCTACATCGTTCGTGAAGACGCTCTGGAAGAATTCGTTTAGAATGTTGGCTTTAGCCTCACTGTCAGTATGAATGATATTGTTGCAGTCCCTTAAGCAAGCCACGGTTTGTTGACCCCCATTTATTTCCCTAACATATGACCAGAAAGCTTTGGGGTCAGTGTTCAAATACTCGCAGAGTACTTTACGTTTAAAATCTTGCAAAGCGCTACGTAATTGTGTTTTAGTTTCAACTTTAGAGGATCTATACTTGTCCAACAGCTGTTTATTGTCCAAGGGTGATGAGTTCAGACCTGCTTTCTTTACCCTAGAGTGTAACATTCTTTGCTTTCGAAGGGCTTTTTTAACGCCTTTGTTGTACCACCTTGGGTCGCGATTTGCTTTAACGTATTTTACAGGGATGAAATCTGTTATTCCTTTTTGCATAATTTGGACAAACTGTGTCCAAGTTTCTTCCACGGTGGCAAGACTTAAGCGCGTTTTGAAATCGTGTAGTGAAGAGTTTAAATGGCTGGCAAAAGTTTCAAAATCTGCTTTGTGATAATTATAAATTTTTCTTTTTGGCTTAACATTCTTTTTTATTTCTACGTTCAAGTTGATAATAACAGATTTATGGTCACTTATACCCTCGTCGGTTGATACACTATTAATCCCAATTAAACTTACTAAATAAATTCGGATCCGCATGTTTCAGCACCGAGGTCTCGAAAATTATTCGCTCTCCAACATATATAGGTCGCTTGGATCATGTGTACAAAATTCGGGAAATAGATGCCAGGACTAGCAGACTCAAGGACTCCTTCTTCCCACGGACAATACGGGATAACAACTCTAGGGTTACACTCGGAGATAACAAAAATGTCACTTGCCACCCTCCGCGTCTAGGTAACAATTAGTTGAACTCAATTGCATGCACTTTCACTAGCCTCCTGTGTGTTGTGTCAGAACCCTTCCCGCATGCCCGAGCGTCTTTACGAACTTCATGCTCCACCCTTCCATCCCTTGTCCCTCTCCGCGGGTGTGCCCTCCTCCCACCTGCAGCGTTGGGCCAGATTCCTCACCTTGGGTGGGAGAGAGTTTTGTATGGAACGCTCTTGTGGTGGTGGTGTTTCGCCTGGCTACTTGCTATAAACTAGCTGGCACGTTCGTGATAGGTTTCTTGCTGCATCCTAGGGTGGAATTATTTGTTGTAGGTAAGCGTATGTACTTGCATGCTTTTGGAGTGAGGATAGGTAGATGTGTGGTTGCATGCGCGTCGAATGATGGGGTGTTGCAATGAATGTGTGCACTGCTGTGGATTGGGGTTTGCATGTGTGTGTTGGTTTTGAATGCGGTGTTTCTTTTTTCCTTTTTCTTTTTTCCTTTTTTTGGGTGGTGGCCTAACACCCCCCGCCACACGCCCTTGCGGCGGCTTGCGGGGTATTATGTAGATGTAGATGTAGAAATGTCTTTCTACGTCAATGCCAGGGTTGTCGGTTACTTTTACATGTCGGTTGTATGTTGTATTAAAACAAGTTTGTGTTTGTTCTGTTATTTTTGGGATCTGTGAGGCGTAACCTGATCTCAAGTGACAAAAAGCGCTGGATTCTACTTTATTTATCCCAATATATGACCTGCGCTCTTGCCTTCCAACTATGCTAAACCCTAGAAACGTGTTCGTGTAACCTACGCGCTACACACTGTGATGCCACGGCAGTATAATGGACCCCGGAGCGATTTATGGGTACCCGACACGATGAGAGGACAGGCCTCAGATCAACGAAGTCCGCTCCGATTTCCCGACAGAATCCCAACAATCTCTCGTTTAAACCCTCTATTCGGCTCCAAACGAGCCGTCCGCGGTCAGTACGTGGCACAATACTACAAATACTTAATTTAAGAGGAACCTTCAACTCTGCCTCAACCCGTTTCACCTCCGAGTGCATCTCCTTAAAGGAGCGCAGGATCTCTTCAGATCCACGTTCTGAGGCGTCGTTTGTTCCCACATGAGCCACAATGCGTAGCTTTGAGCAACCTGTATTACTGACGGCCGCCTTCATCGCCTGCGTCGCCTGGGGTACCCCGCCGCCTGGTATACACCAGGACGACAAGAATCCAACGCCTCCCTCCTGTTGAACTCTGCGGCGCAGCGGATGCATTATACGCCGGACGTTAGAACTGCCTAAAATAACGGTTCCCTCCCTTCCCGAGCGCTGATGTCTTACTCTAGGCAGTGCCCTCGGAGTAGGGGTAGGAGCTGTAGGTACGGTGGTGCTGTCATCCGACAGCACCTGGTACCTGTTGGAGACGGGGATGGTGTCTGCCTCCGCAGAGTCCAATCCTCGCCGCAGCGTTACCTTCCCCTTGCCCCGAGATACAACCCTCCCATCGTCAGACCTACGGACAAGAGGTACTCCCTCGTTGAGAGATGGGACACGAGGCAGGTCTCTAATCGCCCAGCCACGTGTAGCATTCGGACGAATCCGTGCATCCCTATGGGCGTGGCGGGTTTTCGAATTCCCACACCGAGTCCCAACTCTCCCGAGGGGAGCCCTCCCTCCGGCGATCTCCGAACGAAGCTCCCGCACCATCCTCTCTAACATGACGATACGAGCCCTTAGAGCTGCGCATTCGCCAGTGCCTTCAATCATGGCAACAGGGGACCTAGGTGAAGCCATCCTGGTTATTAACCGAGTCCCAACAAAAGCTAACCTGTATACACTATGCTAAGATGTCTAAGACGGGTTCCCGAAAAATTAAAGCTAACCTAAACCTGCTATGCTAAAGATATGTTTTTTTTATATAGGGCGGTACTATAAACAAAAATGTACGATACTGGTAACTTAATGTAATGGACACTGTACTTGTAACAGTAAGTGGCTACTCAGTGGAAAATAAGAGAAGAAGAGAGATAGTACTCACCAATAACCAGTCAGAGGAGCGGGAAACAAATAACTACAAGCCACTAAGAATACCCACTAAAATTACCACCACACTATTGAAAAATAATAACAAACAGCACAAAGACTAAATAAACTAAGCTATTTCACGAAATTATAGCTAACACCACACTACACTTCACTAGGGAAGAATATGCACAGAGGCACACGAGTAACAGCAGGTAAGCTCGGCTACGGTCAAACCGGTTCCAGCGAGCGAGGTCAGGCACGTCCGTTCTCGGCAGAGGCCAGGTAGAGAATGAAAACAATCCACCAGCCTACTCTACATCAGGTCCATCTTCATCTCTGTGTACTTCCTTCCTGCCTCCTTAGGAGTTCTTCCACCAAACCCCATGCCTATGACATCCAAATATGTTTTCCTTTTGTCCATTTCACCTTCTCCATCCTTCTCCTCACCCAAATTGCAAAATCCACTAATCTACGTCTATCCTCCTGCTTCAGTGACCACGTATCCGCGCCGTGCATAGCTACGCTCCATATCAAATGTTTTAAGAGTGATTTCTTAACATCCTTACTCAGTGTACCTGTCATCAAATTCCTCCTTCTTGTAAAACTCTCTTTGACCTGCTCAATTCTTCTCCTTACTACTACTTTGACCGTGTTGGTCCAAAACACTTCCGAGACACATAAACTGTTCTACTTGCTCTAGTTTTTGCCCTGCAATTTACATTTTTAGCCTATCCTTTTTCATGCTAAACAAATACGTAACCAGTGTTTTATTAATCTACATCTACATAATACCCCGCAAGCCGCCGCAAGGGCGTGTGGCGGGGGTGTTAGGCCACCATCCAAAAAAAGGAAAAAAGAAAAAGGAAAAAAGACACACCGCATTCAAAACCAACACACACATGCAAACCTCAATCCACAACAGTGCACACATTCATTGCAACAACCCATCATTCGACGCGCATGCAACCACACATCTACCTATCCTCACTCCAAAAGCATGCAAGTACATACGCTTACCTACAACAAATAATTCCACCCTAGGATGCAGCAAGAAACCTATCACGAACGTGCCAGCTAGTTTATAGCAAGTAGCCAGGCGAAACACCACCACCACAAGAGCGTTCCACACAAAACTCTCTCCCACCCAAGGTGAGGAATCTGGCCCAACGCTGCAGGTGGGAAAGACAGAAAATATTAGACTTTTCATGGAATAATTTCAAATTGTGTGCTATGAGCGAATTTTTCCTCCAGGTCATTTAACCTCTACGAGTTAAAATAGGCTCGTACAGCTTTCATCACTCAATGTCATTTGCAAGTTTTATATTACAATGATTTCATTTCATTACAATATACTCGTGTTAAAAATTGAAAATTATGGATACATTTGATTCAGAATATTAGGTAATTAAATGATTATATTCTAGAAAACCTAAATTAAAGACTAAAAATCTAATAAATTTTACAATAAAACAGTTTCTGGGGTAAATTGGTGGAAAATCTTCATATTGACGTTTTTTTTAAATAAAACCATTTTGTTATTGCCACTTCAATATTACCAATCCTCCTTTTCCACCACAAACCATAGACCTTTAGCCCCCCTCTTCCCAGCTCAACCAATACTTTCTTTCCTACCTCCTCTTCCCCTCCGCCCAGTGCCTGACTTGTATTACGCTCTTGTGGTGGTGGTGTTTCGCCTGGCTACTTGCTATAAACTAGCTGGCACGTTCGTGATAGGTTTCTTGCTGCATCCTAGGGTGGAATTATTTGCTGTAGGTAAGCGTATGTACTTGCATGCTTTTGGAGTGAGGATAGGTAGATGTGTGGTTGCATGCGCGTCGAATGATGGGATGTTGCAATGAATGTGTGCACTGTTGTGGATTGGGGTTTGCATGTGTGTGTTGGTTTTGAATGCGGTGTTTCTTTTTTCCTTTTTCTTTTTTCCTTTTTTTGGGTGGTGGCCTAACACCCCCCGCCACACGCCCTTGCGGCGGCTTGCGGGGTATTATGTAGATGTAGATGTAGATGTATTTTTACCTGATGATGTTATGCTATAACGAAACCTGGGTCGTGAAAATAAAAACTTTATGTGGACAAACAAAGTGGTTTTATTTTAATAAAAAACGTCAATTAAAAAAACTAATAAATTTTTACTTAAAATAGGATATTAATCCTTCTCTGCAAGTAATATTATATTACTGCTTGAAATGATGGTTGGAGTTCTGACTAAAAGTCATTAACATGGAAAGTGTGTAATATATTTTTGAAACAATGAAACATCCTATCTTAAAAAATAATTTTAAAAATGACTAGACTAATTACAAGAGCAAAAGCCGTTTAGTCATTAAACAGGCATCGGGAGAAAACTAATTTGTTCCCAGTTTTAACTTCCTACAAATCTCCTTTTATTTTTCACACAATCCCCTTTTACCCCTAAGAATTTTCGTAACGCTGCATCATCTTTTTTAACCCTTTAGCATATAAGTTCTCCGCCTGGGAGTTGAACAAGTTAACAGCGACAGTATTGAGCTTAACACCGCCTTCAAACACTTCCCATATGGACTCAGTTTCAAATTTGAGATGAGAAAGACATCTTAGGGTGCAAGTTAGGGACCTGGAATAGTGGTCCAAAAACTCTAGTTCACTCACCAGTCATTGTTTTTTGTGTTGATTGGTAAGCCTTTTCTGTGACCGCCTTTGCACAATTTGTGATACCTGAGTTCTTCTGTGACAATCGTGTATATAACGCTGCGTCCAACAAGAATAAATCTATCAGTCTGAACAAAAGTTGTCAATGTTCAATCAGATTTCAATTCTTAGTCCACTTGCTGAATGATTTCATTGATCTGGATACTAGGCCTGCCACCCCGTTATTGACCCCGTTTTTAACATTTAGCCGATGATTATTTTGTATCGAGCCACAATAATCAATAATCGAGCCACAGCACGGAATGGGAAACTGGCGGGAGTAATTCTTTTCGCAAGACTACTGAAGCAGAGAAATAATGTGGTGATTTTGGAAACAGGCAATAGATGGCACTGAAACAATGTTCTCAGTCGCCGATACTGGAAAATAAGAAAGTTGGCATTTTTTTCTAATATTCCGGAGAATAATGACTTTGGTCCGTGGAATTGGGACCCACTAATCAGCCGTTGATAAATTATTCCTTCGTTCCCAAAGAGTAAAAACTGTCTTTTGCAAACGACGGCGCATGGAATTTCTACTTCACTTACTTTCCAAGTATCACAATCGTTTCCATTTGATTTGGATGTTATTTTGTTAGTTTTTAGTATTGTTGTGGATTATTTAGTATTTGAGTTCGGATTTTTCAACCACATGCTTTATTCGTTAAACGTTTAGCTTCATAAATGTTTGCCACTTTTAATAGATCTATTCAATTTCCCTTTTGATCCACATCCGTGATAATTTAGAATATTTAAAAATTGTAATTTATGCTTAATTGTTTTTACCCATTATTGCAAAGTTTGATGAAAATCGTACTAGAACGTTCAAAAGCCATCCAAAAATGGCAAGTGACCATGCTCATAGACAAAATCCAATTAAAGTGCAATTATCCCCTAAACAGATGAAAAAATGAGTTACTAATCGGAGAAAGCAGAAACCGAGACGGCTATACAAATCTGGAAAAACACTAAGCAAGAAAAGGAGAGGAAGAGAGAATGTATACCCTCCAAGAAGGGGGGCGACACTCTCATGTGCAGCGAACTGACCGTAATTGTGTATTTCCCCCACATATCTGGCCATAAGAAAGGTATTCACGCATCTGTAACTTAATTAGTCGTCAGAATCCTTTGATCTACAGTCACCACGGGGTGACGTTGAAATGCTGCGAAAAGGATCAAGAGAAGGTGAGAAGACTGAAAAGACCTACTGTAATCCGAGCTTTCTCCAAACTCTGCTTCCTCACCGAACTAAAACTATCTTCCTCATCCAGGAATAGAAAGAAGAACTCCCAAGGGTTTTTTTCACATTCCCCCAAATCGTGTTTTCTCTTTCGGGCAGTTGTGTCAAGAAAAAAACTTGTAATACTGGTTTTGAAAAGGAACGTAATTTATATACATATTTTTAAACGATAATTCCTTTGGAAGAAATTATATTTTGAAAACCTTTTACCGTGATTCGGATTAAATACGATGCTTAGCAGCGTTAATATTACAAGAAGATCAAACTACTTCCAATTTTTGCCGACAGAGTGAAATATACCTAAGTGAAAACCTAAGGTGAAATATATTTGAATCAAATACCCATTAAATTTTAATTTTATATACGGTTTCGTCCCTACCTCCAGTTCTTCCCATGCCTCTTTAATAATTTCCTCCACAGGGATGAAAGTAGGAGGGCAATTTTTAAAATCGGTTAGGTTTGCTGACAACCAAGCATTAGTTGTTCAGTCAGCCAAGGGGTTGCAAGCATTGCTGAGTGAATTGGAGGTTCAGTGCAATAGATATGGGATGATAATCAATATAAATAAAACAAAGGTTTACGATTTTCAAGAAAGAAAAAGACTAAGCTAAACATTAAAATAGGATGGGAAAAATTAGAGCAGGTAGAACAGTTTGCATATCTCGGAAGTATTTTGGACCAATACGGTCAAAGTAGTAGGGATGTAAGGAGAAGAATTGCTCTAGACAAGGAGGCTTTCTCAAGGAGGAGGGAGTTGATGACGGGGACGTTGAGTAGGGATGTTAAGAAAGGACTGGTACAAACTCTGATATGGAGCGTGGTCACGTGGTCACTGAAGAGGATAGACGTAGATTGGAGGCTTTTGAAATGTGGATGTGGAGAAGAATGGAGAAGGTGAAATGGACCGAAAGGAAAACAAATGAAGAAGTACTTGGTATGGTGGGCGAGAAGAGGGATTTGTTGAGAGAAATAGAATGGAGGCAGGAAAAATGGATGAAAGGCGTATTGATCGGCAATAGTGGGATGTTGAAGTAGGTAATAGAGGGGAGAATGTTGGGCAAGCGAGGAAAGGGCAGGAGCAGGAGAGGGATGTTGGACGGGTTGAAGGGAGGAAAGAAGTACACAGAGATGAAGAGGGACCTGATGTAGATAAGGTTGCTGGATTGGGTTTTGTTTGGAGTTACAAAATGTTTTTTTGATAGTTGTGTCCATCCAAAAACTTACCCTAACCGGTAGATTACCTAAAAAAATACGGTTTTGGATACTAGAAGAGTGACTCTTTTGTAATTGTCCTACTCCTTATTAGTGCTACGCATAAAATGTTTTTCTACAGGGATACTTTCATCTGAATGGAAAAATTCCATGCAGTAAAGCAAAGTGGATGCATCTTTTTTCAGGTCTTATAGAAGAAGATGAAGAAACCATACGGCATATTATAATCGTAATTTGTTGGGACATGTAAAAAAATGTAGTCACTTAGGGATTTACGCATTATAGGTAGATAAAATTCTATCTATCACTCTATCACTGTCTTCTCGTGGGTCACCCGTTTCCGCAAGTTCCTAATTAGTACCTTCAAGTTTCCATTCGGTATACTCTTAATGATGGAATCCACAAGCGTGTAATACCATCTTTAACCTCCTATTATTAATTTTCATGAGCATCAATATTTGCAAAAAATTTACCCCCACAAGCCTACATAATAGGCATTTTTCCTGAGACTTTTGCTTCTTGTAACCAGTGCAAATCACGAAATCGTGTCAATTTTACATACTTTTTAGGAGTTCGACTCTAAATTAAGTGGAAAAAACCAATTATGAATCATGATATAATACTTTTACATTCCAGCTCTTCCTTTTCTTTTCCATTGTGATAGGTATAATTCTTTTCAAATTAAAAAATATTCAAACAAAAATCTTTTTTTAATATCTTCATTCTTCTTCTTCTTTAAAAAAATCTTTATAAATAATATGCAATAACTTTTCTCGGAAATGCACCTGCTATATTCATCAAATTGTGCTCAAATAATTTTTAGTCTTTTTCTTCCCTGTCTTATTAGTGTTAGCATACAATTAGGAAAAGAGTATAACCTGATAAGGCATGGGAGATCGAGATGCAAGATAAGAGACGGGTGATCACGAGAGGATTTCAAAAGCGAAAGATTTTAACCCCCCAGTTCGTGATTCGCAGGGAAACCATTGTTTAAGATTTTGAAATGTTAGCTCAAAAATGGACCCATGAAGATGAAAATGTGGAGGAATAATGAGTCATATTTATTATTAGTACTGTACAACTAATATAAATGCAAACAATAAATCTTTCCATCTGCCGTTTGTCAGCTACCAAGTTGAGAAAATGATTTATCTCAGAATGATAAGAAGTCTGTGAGAGTCAATTCAAGCCCCTTTCACAATGTGGATAATCCGTAAGCATTCGTTTGATAAAAATCAGCAATAAAGTAATCAGCCGGATTGATTATTTTTAAAAAGAAGACTGAAAAGTATTATTGAGCATGGAGCAACAAGTAATCCTTTTCTAAAAAATTAAAAATATACCTTCGGCAAATTTTGTTTGGAGATACTTTCATAAAAAGTCATTATAAGGGAATGCTGCGAATTGTGTTAGGAGAAAAAATATAATACCGAATTTTGGACAAATTTATAATGCACATAAATAATCCTGATAAGCAGGAAAGTTTCTACATGAGTTAAGGTGGCTAAGGTAATGGCTTCTCACCATAGGGCCCGGGTTTGAATCATGGAGGCGGCAGATATTTTTCCGTGGTATCCCGATCCCTTCTGGAGATACTTTGTGGAGAGTACTTTGAGTGAGTACATCGCCCGTATGATAGGACGTTAAACTGTGGACCCCTTGGCGCCTTTCGTCAATGTCGACGGTCCCTCCACCCTTCATTCTTCCAGATAAACTGTCGGTTCCCTCCTCAAAATTTACCAATGCGACTCGGTGGCCTGGCAGGAACAACCGTGGAGTTTTGGAATATTTATGAATTTTTTTTCACAATCTCTCTTCCTACCTATCTTTGGTGGAGACCCTATTCAGTTCCTCCAAAATGTAAAATATTAGCTAAAGTAATAAAATATATTGGACATTTACATATTTTTTTTACCCCTTGCCAAAATTGAGATTGGGATTGAATGGAGTCCATATGAGTTATTCTAAATTATATTTCCCTTCGAAGATTGGAAAACAGAATACTAATGCAAAACCATTTATTTTACATTCTCAAAATTGGTTCTGTTTGGTTAGACCCTGGAGAATGCGTATTGTCACATAATTCAAAAACTCTGAAGAGCAACATGAATAAAACGCCCCTGTAGGCTTTACAGGCCACGGTAAGCTACTATACCTCGGTCAATCTCCGATTTTTGGGATGATTCAAGTTTCTCCACTCCAGAGACCTGAGATGACTCACACTAGCGTTCGCGAACTCCACGAGCTTGTGGACACAATAACACACAAATATCGGAAGTGGGTTAATTGATCCATCAAATTAAACTCAAAAGGAATATCCATTCGGAGGTGAACAACCGGACGCATTTGGGCGTAAGACGCTTACGTTACGACTCCTGTGAAGGCACTCAGTCGCAACTTTATAGAAGATAACCTATTGTGGTTTCCCTTCAAGCGCTTATCGAACACTTTTTCGCCGCAGGACTTTCTGTTAACTCATTGCCACATGTTCAAGTCAATGGTGTAATAACCTGAGAGAAAAAGATTCTGGATTCTGATGGATTGATATTTCTTACATTAAATACCAAGGTACGCAGTTTATGTAATTAGCCTCGTAGAATTACCTTCCAAGAATGCTAAGATTTCGCGTTGTTCTCAGTCTAATTTTCATACCAAAGAAATACGTTCAAGTAATAATAATGAAAATTTTAGGATTAAATGATTGAGTATTTCCTTAATTTAAACAAAATGCAATTTACTTCTAGCATTCAGCAGGGATTAAGTCTTAGGTGCAAAGAACGGCTTCAAAACAGGCAAAAGTAAGTGTAGAACAACGACCAAGAAGTAGAAAGAGAAAGTGACCTGAGAGCAGTCCCTTTCGCTAATCAAGAAATATATACTGTGATTGGCAAAACAAGTCGTATTTATTGTAGAATTAATAAAATTAAGGCCTCTTACGAGTATACCATCTGCGTTATTTAAGGCAAAATAAAAATACACTGATCACGATTTCGGCATTAAAAAGTGGGATTGTGAAATGCAACGTATGAGGAATAAGCATATTCTAATCTTTTGACCCGGTAGCCTTTCCTAGCGACATTATTTTCGAAAACAGAGGGATTTTTTCCCACTGTTTCAGGGGTATAACTGAGGGCTTTATACTTTTTTAAAGCACTAGTCTAACTTACTCTCTTCTTTACTAGATGGTGTAAAACTTGTGTATGTAATACTGGTAGCGTCAGTGTTCCCGATTAAATTTTAATTTCCCAAAATATCCTGAGCGAAATCAAATTATTTGAGGTTAGGACAACAACATTGACTTGGCGGAAGAGCTTGTGTGTTCCGACGGTCCATAGCTGTGCTGTCAGGAGGAATGATAATTTCCCTGGTAAGGTCACCCAGATTGGTTGAAGGATAGGAGCCAGTTGAAAGGTCCGCTCAGCGCCTGCTAATCATTGAAGCGGCTAAAAAGGCGTTTGACCCCAGTGGGGTGGGCATTGAGTTAAGTTGTCACGTTAAAATGAAGGATTCTTTTTAGGAAGGCAATTTAGGAATCTTGCTCAATTAATCATCCCAAGAAAGCCATGACGGACAACACAGAGCAACAGAGGCCTGGCAACAACTGGACTCACCGAAATCGGTCGTGTGTCTTGTCCGGCATCGGTGGAAGAAAGGCTTCCGCGACCTTGATCTCCCGAAAACCTGGCAATGCAAAACCGAGAGTATCAACACAGACGATGAAGAAAAAACATAATTAGTTGTTATTTTATTATTAGGACCGTATTACGAACAAAAAAATTAGAGAATGAGAAAGTGAGAAATGGAAAGAGAAAATATAGATGTGTTAGGGCTGTGCGGGATGAGATTGAAGAACATCGGAGGTTATTTTGAATATATTTATAGAGAAATATACAGCGAAAAGAAAATAGAACCAGCGATAGGTGGTGGTAAAAAGAAGATTGATGTGTTTGCATCCGTGTGGAATGATGGGATGTTTCTAAGAATGTGTGCACTGCTGTGGATTGGGGTTTGCATGTGTGTGTTGGTTTTGAATGCGGTATTTGTTTTTCCTTTTTTGGGCGGTGGCCTAACATCCTCCGCCACACGCCCTTACGGCGGATTGCGGGGTATTACGTAGATGTAGATGTAAAAAAGCGTAGTTAAGTTCGAGTAAGCAACAGTCAGAAATGGTATAAATGAAAGCAGAACCGGCGCTATTGACCATTATTCAGGGAAAAATGCCAGCAATGGAGGAAGAAGTCATTAGGACATATGATCATGAGGATATAATCGCAGGTGTTCCTAGAGGAAATTATTTGATGGGTATGGGGATAGTAACGCGAAAGCATAAGTAAAGAAACACAGGGTGTATTCCAAAAGTATTGCAATTGAATTTTCCGCCCCTATAAGTCTGAGTCTGATCAATCCACTTAGAGTAGTATGGGGAGTATTGCCGCGAAGCCGGTCTCAGAGCTCTCCAAGCTGTGAAAGCAGCAGGACGTCAGTCATTGTAAATCTTTGCACGCCGACCTTGTAACGAAAGACCAACCGAGCGGAAATTTCTAGTAAACTTTTCCAACGTATCGAAAATGAACCTATTTGGACAACGTCATCACTGGTGATGAAACCTGAGTTTTTGAATTCGACCCAGAAACAAAACGTCAAAGATCTGAGTGGGACACCGACCAATCCCCTAAGCCCGAAAAGACAAAAATGAGCAAATCAAAAGTGAAAACAGTTCTAATTGTCTTTTTCAAGAGTAAAGGAGTGTGCCATAAAGATTTTGTTCCTCGAGGACAGATAGTTAACGCTAACTACTGCTGGATGTGCATACAAGACTCCGCAAAAGGGTCATCATGACGAGAAAAGACATATCAGATACCTGGCAACTCTTTAACGACAACGCCCCTTGCACAACGGGCTAATAGTTCGCGAGTTACTGCCCAAAAACCAGGTGTCAGCGTAGCCCTCCCCCCCTAGCTTATAGTCCTGACGTCGCCCCAGCAGACTACTTTTTTGTTCCCTCGGATTAAGGCAGCTCTAAAATGATCCAGTTCTTTGTCCATAGAAGAGATCTAATCATCCGTGACGAAGACCTTGCGAGAAGTCCCCGAAGACGACTTCCAGGGCGCGTACCGGTTATAGCAGATTCGCTGGAAAAAATGTGTAAAAGCCCAAGGACAGTACTTTGAAGAATTTTAAGTGTTTTTTAAAATCTGTGCAATAAATTACTTTAAAAAATTAAAGCTTTACTGTTGAAACGCATCTTGTATACTAGTAAAACCAGAAGAGATCCAAGCAAGATGGGAGAGAATATGTAGAGGAATCCTATGACAAAGTAATCAAGCCAGCGAAATTAGACGTTGAGAAAGAATGTGATGTGCATTGTCGTTCCCAAAAGTAGTAGGACTGAGTAGATTTCACATAATTCATTGCCAGAATTGATACACTCAGTCAAAGGCCTTCAAAGTAGCACCCTTATACGTCCTCACACCGATGCCAGAGGGTATTCCACGCCTCGTACGCCTACTGGAAGGCGGCAGGTGAAATGCTGCTAAGCTCTCTCTCTACGGCTTTTTGTAACGCGTCCTCCGAAACGTGGTGGCAGTCTTTTAGCATGGACTTGAGGAGAGGTGAGAGAAAGAAATCTGGTGGGGCAACGTTAAAAAATTTGGATCTTCACTCATATTTTTATAAGCTCTTTGCAGAGAGAGAGAGAACTCGCAGAACCAACTTCGCAAACATCTTTCTAATGCCAATTTTTTCGCTCACAAGTTGAACATTTCTTTTAGGGATGTCATCTTCATTAAAAATCATGCGATCAGTTATCTCTGCAATCTTTAATGAAGCCTTCACTCTTTCAAAAGTTTCGTCATTTTTTGAGTTTGAAGGGTGAACACCTGGCGTGTTCAAAATATTCTCTATCCTCACGAAAAAACTTTTGCCAATCAAAAATACTCGATCTTTCCATGTCTTTATTGCTGTTGAGTGCCTTGAGCATGTCATGAGTCTCTCTCCCGGCTGTGCACAGGTTCGCGCAAAATTTGATGGCATAGCCCTGTTCCAATAAGCAGTTCACGAGGGAGTGTATCGAGGTCACGTTATAGATGTTTCAAAAACGAATTTTCCACGCGCTGGAAAAGCTGGTATCCAACTACCATCGGCCTCTAGCCTGGAATTCCTGGAACGTCTTTCTGTCGAATATTTCTCTTCACACGAACCACCGTCCGTCCGTCCGTCCGTGTATCCGGAAAAAATAAGTCACACTAATTTTTGGACAGACCTTGTGGATAAGGAATATTCAGGTCAAGGCTTACTTGATGGTGAAATGAAAAGAGTATTGAAATTAAAATAAAGCCATGGGCTTTGACAAAACTCTTGCGGAACTACTTAAAGACTCTGGATAATTTGGTACGAAGAGTTTTTATGAGGTAATTAGTAGATTTTATGAATGAGAAATTTTTCCAGAAGATTCCGTCAGATCAGTGTTTATTTTTTTTCTTAAAAAGGTTAAAAACAGTGATATTTGAGGACTTCAGAAGGATAAGTTTGAATTCCCACTAACCTAGTTTTCAGAGTCATTAACAGAAGTGGACTACTTTAAGGTTCAATATGTTTGGGTTTTGTTAAAATTGAGGGAATTTATGCTGTACCGTTTGGTAGCTTGTGTGTCCTTCAAAACCTTCTCTTAACCAATGGCTTACCTATAAAAATATTAAAAAATTGTCGGTTAGTATGTCTCGAGGAATCAAATTTGATTTATTATATTAATAACTTGTGTTTACCATATGTCGCTGCTCTCTTTATTCAGATTCGTAGACAAAAAACTAAACACTTCTTATTAAACAAAAAATGGCAATTTAACTTTAAACAACAAACACGAATTAATACTCTATTTTATATAAAAGAGAACGTAAAATCATAATGAAGTCACGGAAATGGGTACTATTCAAGGTTTCCTATTCTGACTTAAAATCGTGGCAGTAACTGTTAAAAGCCTAGTATGGCTCAATGAGAACGCTGAAAGAGAATTTAGGGCTATGTTCTCACAGTAATGTACCAGCTTATATATATATATATATATATATATATATATATATATAAAACTTAGACAGTAACACACAGCACGAGAACACATAAAAAGAACACTCACGATAATATCTTGATAATTTCGACGGACTTGAGCTCCGTCTTTTCGGAAGATAAGATATGACTAAGGAAAAGGGTAAGCGGTGCAGAGAGAGTATGGGACGAGGGAGAGGGGAAAAAACAGGCAGTGGGGGAGGGGTGAAGGAGGGGTATATGGAGGGGGAGAAAGCGGAGCGGGGAACAGGTGGTGGGAGAGGGGTGAAGGAGGAGGTTATGGAGGGGGAAAGGGAGGCCAGAGGGGAGCGGAGATGGAATAAGGAGGATGCGGAAATAGTAACAAGCGACACAGAAAACTAACAATTCATCCACAGATCCCACAACACCCATGACCAAGGCATCAACTCACCAAGTCATCATAAGGGCTTGACAAGTCAAAACACAGGACAAGAATGACAAAATGTATGCGGATGAATAAATTGTCTCACCACCTCGCAAGAAACAAATCCACCTCCATCCATCTCAGCCCCACCCCCCCATTTAGTGAACGACATTGAGACCCGGATGTTGATAGGCTTTACACAGCCATATAAATGCCAATTCCATTGTTTTTAATTTTATAGGGTTATCGGATGGGGGAAGGGATGCTAGCACGGAAACATTGTAACAGTGGTTGAAGGGGGTGTTGTGGTGGGAGGCATGTTTTGGGATGGGAAGACCCGCGGACGGGGAGGAGGGATTACATGAGGCGCGATGATTGTTCACCCTGAGGTTCAGGGGTGTAGAGCATTGGCCTATATAAAATGCCGGGCAGAGTTTGCAAGTCAGAAGATAGATTACATTCTGAGATGTGCATGAGGAGTGGGGGAAGGGCGGGAGAGAGTTAAAAGGTGGGATGGAGAGGGGTGGAGTGGTGAAAATAGGACAAGTTTTGCATCTTGCTCGCAAGCACGAACTGGGTGTGATTCTGGGGGTGGGAGGGGATTTGGAAAGAGGCTTGGTGGATTTGAGGAGATCTGATAGGTTGGCGGGCCGTTTGAAGGTAACAGAAGAGCATTTAGGAAGAAGGTTGGACGAAACGTTGTGATTTTTGAGGATGGGGTACAGGCCTTTGAGGATGAATTTAAGGGACTGGATGCCAGGGAAGTAGGTGGTGCATATTGAGAGAGGGTGGGAGTCTGTGGTTGAGGGAGGATTGGGGGTGTAGGATTGTTTTAGGATTTTTTTGTGAAGGAGAGAATCTGGGTATCCCCGTTGGAGGAGGGAATGGTGAAGGTTGTAGGTATTTGTTGAGGGATTCGGGATGGTTGCAAATGCGGTGCCCGCGGATAGAGAGGGAGTAAGGGAGGGAGCATTTGGTGTGGTAGGGGTGGCAGCTGTTAAAATGAAGGTATTGTTGTTTGTTAGTAGGTTTAATATGTACGGAGGTTAGAAATTTGTTGTTAGTTAGGGAAATATTTACATCGAGGAAAGTGATCTGTGATTATGAGATGTTGGAAGTGAAAGAAAGAGATGAGGAATCGTTAAGTTGGGAGATGAAGGAATTGAGGGAGTCTATGTTATGTGGCCAGAGTAAAAAGATGTCATCAATGTACCGGAGCCACAGAAGGGGTTTAAGAGGGTATATATATATATATATATATATATATATATATATATATATATATATATATATATATATTTTGTCGTGCTGGAGGCTTGTGTGTTCCGATGACCCCTAGAGCTGTGCTGGTGGGAGTAATAATAATTACTCCTGGAAGGGTCACCCATGCCAGATAGGTCGAAGGTTAGGAGCCAGACGAAAGGTAGTCCACGCAGCGTCTGTTCCTCAGTGAGGCGGCTGCAATGGCGTCTGACCCCAGTGGAGCGGCCATTATATGATGGTGTCACGTTAAAAACACTATTGAGGAAGGCAACGGGAAGCCACCTCAATTATGATTCCCAAGAATATAATGATGGGCACTATAGATAATATGAGTCCTGGCAACTACGGGACTCGGCCCAAGAGGCCGTGTGTCGTTCCCGGCAGCGGGAGAGGCAAGGCTTCCGCGGTCGTCATCCCACGAAACCCTTGCAGGGAAGAAATAGCTTCAGCAGGACAGAAGACTCAGAAGAAGGCGAAAGTAGTTAGAATAGGAACCTGGAACGTCAGGACAATGTTGAGGAGAGGCAAATTAGAAAGTATTAAGCGACAGATGGAAAGAGGTAACATAGATGTTTTAGGCCTCTGCGAGGTGAGATGGAAAGATAGCGGAGATTACTGAAGTGACAATTATAGAGTGATACACAGAGGCGGGGACGAGGGCCAACGGGGGGTTGCCGTAATTTTAAATAAAGGGGTAGGAAGAAGCGTAGTCAACGTAGAGCAAGCGACAGATAGAATTATACTCGTACAGATTAAAGCAGAGCCAACGAACTTGGTCATTATTCAGGTATACATGCCACCGAACAACCACAAGGAGGAAGAAGTAGATAGGATGTATAATGAGTTAGAGGATATCATCGCGAGTGTTCCTGCAGGGAAATATTTGATAGTGATGGGGGATTGGAATGTGACGGTAGGCGAAGGAAGAGATGGTGGTGAGGTGGGGGACTATGGGTTAGGCACGAGGAATGAACGCGGGGAGAAAGCAATTGAATTCTGCAGGAGACAGGGGTTAGTCATCACTAACACAGGGTTTAGACACCACAAAAGGCGTAGGTATACATGGAAAATGCCAGGTGACTCAGAAAGGCATCAGTTAGATTATATTATGGTTAGGCACAGGTTTAGGAACAGTGTGATAAATTCGCACAGTTTCCCAGGAGCGGATGCGGACTCTGACCACAATTTAGTTGTTATGAAATGTAATGTTCGTTTCAAGAAGATAAGGCAAAGGCGGCGGGTTAAAAAATGGAATTGAGAAGCAGTAAATGGATTAACGAGGAAGGAGTATCAGCAGACTGTAGAGAAAATGATGGATGACGGTAAAGAACTGAGTACTATCGAAGAAAAATGGGAATGTATCAAGAAAGAGATATTGGAAGCCGCTAAAGACACTATAGGAACCGTTAACGGGACAAGGATAAGGAAACCATGGGTAACGGATGAGACGATTGCAAAGATGGATGAGAGAAGAAGATGGAAAAATGTAAACACAGAGTTAGGAAAAATGAAGTACAAAGAGTTAAACAATAAATTGAGAAGGGCCACAAATAAAGCAAAAGAAGAATGGTGGAAAACGCAATGCGAGGATATGGAAAGTTTACAGAAGAAGGGTGAAATTGGTGCTATATACAGCAAGGTTAAGTTATTATCGGGAAGTAAGAAGGCAAGATCTGTGCTAACAGTTAAAGATTAGTGGGGTAAGATAATAGTTGAACCAGGAAAAATCCAAGAGAGATTGAATGAATATATAGAAACACTGTATGTCAAAGAACTTAGGCCAACAAGGTTAGACATAGAAAAGGAACCTGACGTAGAAGAAGATAGCTTAGGTCCAGGCATACTCGACGATGAAATAGAAAGGGCATTAAAGGAGATGAAAGCGAATAAGCATGTGGGGATGGACAATATTCCTGTAGAAATGTTGAAATGGTTAGGGAAAGGTGGGAAGAAGGCAATATATGGACTGATTCGTAGTATCTATGAGGAAGGGATCTGGCCGGAAGATTTTTTGAGATCGGTGTTAGTTCCTGTTCCAAAAAAGGCAAAGGCTACATGATGTGAGGATTACAGAACAATAAGTGTGATATCCCACGCAGCTAAAGTTATTCTCAGGATCATTAGCAAAAGGATAGAGAGTAAGGCAAATGATTGCTTAGGGGATGATCAGTTTGGGTTTAGGAAGAGAAGAGGTACGCGTGATGCCATTGAGATCACTAATCTAGAAGAATAAAAAATACAATCAGGACGTTTTTGCCTGTTTTGTAGATTTCGAAAAAGCGTTTGATAGAGTGCATTGGGAAACATTAATGCGTGTATTGCAGAAAATAGGAATGGATAGGAGGGAAAGGAGACTGATCCGCAACCTGTACATGTCTGAGACTGCTCAGCTACGCGTGGGGAACGGAGAGTCCGAATGGGCAGTGTTAGGAAGAGGGGTAAGGCAGTGTTACCCATTGTCACCGGTGCTATGTGGAGGAAATGATTAAAGAGGCATGGGGAGAACTGGAGGTAGGAATGAAAGTCCGAGGGGAATTGGTGAAATCAGTTAGGTTTGCTGATGACCAAGCATTAGTTGCTCAGTCATCCAAGCATTACTTATTGAATTGGATGTTCGGTGCGATAAATATGGGATGAGAATTAATATTAATGAAACAAAGGTTATACGATTTTCCAGAAAAAAAAGGCTAAGATAAATATTAAAATAGGCGGGAAAAAAATATAGCAGGTGGATCAGTTTATATATCTCGGAAGTGTTTTGAACCAATACGGTCAAAGTTGTAGGGACGTAAGGAGAAGATTTCCGCTAGGCAAGGAGGCTTTCTCAAGGAGGAGGGAGTTGATGACGGGTACGTTGTGTAGGGAGGTTAAGACAAGACTCTTAAAAACTTTGATATGGAGCGTAGCTATGTACGGCGCGGAAACGTGGTCACTGAAGCAGGAGGATATACGTAGATTGGAGGCTTTTGAAATTTGGGTGTGGAGAAGAATGGAGAAGGTGAAATGGACCGAAAGGAAAACAAATGAGGAAGTACTGGGAATGGTGGGTGAGGAGAGGAGTTTGTTGAGAGAAATCCTATGGAGGCAGGAAAAATGGATGAAAGGCGTATTGAGCGATTGCAGAATGTTGAAGAAGGTAATAGAGGGGAGAATGTTGGGCAAGCGAGGTAAGGGCAGGAACATGATAGGGATGTTGGACGGGATTATGGGAGGAAAGAAGTACACAGAGATCTACATCTACATCTACATAATACCCCGCAAGCCGCCGCAAGGGCGTGTGGCGGGGGGTGTTAGGCCACCACCCAAAAAAAGGAAAAAAGAAAAAGGAAAAAAGAAACACCGCATTCAAAACCAACACACACATGCAAACCCCAATCCACAACAGTGCACACATTCATTGCAACACCCCATCATTCGACGCGCATGCAACCACACATCTACCTATCCTCACTCCAAAAGCATGCAAGTACATACGCTTACCTACAACAAATAATTCCACCCTAGGATGCAGCAAGAAACCTATCACGAACGTGCCAGCTAGTTTATAGCAAGTAGCCAGGCGAAACACCACCACCACAAGAGCGTTCCATACAAAACTCTCTCCCACCCAAGGTGAGGAATCTGGCCCAACGCTGCAGGTGGGAGGAGGGCACACCCGCGGAGAGGGACAAGGGATGGAAGGGTGGAGCATGAAGTTCGTAAAGACGCTCGGGCATGCGGGAAGGGTTCTGACACAACACACAGGAGGCTAGTGAAAGTGCATGCAATTGAGTTCAACTAATTGTTACCTAGACGCGGAGGGTGGCAAGTGGCATTTTTGTTATCTCCGAGTGTAACCCTAGAGTTGTTATCCCGTATTGTCCGTGGGAAGAAGGAGTCCTTGAGTCTGCTAGTCCTGGCATCTATTTCCCGAATTTTGTACACATGATCCAAGCGACCTATATATGTTGGAGAGCGAATAATTTTCGAGACCTCGGTGCTGAAACATGCGGATCCGAATTTATTTATTAAGTTTAACCTAGCATTGAGTCGTCTTTCTTCCAATGATTCCCATCCCAACTCCATAAGCATTTCAGTGACGCTTTTCGTTTTATCGTAACAGTTTTCCACGAAACGAGCTGCCCGGCGTTGGACCTTCTCAATTTCCCGAATGAGGCCTTTTTCACACGGATCCCATACGCTACATGCATATTCTAAATGGGGCCTTACAAGAGCGTGATAACAACGTTCCTTGACCTTGGAGTCACTTCTACCGACAATGCGTCTAATAAATCCTAATTTTTTATATGCTTGCCCGCAGACTTTACGTATATGGGTCCCCCAAGTTAAGTCTTTAGTGAATGTAACACCTAGGTATTTCACCGAATCAACTACTTCAAGGTCAACTCCAGCTAATTTGTAAACTAATCCCGTGGATCTTTTAAAGAAATTTACCACCGAACATTTATTAAGATTTAAAGGCAATCCCCATTTTGAACACCATTCATTAATGCTATTTAAATCACGTGCTAGAATTAAACGATCCTCATCCCCAGATATCTCCCGATAAATCACTGTGTCATCCGCGAACATCCTTATCTTACTTTTCACTTTGCGGTTCAGATCGTTAACAAAAATCAAGAATAGTAACGGTCCGATAACACTTCCCTGAGGAACCCCCGAGGTGACTCTTACTAAAAGAAGTACTACCAAAGGAAATGCAAAGTTTTTTCTCAAATAAAATGAAGACTTGGAATGGAATACGTATGTTCCCCATGTGGGTAGCTAGCTGCAGGTGCCCAAAGTGCCTTGCCCGGGAATCGAACCCGGGACCCACCGGTCAGTAGTCCAAAGCTCTACCCACTAGACCACCGCGACCCACTAAGAGATGAAGAGGGATGTTATATTGATTAGGTTGCTAGGTGGGGAGTCACAAAATGTTTATTTGATAGTTGTGTCCATCCAAAAACCTACCTTTACCGGTAGATTCCCTAATAATAATAATTATAGGTATTATTAATAATTGTTGCCTATTCCTGGAAGTGATGGTTGGTTCTCATGCGGAATGGAACACGAGTCAATCGCATACGAACTATTCTTAGTGTTGCTATGACTCTGTTACGATCATTGAAAACGGAAGCCTCTCAGCATGTACTTGAATCCAGACGGTCTTTTTCAATGTACAATTCTTTAATTATTGTTTAATTTCGTGTAAAGTACCCCAATCCCAAAATTACGAATTATTAATTTGGCTCTACATATTATATTATCATCCTAAATTCATTTATTTTAATCTTTGTCCGTAAAATTTTGCTTTTTTTTCATTTTCGGTTTCTGATAGGTGGATTCTGTATCTTTAAGAAAAATAATAATAAAACGCTAAGAATATTTTTAGTGTGAAGTTGTTTCTTCTAAAATGACAGGTTAACATTAAAATACAAATGTTGTTAACAGTGTTTTGAGATTGAACAGGTAAAGGTAAGGATTAAAACATATAATTCGTTGGGGAATAAATGAAAACATTCAACCACGAATAAATTTGTTGAAAATTGCAAAAATTATATAAATTCTGATCTTACTAGTAATAATGCATTCAAATAAAATAAACAAAAGTGAGTAAGATGGTATGCATTTTCTGTGTCTCTAAATATGACCGTGGACTAAATGGGTTACATCTACATCTACATAATACCCCGCAAGCCGCCGCAAGGGCGTGTGGCGGGGGATGTTAGGCCACCACCCAAAAAAAGGAAAAAAGAAAAAGGAAAAAAGAAACACCGCATTCAAAACCAACACACACATGCAAACCCCAATCCACAACAGTGCACACATTCATTGCAACACCCCATCATTCGACGCGCATGCAACCACACATCTACCTATCCTCACTCCAAAAGCATGCAAGTACATACGCTTACCTACAACAAATAATTCCACCCTAGGATGCAGCAAGAAACCTATCACGAACGTGCCAGCTAGTTTATAGCAAGTAGCCAGGCGAAACACCACCACCACAAGAGCGTTCCACACAAAACTCTCTCCCACCCAAGGTGAGGAATCTGGCCCAACGCTGCAGGTGGGAGGAGGGCACACCCGCGGAGAGGGACAAGGGATGGAAGGGTGGAGCATGAAGTTCGTAAAGACGCTCGGGCATGCGGGAAGGGTTCTGACACAACACACAGGAGGCTAGTGAAAGTGCATGCAATTGAGTTCAACTAATTGTTACCTAGACGCGGAGGGTGGCAAGTGGCATTTTTGTTATCTCCGAGTGTAACCCTAGAGTTGTTATCCCGTATTGTCCGTGGGAAGAAGGAGTCCTTGAGTCTGCTAGTCCTGGCATCTATTTCCCGAATTTTGTACACATGATCCAAGCGACCTATATATGTTGGAGAGCGAATAATTTTCGAGACCTCGGTGCTGAAACATGCGGATCCGAATTTATTTAGTAAGTTTAACCTAGCATTGAGTCGTCTTTCTTCCAATGATTCCCATCCCAACTCCATAAGCATTTCAGTGACGCTGGTTAAAACACTATCAATGAGTCGGAATGACATACCTCGAACGAAAAGGAATAAACATTGCATCAAGTTTATAAGGTGAGATTCTATTTTATTACTTTAGCTGTTTGTAGACGCAAGTGTCTCAAAAAATTCAAATTACGTATGCACAAATGGGGGTATATATTATTCAGGCAATTAGGAAATATATAATTGCCAAGTTCAGTTGTATTCCAGCATCCGTATGCGTGGTATTTCCCACAAATGATTGAATTATTTATAAAAACTGGGTATGTCACTTGATGAATTAATAGTTCTAGAGCGTTGACGAGGTGTAATCATGTTTCTCTTTTATGCGCCAGGATTAAATTCATCATGCAAATGATCACAGTCGTCGAGGCACTAAATATTTAAAAAAAATACTAATTTGAAAAGCCCGAGGGCTGACCTATCTTGTGTAATTAATGCACATCTTTGTTTATGACATCAAAAGTAGCCTCCATTTTCCCATTATAATGAAACCTATGACTTTTTTCGGCATTAAATGTATCATTTTCAAAATTTTATGTAATCTAATTAACAACGTGCTACACAAGCTGGTGCGATAAATTTTCTAGGGTTTGGATCTTGTAATTTAGCTAAGGTGAATAAAAATTTCATTTCATATAAAACATAAAAACCATGAAAAAAATAATCAACCCGAAGGTCGGTTTCGTAGATGAAGGTTGAGTTCACCGAGTACTAAGCTTTACGGCGTGTGAAACTGACACATGAGTATGCGGGACCAGTTCCTTTCTCTGCCGGTTATGGTTTCCCAGGAACATCTGGTGCTCGAAAAATCATGCCGGTGCTTATATTGCCTTGCCCGGGAATTACCCTTACCGCGACCCACTCGTGACTTCTATTAGATCTAAATTAAATCGCATCTTTAACTTTCCTTACCTGTTTATTAACTCTATTTTCTTTTAACCTGAAGCACAGAGAAGATTCAGGAATATAGCACCATTTTTCTTCAATGAATTACGCATCTGTAAAACAACGGCATTTAAAGCCATCATCAATATTTTATGCGTTAAAGAGATTTTGACATTAGGTGTAAAAATTATGGAAATTAACGAATATTCCTGCTGCAATACGGTATGAGTATTAAAATACTGTCAACATTTTGAAATGAAGGAAGTAACTTCGTAATTCCACAAACACTTTAATTGAGACTAGACCTGGGTTTCGACGTTGGAAGGTAGGTAGGTTCTCTTACTTACTAACTAATTTCCTAAAAAGGTAAAACTTTTGATAAAAATATAATTTTATTGCAAATTGAAGTTGTCGTACACTAAAAGGAAAAGGGTTCTTGAAAATAGTAAGTCATCACCGCCACCAAATTCCCCCGATATTACGGGGTAGTACCAATGGATCAGAATATTTGCCTAAATTCCTTCTTTCCCGCCCGTAGTTGCATCAACCGAGCCGATCTCATCAGGGTATACGACGGTAGGATACCGCCTATGGGGCCAGTGTACGGGGGCAGTAGCGGCCGGCGAGCCCCGTCCTCGAAAAGTTCCCGAGTTGCCGATGAGTCGTCGACAGCGGCCGTCCTGCCCCCCGTCAACAAGGGCCCACCGGTCATCAGCGTGCTCTGCAACGAAGGCTCCGAGCGGGAAGTGCTCTCCACGGGGAGGGACCTCACCGTTGAGTTCGTCTCCGACTCGGAGTCACCCGGCCAGGGTTTCAAGGCCACCTTTGAGTTCCAGCCGATGCCCGTGGCCGCAGTGGCGACGTCCGAGGAGGCCGTGGCAGCGGCAGCCGTACCACCGCCACATGGCCACGTGGGACCATCCGGAGGTGAGTGATGCCGACGCTTCTCTGCTGACTCTTCTTCCTTAGTGATGTTTTTGTTGGCGACATGGGAATGGGCCCAAGAATTATATCGCGGATTCTTTCTCCTTGGACGTGGAGAGGCGTGCAGGTCAAGAAAATATTAATATGCAGAAGTAGTTCTCGGGCTGGACTGCGTGAGAGACATTTTTGGCTCAACGTTTCTCTCCCGTTGCAGGGAGCGTCTTCAGGAGCGAAGTAATTTTTGGCTAGCTGATCCTCCGCAATGGCTGATATCAAATGATGTCAAATGGCTGATGAAGCAAAAAACATGCAATGGACAACATCAGCCATTGCGGAGCACATCATGTCAGAGCCAGGACATAAAATAGACTTCGACAACACGAAAGTCCTAGCGAAGAAACAATATTACTTCCCTAGGCTAATTCGTGAGTCGATTGAAATAGCGAAACGGCCACAGAATTTCAACAGAGACGACGGCTTCCACCTACCAAACCCCTGGAAACGCCTTTTGCGTGAGGGGGAAATACACACCAACGGTCAAAAAGAGAAAGGAAAAAACGCACAATCTACCACCCCCACCCTTACCAAACCAACCAAGGGCCGTTAGACCCCTAACGGTCAAAAAGTGAAAGGACCGAACGGGGGGTATATATATACGGAGGATCAGCTAGCCAAAAATTACTTCGCTCCTGAAGACGCTCCCTGCAACGGGAGAGAAACGTTGAGCCAAAAATGTCTCTCACGCAGTCCAGCCCGAGAACTACTTCTGCATCTCTCAACAGCTGCGAAAGCCTACGATCTAAAATATTAATATCTTGTGTGCCAGGTTAAATTCTTTTTCTTTACTAAACTACTTTCTTTAATAAACTACTCACGCTTCTTAATCTTTGAATCCGTCACAAATTAGATATTGGCGAGAAAAAGTAATAATTATTCTTTGATGCCAGAAAATCTCAGTCTGAATCTCTACGCAGAGGGCCCGATGTCTACCTCAAGTATTTGTATGGTCCTCAAGATTATTCATGAACGAATCCAAGGATCTCTGAAAAGCAGAAGAGAGAATGTCATTTTTGCTTCTCTCTTTCTATAAGTTTAAAAAGACGGGAAAGTATCGTATATACAATACGCGGCACAATTTTTTACCCCTACCTACTTTTAATGTAAACTGGAATGGAATGGCATTTCTACACTCCATGTTCGGTTACCAGCAGTAGGGAATAGACCAGATAGAGAATTCTATTCCTTATATGTCCCTAGGTTATTAATGAACTAGGGAAACTCCTTAAAACCTGCAATAAATATTGAATTGAAAGACATCGTCTTTATTTTCGTTCCAAATTACATTGCGTAATTTTTGATAGGACAAACATAGGCTGAATTATCCAAAAAAAGCGAATGTAACTGTTTGTAAACTTGTCATGAACAGTGTCATTCGTTGAAATAATAAGGGCGTCAAAGAGTCAAGGTTCAATTGAAATATTATTATTAATCCATTATTTGAAGTTACATTATCTAATGGCAATAAAATAGGGTAGGAATATATTCATACCATAATATGTTCCTCATTGCAAATCAATATATACCTATAGATAAAAACATTATGTGCTACATTGCTCATTCATTTACCTTAAGGTCACGCAACGCAGATCATCCCCTCAAAATCTGTGACGCACTATTTCACGGGTCACCGAATTCCCTTTGCAAGATTATTCCGTAAGAATTATTTGGGTTTCTAGCAAGTATCGTTAGCGGATTAAAAGGACTTAATTATTTTTTTATGGTCTAAAAGGCATTGGGATTATAAAGAGTAGTACATTACGTTCATTAATTCAGTTCAGAAAAAATCGTGACACCATTACAACACTGTCATCTTCAGAATAGTCGGTGATATTGTTGTCTACGAAATGAGCTTGAGTAATGAGAAACGCGGAATGACTTCATCATCGACACATTATAAACATAAATATGTGCAAAGAAACTCCGAGGAAAACCTTTGATGTATCGCATTTTATTTCCTAAATTATCCTAGAGTCCGCTTAATAGGTAGGTTTCATAATATTTCTCATTAACATTATTTTGTGTTTGCTTTGATAAATTTTGCAATGGGGTTATACCATTGGCAGGCCTAATTTATTCCTCGTCCTACACATTCCAAGGAATATTATAAAAGTTACTTCATCATAAGTGACTTTGAATACAGACATTTCTGTTAAGGTGAGCATTAATAGGTAATATTTGCACATCCGTATAAGGAAAAGGGAATCAGCCCGCGGATATTTTTTTCACCTTTCTATTGCTCCTTTCTTTCTTATTGTTGCCTTTTAAACACGGTAGGCAATAATTGATATCGAATGCCACAGCGTATGAAAATAAAAACAAAACAAGTACATGAAACTGATCACCTATATAATTTGAAAGCTCTAGCTCTCAAGCTTTCCACGGGGGAGATTATTTTTGCGTCCATTAAATATGTAGAATTTTAAAATCGTTCGCGCTATTTACTGTGGATGAGTATATCCTAAAAAAAATTCCAGCTCCAATACAGGAACAAACTTCCCCCGACTAAAAATTCAGTGATCGACTGCTTATATCATTTATCGCTTGGAGTTGGAACTCATTTATTCCCCGGGTGCCCTGCTGTTCATGGCTCGGTGGAGAATCTCGCGCTTTCAATCGATTGTTTTTGCCCAGAAAATGAGTACACCCCTGGGTAAGAAGATTTATGAGAAGCAAACACAGCTTCAAGCTACATAGATAATGACTCTCGGTGTTAAGTCCATCGCATTTTCTTTTGGTCCAAGATCCATTTCTACCTACGTATACCTCCTATGGAGCACCTACTCCTAAAGTACCTCCGGTTGATGTATTTTACCATTCCAACTTTCCAATTTAAGTCTATATTGATAGGCAACATCTAAATTAGAAAAAATCAATTGATCACAAGCTTCGAAGAAAAGAAAAAGAATAGGAAAACTATTGCTTCACATAACACACTGAAAATGAAAAAACATTGATCAAAGAAAAGGAATGGGAATTAAAAACAGCTATTAAAAAAGTGTATTTCCCACCCGCGAATAGTACTGTAGATTCTAATATCATGAGTTAAATGAGATACAACCCTCAAAATGTTACCGATATATAAATAAAAGGCAAGAGTAACTGCCAAATTTATTTAAAACTACTAAACTTAAGATACTAGTTAAAAAGTTTAAATTTTTAATATTTAGCGGTTATTTCTAAAGTCTACAAAAGTGGCAGAAATTTTAAGAGTATATTTAGTGCTGTGCAAACTCGTCTTTAGTGCAACGCGTAGTTTAGTGCTCTGTAAACTGAAAATTAGTGAAATTAGGGTACGCCGACATCTCCGGTCGTTTTTCACTCCAAATCCTTAACCATTTTGCGTTTATATCGATGTTTTCACCCTAATTGAAGAGGGATATCTCAGCTTTCTTACCATATCTCAATTGATAATCGCGGAATAACAATAAATGAAATTTTAAACAAGAAAATATTCCATTAATATTTACTTTTTGTTGTCGAAAAAGGACTTGATTAGATCCTTTGATAAATTTTCCGTAACCTTTGTAGGATCTATTCTAGCATTATTTTCCTGAAACGAGAGATTGACACACTGCTATAATTCATCATAGTAGCATTAATAATTATTAATGCTACTATGATGAATTATAGCAGTGTATAGAATTATAATTCTTCTGCTCGAAGCAAATCATTAAGTTCACAGAATTTTATTAATGATGGAGGATAATTAAATGGTTCTGTTTAGGAAAATGAAAAACAATGATTAATTATTTTTTTTAAATATATCTGCGCAGCTGTTTAAATAATCATCTACATCATCTACATCTACATAATACCCCGCAAGCCGCCGCAAGGGCGTGTGGCGGGGGGTGTCAGGCCACCACCCAAAAAAAGGAAAAAAGAAAAAGGAAAAAAGAAACACCGCATTCAAAACCAACACACACATGCAAACCCAATCCACAACAGTGCACACATTCATTGCAACACCCCATCATTCTACGCGCATGCAACCACACATCTACCTATCCTCACTCCAAAAGCATGCAAGTACATACGCTTACCTACAACAAATAATTCCACCCTAGGATGCTGTAAGAAACCTATCACGAACGTGCCAGCTAGTTTATAGCAAGTAGCCAGGCGAAACACCACCACCACAAGAGCGTCCCACACAAAACTCTCTCCCACCCAAGGTGAGGAATCTGGCCCAACGCTGCAGGTGGGAGGAGGGCACACCCGCGGAGAGGGACAAGGGATGGAAGGGTGGAGCATGAAGTTCGTAAAGACGCTCGGGCATGCGGGAAGGGTTCTGACACAACACACAGGAGGCTAGTGAAATTGCATGCAATTGAGTTCAACTAATTGTTACCTAGACGCGGAGGGTGGCAAGTGGCATTTTTGTTATCTCCGAGTGTAACCCTAGAGTTGTTATCCCGTATTGTCCGTGGGAAGAAGGAGTCATTGAGTCTGCTAGTCCTGGCATCTATTTCCCGAAATTTGTACACATGATCCAAGCGACCTATATATGTTGGAGAGCGAATAATTTTCGAGACCTCGGTGCTGAAACATGCGGATCCGAATTTATTTAGTAAGTTTAACCTAGCATTGAGTCGTCTTTCTTCCAATGATTCCCATCCCAACTCCATAAGCATTTCAGTGACGCTTTTCGTTTTATCGTAACAGTTTTCCACGAAACGAGCTGCCCGGCGTTGGACCTTCTCAATTTCCCGAATGAGGCCTTTTTCACACGGATCCCATACGCTACATGCATATTCTAAATGGGGCCTTACAAGAGCGTGATAACAACGTTCCTTGACCTTGGAGTCACTTCTACCGACAATGCGTCTAATAAATCCTAATTTTTTATATGCTTGCCCGCAGACTTTACGTATATGGGTCCCCCAAGTTAAGTCTTTAGTGAATGTAACACCTAGGTATTTCACCGAATCAACTACTTTAAGGTCAACTCCAGCTAATTTGTAAACTAATCCCGTGGATCTTTTAAAGAAATTTACCACCGAACATTTATTAAGATTTAAAGGCAATCCCCATTTTGAACACCATTCATTAATGCTATTTAAATCACGTGCTAGAATTAAACGATCCTCATCCCCAGATATCTCCCGATAAATCACTGTGTCATCCGCGAACATCCTTATCTTACTCTTCACTTTGCGGTTCAGATCGTTAACAAAAATCAAGAATAGTAACGGTCCGATAACACTTCCCTGAGGAACCCCCGAGGTGACTCTTACGCTGGTAGAACTAGCGCCGTCAAGGACTACCCTCTGTTCCCGGTCTGAAAGGACGTTATTTTAATCATGTTATTTACGGAAAATCTGCAGCAGCAACATACATTTCACAAGATTTTCTTTATGCCGCATACTTAAAATCCGTTTCATCGCTATGTGCCATCAGCCCTTGATATATTCCTCCCTGCTTCATCCCATGAACTAAAACTCTTTCCTTTTAGCAACTCGGTTTAAATTTCAATGCGCCAATTCTTCAAAATATTTCCAAAAAATCCTTCGTAGAGTCCATCAAACCTATAAACTTCTTTCCTCCAATGAACATCTCCCTCTAAAAAACCTATGCTCCAACCTTAGCATCATAATAAACATAGATCGGAGGCTTTCGCAGCTGTTGAGAGATGCAGAGGTGGTTCTCGGGTTAGTGTGCGTGAGAGCAATTTTTGGCTCAACGCTTCTCTCCCGTTGTAGGGAGCGTCTTCAGGAGCGAAGTAATCTTTCGTGTTTTCGTTTCGTTTTAAATGTTTGTATTTCCGTAGAGAATGATACATAAAAAATGGAAATACATGATACAGAAATGAATACAAAAAATACGGAAACCCCGTTTTAGGATAAGCTCCTCTTCGGGGTGGAAAACAACAGAAATGACAGATTACAATGGAGGCGATGGCTATTTCGCCGGTATATATACCTCAGCTCTCGGTCCTTTCGCTTTTGGACCGTTAGGGTCTAACGGCCGTTGGTTGGTTTTGGTAAGAGTGGGGGTGGTAGATTGTGTGTTTTTCCTTTCTCTTTTTGGCCGTTTGTAGATATTTTTCTTTCTCCACGCAAGAGGCGTTTCCAGGTGTTTGGTAGCTGGGAGCCGTCGTCCCGGTTGAAATTCTGTGGTCGTCCATTCTCGTCACGAATACGTTCCTTGACGTACTGGTGACGAGGAAGTTAGACTAACTCTCGGCCACTCAGTGTACAGACAACCTACGCACACTGATCGTTACCTCCACGCCACTTCACATCACCACCATCAGCAAAAGGCAGGCGTCATCAAGACCCTGTTCTCCAGAGCAGAAAGTGTCAGACGCAGAATCGCTCCCGGCGGAGAAAAAACACCTGAATAGAGCCATGAGAGACAACGCCTACGATAATGCCTTCATTAGAAGAGCCGTGAGGAAAAGGGAACCCGACAACAAGAGGAAGGAGAAACCAGCTGCTTTCGCCCTTCTCCCCTATGTAAAAGGCACTGCCGATCGCATAGCACGCATCCTCAGAAAGGAAAATTTCGTCACTCGTTTCGGCACTGTGAAGAAGTTAAGGACATATTCCCATCAGTCAAAGACAGACTCCCCCCTCTACTGACCGAAGGGGTGTACGAAGTGCCACGCAGCTGCAGCGGAAGCTACGTTGGCCAGACTGGACGTGCAATGGAAACACGCATAAAAGAACACAAAACATCTGTGAAAAACAAACAATGGAGAACATCAGCCATTGCGGAGCACATCATGTCGGAGGCAGGGCATAAAATCAAAATCTTATCAAAAAATTTATATTTACACTTTTATCCGATCTTTACGGAAATAAAAACATTTAAACTGAACTGAAACACACAAGATTCCACCCTGCATGCTTCCTGATCCGGACTTACCGCTCTTCCGTCCACGAAGAAGAGTTCAACGTCCGAGAGACCTCAACCAGTGAACCATGTGTTTCCCAGTGAAGTGTTACGCTCAGACATTCCAGCGACAAATCTATTGTTGGCAAAACCATGTTGTTAATTTTTTGTTATCCTTATAACTTGTTTGTTCCTAATTCTTCGGTGGTCTGGCGGAGGTTTCGCGGGTTTCCCTCCGCCCACGGGCAAATGCCGGGCCGATACCGCTCCCGATGAAAAGAGTTTTATTTCCGCTAACGCATTATTTGCAAATCTTTCCTATGTGTTACTTTCCACCCCGAAGAGGAGCATATCCTAAAACCGGGTTTCCGTATTGTTGTATTTTCCTAATTTATGTAATTATATTTATACTATTGTTGTCAAATCTTTCCGGAAATAAAACATTTAAACTGAAACTGAACTGGCACGCAAGATTACTTCGCTCCTGAAGACGCTCCCTGCAACGGGAGAGAAACGTTGGACCAAAAATATCTCTCCCGCAGTCTAACCCGAGAACCACCTCTGCATCATAATAAACAACTGATGAAGGCTCCTCAAGAGTATTTTTAAACACTTTAGACTATATTTCCATAGACTTTGGCCACCTCAACGATCAATCCACTTACACAACTCTCACTAACGATCTGATTCCCATTGTAATGCGATCATTTCAGAGAGTAAAAATCATTCGCCTTGACAAGGATTATGACTGAGAAACTACTCTCCACTCTTATATCATATAGTGAAAGAAAAACCTTAAAATTATTGATATGTAACGCTATGAACTAAATAATGAAAGCCAAATCTAAGCAAGGAGAAAACATAAGGTCAAACGTAGGTCAATTAAGGATAGAAAATAATTCCGTGGAAGTCTAGTATTGAATAGAGTTATTAATGAGTTGGTCGATATTGAAAGATTGTCGGAATGAGGAATCTTTATATTGAATAATATGATGAGGCATTTTTGTATAATAAAACGACACAAGGACTTTTCCCGTGTTGAGTGATACATATGTGATAAAAGCCAAGGTGAAGGCAGTCAAATTGCGTGAATTTAAACTAGAAGTAAATATTAACGGATTTCAAAATGAAAACTGTCAATTTTTGCAAAAATGCGCCTGACTCCTTGAGTAAAATGACGACGGTGCATACGAAATATGAAATTTGACAAACTTGAAATGCCATTTTCTATTCCATCTGTTTCAAAGCCAGGCTGTGAATGAACCTTTCAATACGCCCTCAATAAAATATAGAAAATCTATGAAATTTGGGTACATTTATTTTTTATATTGTGACATTATTTTTTAAGCTCGATACTTCTCCTTGCGTTTCTACATCATTTTTAGGCCGTCAAAAAAGTAGGTTTTCGGAAGGTCCTTAAAATTAGCAACTGTGTTATAGATTACCTCCTCGATCATCTACATCTACATAATACCCCGCAAGCCGCCGCAAGGGCGTGTGGCGGGGGATGTTAGGTCACCACCCAAAAAAGGAAAAAAGAAATACCGCATTCAAAACCAACACACACATGCAAACCCCAATCCACAGCAGTGCACACATTCATCGTAACATCCCATCATTCGACGCGCATGCAAACACACATCTACCTCCCTTCACTCCAAAAGCATGCAAGTACATACGCTTAACTACAACAAATAATTTTACCCCAGGATGCAGCAAGAAATTAATCACGAACGTGCAAGCTAGTTTCTAGATCGATGTAAACCATTTCCTTCCGAGCCATTTTCCGTGTTTGAAAATAAATAAAAGGTACTGTTGTCAAAACCTGTTGAATACGGTGGATTTTGTAATAATCCAAGCTCTAATTCCATAAAAATTCGCCATCGAAACCACTCAAGTGTGACAATTGTACGAGGCGTATTCTTAAAGTAAACACCGTTTGCTTATATTTAAATATTGGCCCTTCAGAACACAGTTTTGCTCCTGCAGCGCAATCTACTGACTCATTGAGAAGCTATAGCAGCATTTGTTTGGTTTCAGAAGTCGTTTGCTTGTCCATGCATGCAAATAACAATGTCCACGACAATCGTTGATCCCGCCAGCTGTGAAGCTGCGATTCTTGTATGCAAAAGGATTGTCGGCTGATGAAATTCATCGGGAATTATGCCTAGTTTATAAACCTACAGTTATGAGTGAAGGAAAGGTTAGACAATGGTGCTGTGATTTTGAAAATGGACGAACAAATGTCCATGACGAAGAGCGAAGTGATAGGCCCAGTATTCTGACCGATGAAATTCTTTCGCAAGTGGAACAAAAACTGCGATGTGATCGTCGATTGGCAATTAATGGCCTGGCTGAACAATTTCCTCAACTTGGACGCACTACTGTCTACAATATTGTTACGGAAAACCTCGGATACCACACATTGCGTACAAGGTGGGTACCGAAAATGCTCACCGACCACCACAAAGAGCAAAGAATGTCCAGTGGACGAGAGTTTTTGGGTCGTTGGGAACTCTTTAAACCACCCACCGTACAGTCCTGACCTTACACCCAGCGACTACTTCCTCTTCTTGCACTTGAAACAGTGGTTCGGTGGACAACGTTTCGAAACCAAAGAGGAACTCAAGAATGGCGTTTTCGATTGGTTCAACCCTCAGGCGGCGAGTTTCTATGCATAGGGGTTAAAGAAGCTGGTGCAGCGGTACGAAAAATGCTTAGAAGTGAACGGCAATTATGTAGATAAGTGAAGTAGGTTTGTAGCTAACTAAAAGTGCCAATAAAATGTCTTTCATATGAGTATATTTTTTCCTGTGACCAAACGGGCTTTACTTTATGAACACGCCTCGTATATGACCTATACTTATGTAATTAGTTATAGCCATCTATCGATGTAAATACTATTATTCACATGTAGACATGGATTACAAAATATAGAAAATATTCGGGAACAAAAAGGTATCTAGAAAATATAGGTGCCAGGTATAGTATTTAATATAGTATCTAATAGCATTTAAGGATATCATAGTGCCTATTCACACTGGTGCCTTCCGTGCTTGTAGAAGTGTTATATTTCAAAATAAAGTAGAGAACCTAATCAGCAATTTACTTTAACATTTTCTAATGAGGGGTTGGGCTACAGGAGTTTACTTTATTCCAAAATATTTACATTCGGACGAACTTCCACTTCTGAATGGCCAAGCAGATGTAGAAGTTTCTTTTCGGCTACACAAGCCGCCAACCACCAGGCAATGTGCTTGAGGGAAATTCAAATCAATGAATTCTAAATCAAATAGTACATTCTACTAGATCATTATTCATTTTTCATTTCATCATTTTTTCCGCGTCTAGGTAACAATTAGTTTAACTCAATTGCATGCACTTTCACTAGCCTCCTGTGTGTTGTGTCAGAACCCTTCCCGCATGCCCGAGCGTCTTTACGAACTTCATGCTCCACCCTTCCATCCCTTGTCCCTCCCCGCGGGTGTGCCCTCCTCCCACCTGCAGCGTTGGGCCAGATTCCTCACCTTGGGTGGGAGAGAGTTTTGTATGGAACGCTCTTGTGGTGGTGGTGTTTCGCCTGGCTACTTGCTATAAACTAGCTGGCACGTTCGTGATAGGTTTCTTGCTGCATCCTAGGGTGGAATTATTTGTTGTAGGTAAGCGTATGTACTTGCATGCTTTTGGAGTGAGGATAGGTAGATGTGTGGTTGCATGCGCGTCGAATGATGGGGTGTTGCAATGAATGTGTGCACTGTTGTGGATTGGGGTTTGCATGTGTGTGTTGGTTTTGAATGCGGTGTTTCTTTTTTCCTTTTTCTTTTTTCCTTTTTCTTTTTTCCTTTTTTTGGGTGGTGGCCTAACACCCCCCGCCACACGCCCTTGCGGCGGCTTGCGGGGTATTATGTAGATGTAGATTATAAAAAGCCATAAACACAGTAGTCAACCCGAAGGCCGGTTCGGTAAAGTTCACCCAGTACAAAACCCGACGGAGTGTGAAGTACACACATCAGGGTTGGGGTGTCAGTCCTTCTTCGTCTATCTTTATAAACAATAAAATGTAAAATATATTATTTTAATACAATTATTATCAATAAGGTATCAAAATACGTATCTTTTAATTCAAGATGACCTGCCATTAAAAAGGACAAAATAAGATTAGATAAATTAATGGCAACAGAATAATTTAGTTAAATGATAATACTTTTTCGCCCATTTCACTGGAAAAATCTTATCTTCAACATACCGTTTTAGCATCTAATCGCTTTAATTCGACATGTGGATTATGAGTAGAACGATATTTGAAACAAACGAAAGAAATTATGCGTAGATAGAATGAAAAATGTCAAGGAAATCTAATGGAACATCGCACATTTGGCTAAAAATCATAATATAATGCTGCTTTTACAGAAACTCTGTTTCGCAGAGTTTCGAATTACTTAAGCAGATATCAGTTATCAATGGTTAGGGAAAGGTGGGAAGAAGGCCATATATGGGCTGATTCGTAGTATCTATGAGGAAGGAATCTGGCCGGAAGATTTTGTGAGATCGGTGTTAGTTCCTATTCCAAAAAAGGCAAAGGCTTCGTCATGTGAGGATTACAGAACAATAAGTTTGATATCCCACGCAGCTAAAGTTATTCTCAGGATCATCAACAAAAGGATAGAGAGTAAGGCAAATGATTACTTAGGGGATGATCAGTTTGGGTTCAGGAAAGGAAGAGGTACGCGTGATGCCATTGCAGTAATGAGATCACTAGTCGAGAGGAATATAGAATACAATCAGGACGTTTTTGCCTGTTTTGTAGATTTCGAAAAAGCGTTTGATAGAGTGAATTGGGAAAAATTAATGCGTGTATTGCAGAAAATAGGAATGGATTGGAGGGACAGGAGACTGATCCGCAACCTGTACATGTCTCAGACTGCTCAGGTGCGAGTGGGGAACGGAGAGTCCGGATGGGCAGTGTTAGGAAGAGGTGTAAGGCAGGGTTGCCCATTGTCACCGGTACTGTTCAACGTATATGTAGAGGAAATGATTAAAGAGGCATGGGAAGAACTGGAGGTAGGAATGAAAGTCGAAGGGGAATTCGTAAAATCGGTTAGGTTTGCTGATGACCAAGCATTAGTTGCTCAGTCAGCCAAGGGTTTGCAAGCATTGTTGAGTGAATTGGAGGTTCAGTGCGATAAATATGGGATGAGAATAAATATTAATAAAACAAAGGTTATGCGATTTTCCAGAAAGAAAAAGGCTAAGCTAAATATTAAAATAGGCGGGGAAAAAATAGAGCAGGTAGAACAGTTTACATATCTCGGAAGTGTTTTGGACCAACACGGTCAAAGTGGTAGGGACGTAAGGAGAAGAATTGCGCTAGGCAAGGAGGCTTTCTCAAGGAGGAGGGAGTTGATGACGGGGACGTTGAGTAGGGATGTTAAGACAAGACTCGTAAAAACTCTGATATGGAGCGTAGCTATGTACGGCGCGGAAACGTGGTCGCTGAAGCAGGAGGATAGACGTAGATTGGAGGCTTTTGAAATGTGGGTGTGGAGAAGAATGGAAAAGGTGAAATGGACCGAAAGGAAAACAAATGAGGAAGTACTAGAAATGGTGGGGGAGGAGAGGGGTTTGTTGAGAGAAATCCTATGGAGGCAGGAAAAATGGATGAAGGGCGTATTGAGCGGTAGTGGAATGTTGAAGAGGGTAATAGAGGGAAGAATGTTGGGCAAGCGAGGTAAGGGTAGGAACAGGATAGGGATGTTGGACGAGATGAAGGGAGGAAAGAAGTACACCGAGATGATGAGGGACCTGATATAGATTAGTTTGCTAGGTGGGGAGTCACAAAATGTTTGTTTGATAGTTGGGTCCATCCAAAAACCTACCTTAACCGGTAGATTACCTAAAAAAAAAATACCAGTTATCAAAAGTTTGGGGTGTGTTTTTAAGCTTTTTTGCAGCAAATGCTAGTTTTGTAACATGATTTTTTTAAATATGCTCTCATTAAACTATTTTTCTTTCCGATCATATAAGATTGTATATTTTCAAGTTATCTTTTCTCGTAAATACAGTGAGGGGTTAAGTAGTTTCTTATAACTAAGAAAATATCTTTTTCGTTTATAATCATGCTGCTTGAGAGAACTTTCATTGCCTATTTAAATTCATGAATTACACGTAAAAAAGTTTGAGAAGCTTTCTCATGTTGATAACATATTAAGTCGATGTTCAGTTGTATCATAACAGTACTCAAGGCCATAATTTTTTCTGCAACGGAAAAATAAAAACCATTAGACCAAATATTTGAATAACTGAACCTTAAGGAGTAAAGGTAAACGCGTTGTATATCTCGGACGTCATTGGTGACGTAGAAAGGAACATATTCAAGCAAATTATTGGAAATTAGAACCTGGCGGTGCTTGATAGCTAAATTTGTAAGAGTATTGATTTTAAAACTTAAATAGCCAAAAACCAATGGAGATATTGTCGAGCAAAATGAGATAGGCTATGACCTCATTTATTACTCAAACTATTTAACATTATACACGCATGCGTTGATGTGAATATGAGTGTGTTGAGAAAAATATATGGAAATTTCATAAATCAAGGATGAATGAACCTTTTTTACATACTGCATTGCAGGTATTGGGAGACGGTTGTATGATCTACGGCATAGGTACCGTGAATGTAATGAAAATAATCTATCCACCTGAAAGGATTTTCTTAAATTGTGACTTTTATATATATATATATATATATATATATATATATATATATATATATATATATATATATATATATATAATTTAATAAAAATAAAAATATATTTGGAACCTTGTCAGCCCAAGTTCTCTGCCATAGAGTATTTTTTACCCTATAGAGGAAGGGTGAAATTGGTGGGCTATACAACAAGGTTAAGTTATTATCGGTAATTAAAAAGGCATGATCTGTGGTAACAGTTAAAGATAAGTGGGGTAAGAAAGTAGTTGAACCAGAAAAAATCCAAGAGTGATGGAAGGAATATATAGAAACACTGTATGGCAGAGAACTTAGGCCGACAAAGTTAGACATAGAAAAGGAACATGACGTAGAAGAAGATAGCTTAGGTCCAGGCATACTCGACGATGAAATAGAAAGGGCATTAAAGGAGATGAAAGCAAATAAGGCCGGGGGGGTGGACAACATTCCTGTAGAAATTTTGAAATGGTTAGGGAAAGGTGGGAAGACAGCCATATATAAACTGATTCGTAGTATTTATGAGGAAGGAATCTGGCCGGAAGATTTTGTGAGGTCAGTGTTAGTTCCTATTCCCAAAAAGGCAAATGCTACATCATGTGAGGATTGCAGAACAATAAGTGTGATATCCCACGCAGCTAAAGTTATTCTCAGGATCATTAACAAAAGGATAAAGAGTAAGGAAAATGATTACTTAGGGGATGATCAGTTTGGGTTTAGGAAGGGAAGAGGTACGCGTGATGCCATTGAGACCACTAATCTAGAGGAATAAAGAATACAATCAGAACGTTTTTGCCTGTTTTGTAGATTTCGAAAAAGCGTTTGATAGAGTGCATTGGGAAACATTAATGCGTGTATAGCAGAAAATAGAAATGGATTGGAGGGACAGGAGACTGATCCGCAACCTCTACCTGTCTCAGACTGCTCAGGTCCGAGTGGGGAACAGAGAGTCCGGAAGGGCAGTGTTAGGAAGAGGGGTAAGGCAGGGTTGCCCATTGTCACCGGTGCTGTTCAACGTATATGTGGAGGAAATGATTAAAGAGGCATGGGGAGAACTGGAGGTAGGAATGAAAGTCGGAGGGAAATTCGGAAAATAGGTTAGGTTTGCTGATGACCAAGCATTAGTTTCTCAGTCAGTTAAGGGGTTGCAAGCATTGCTGAGTGAATTGGAGGTACAGTGCGATAAATATGGGATGAGGATCAATGTTAATAAAACAAACGTTTTGCGATTTTCCTGAAAGAAAAAGGTTAAGCTAAACCTTAAAATAGGAGGGGAAAAATAGAGCAGATATAACAGTGTACATATCTCGGAAGTGTTTTGGAAAAATACGGTGAAAAGAGTAGGGGCGTAGTAGTACGGAGGGGCGGAGTAGTACGGAGAAGAATTGCGCTAGGCAAGGAGGCTTTCTCAAGGAGGAGGGAATTGATGACGGGAACGTTGTGTAGGGAGGTTAAGACAAGAATCGTAAGAACTCTGATATGGAGCGTAGCTATGTACGGCGCGGAAACGTGGCCGCTGAAGCAGGAGGATTGACGTAGATTGCAGGCTTTTGAAAAGTGGGTGTAGAGAAGAATGTAGAAGGTGAAATGAACCGAAAGGAAAACAAATGAGGAAGTACTGGAGATGGTGGGTGAGGACAGGGGTTTGTTGAGAGAAATTCTATGGAGGCAGGAAAAATGGATGAAAGGCGTATTGAGCGGTAGTGGGATCTTGAAGAAGGTAATAGAGGAGAGGATTTTGGGCTAGCGAGGGAAGGGCAGGAAGAGGATAGGGATATTGGACGGGATGAAGGGAGGAAGGAAGTACACAGAGAAGAAGACCTGATGTAAAGTAGGTTTTCTTAGGAGTCACAGAATATTTATTTTTTAGTTATGTCCATCCAAAAACCTACCTTAACCGGTAGACTACCTAATAAATATGGAAAGAGTTTTGATTAGTTATCAATTGTTTATCTATTAATTATCTATTTCAATACAGCTTATCATTTTCATAGTTCGTCTGGAGTTATCTTTTTTTTGTTTTTAAAATAACGAATAACACAAACACATCTCACTTCGACATTTCGGTAATCCCAGCCACCTTCATTGACTCAATGTACAAGAAGTCACTGTGTGACTCGTACTATGACCCTAGAACCATAAACACGGTAATCCATCTGAAGTTCCTTTTGGTTTGTAATGTCAAGTATACCCAGTACTAAGACCGATGGCGTGAGAAATTCACTCATGAGGGTAGGGGGACATGGAGATGGCACCCAACAATTCATATAGCTAGGGTTGACCCTTAGGGAGTGCCCAGAGAAGATTTCCCGGGATTTGAACCCAGGCCATCCAATCAATAGTCCAACGATCAACCCCTAGGACTACCAAGAAGAACAAAGACATGCAAAAGCCACATGGTAAAAACTTCATGCAAAAACCCAGCAACCCAAACTTGCAAACACACAAAATATTGACTATCATACTCATGCACCTACAAATGATGTCTTTACAATGTTTAATTTATTTCCAACTTGTAAATTAATTTTTTTAATATTTCTCAGTGACTTTGGTTTCTTACTGTTATGATTTCTAATTGTTCTGGTAAGGATCAGTATTTGAATCTATCTGTATTAGAATCCATCTCACCATCCATCCAACTCATATTTTATCTTTGTTGTCTAATCTACCTAAGACCTGCGGGGCCATTATAATTCATATATAGTATCATCTTTGTACTCGTTGGTTCTGAATATTTCTAAGTCTATCTCTAATAATTAAGTCTTGCCTGTTCTCTTCGTATTTCAAGTGGTTCCCAGCCTAAATCCCTTTAAATTACGATATTTTTCAAACCAAATCTTATTTAAAATAATTTCCAAGGGGAATATGTTATATGGGCTATCTTCCAATAAGATATTTAATAGAGATATTCCACCTGGCTGAATTTAGGATAAAGCTGGAACGAAATAACACGGTCTGCATGCCCGCCGAACATCGATTTCACATAAGAGTTCAGGCATTCACCGGTAGGTAGCAGAACAGGGAGAGGGAGTAGTGAAACTCCACCATGCGGGGTTTGGGTAAACTGCTTATAACGAAAGTTATAACTGCAGATTTATAGAAAAATTAAATAAATTATTTTAGAGCTTTCATGCGCATAAAATTCCTGTTTTATCAGTTATCTAACTCCTTATTTCAATGGCTGTCAATCACCATTTTCTGAAACAGAACATCAACAACCAACAATAATTTCTTGTGATATTTCCGGTAGCACCACCATTGTACCCAGATCATAAAATCTTGAAATTGAATCTTGAAATTTTTTCTACCATACGTTATTTCATATATTTTTCTTCTTGATCCGTATGGATTGTAAATATAATCGATAAAGGTACTTCCAGAATGATAAAAATGAATTTATCTTTTTATCTAAGTTTTGTAGGTAATGAGCTAGAAGAATAAATACTACATGCATCTATTGCACGCAACATGAACACATAGATCGATATTCTTTATGTGGTACAGGTTAGTATCAAGAGTATTAAATTTCAAATATTTCCCGGGTTGTCCGTTTCATTTAAAAGTTATCCGTCGAAAGTGTCATTATTGAGCCAATTATTTTTCCTACATTTTTTATCCAAATTTTGGGCAGTTTATCTTGACAAAATCACCATGGATGAATTGTAAAACACGATCCACTACACTTAAAGAAATAATTTCTGAGATGAATGTATGTCATATTTCAAAATGTTAGTGTGGTTGGCATGTAATTCTATATTTGATTCTTCAACTTCTGAAATTTTTGTAGGTGCCAAATGTTCTTCCATGGAAACCACACCCCCATGTCCCTTCTTACTTATCAAAATGAACCTGATGGAAACTATGGAAAGTGAATATATCTAATATGCTGAGAGTATTAATTGTAAAAATGTGAAGAGCACGTGTTTGTGAACTTTATCTTCAAGAAAATAAAAGCTTGAGGGAATTTTCGAAGCAGTCGCCATGCCACACGTAGGTCCTTCGAGAAGGAAGAATTCCACCCCGAAAGGTACGGAGTTGGTAGACTGAATTCCTCAATGCCACAGCTTGTGTTTTCCGCTCCTGTTACTCAATTCATCTTCCATCTCCCCTTGCCCCCGACTCATATTTTCGCCCGACCCACCCCAACCCCGCACTCCGCCCCCGTCCACCGAGCTATAACACGCCATCGCCCGAACACACCATTCCTCTGCTCTCTCGCATTCCTCACATCACCTTCCTTCCTTCTTTCCCTCGGAATCAAATTCCCGAAATGTCTAGTCCGCCCATGCCCCACCCCCACCCCCAAGACCCCGCCCCGACCCCGAGTAGCCCCCGCACTCGTCATCACCCATCCCCTTCCCATTTTCCACCCGCTCTCCACGCCAAAAGCAGGCTCCGCGCAACGCCGAGACCACTACTCAGCATGCTTCCTCCCGCCGCCCTTCACTTTTCCCCCGGCCCTCCGCAGCCCTCCCGACCAAGTTCTTATCTTATTGAACCTTTAAGATTCTCCCTCCAGCACTCCTGGGACTTCGGTTTGAATCGTGTCCCACACCGGCGCCAAACCCTCGCTAACGGCCCCTTCGCTATACCTTTCCACCAACTTCCCACGGTTCCTTTTTCACCAAAACCCGCCCACCGCCCCAACCTGACTCCCTCCGTCCTTTCTACCCACATCTTCTCACGCAACGGTACCTGACTATGGTGACGTGTCCCATTTTTCACGTCTCTACCCTTGTTTTGGCAATTCATACTTTCTCTGCATACATAGAACAGATATAAGTGTTGTATTCATGAATATTCTGACATTGCAATTTCAATGGCTTTCAATACCAGCATTTACTTATGATTAATCACTCGTATCTTTACCGATGTGCACTCAGAAATCTTTTGAAAAGTTTTTCTGAATTTAGAATTCCTGCGCAATCGACAAAATTGAATTATGTAGAAAGAGTAATCGAAGCACACGTATAATCCCGTTCCCTCGCGAAAGTGCATTAGGCCATAATACTCCATCTTATTTAAATTATTGAAAGTGCTGTTTAAATTAACATCTACATCTACATCTACATAACACATTTATTTATGCTCTTTCTACAGACCCCCAGACTCAGATTTTCAAACACTTAATACCCTCAATGAACAAATAAATAGATTTACACGCAAAAATAATAAATGCATCAATATAATTGGTGGTGACTTCAACCTCCCTGGTATCGACTGGGATAGCAATAGCGTTAAATCTCGGACCCGTGATCGCGAATCTTGCAATTCCTTACTAAAATTGGTTCAAAGAAACTCGCTTCATCAAGCAGTACGCACTCCCACCCGTGGAAAGAACATATTGGACTTATTTCTTACGAACACACCGGAACGCATTAATAGTGTATCAACCGACGAGGGTATAAGTGACCATAAATCTGTTATTATCAACTTGAACGTAGAAATAAAAAAGAATGTCAAGCCAAAAAGAAAAATTTATAATTATCACAAAGCAGATTTTGAAACTTTTGCCAGCCATTTAAACTCTTCACTACACGATTTCAAAACGCGCTTAAGTCTTGCCACCGTGGAAGAAACTTGGACAAAGTTTGTCCAAATTATGCAAAAAGGAATAACAGATTTCATCCCTGTAAAATACGTTAAAGCAAATCGCGACCCAAGGTGGTACAACAAAGGCGTTAAAAAAGCCCTTCGAAAGCAAAGAATGTTACACTCTAGGGTAAAGAAAGCAGGTCTGAACTCATCACCCTTGGACAATAAACAGCTTTTGGACAAGTATAGATCCTCTAAAATTGAAACTAAAACACAATTACGTAGCGCTTTGCAAGATTTTAAACGTAAAGTACTCTGCGAGTATTTGAACACTGACCCCAAAGCTTTCTGGTCATATGTTAGGGAAATAAATGGCGGTCAACAAACCGTGGCTTGCTTAAGGGACTGCAACAATATCATTCATACTGACAGTGAAGCTAAAGCCAACATTCTAAACGAATTCTTCCAGAGCGTCTTCACGAACGATGTAGCTACCGCGTATCTCCAAGAAACAATATATACTGAACCCATGACAAAAATAACAGTGGACGAGCAAGGAATTGCCAAATTGCTCAAAGACATCAAACCAAACAAATCCCCGGGTCCCGAAAATATACCAGCTCGGGTGCTAAAACACTTAGCTCCTAACATCGCCCCGTATCTCGAATTTATATTTAACAAATCACTCACTGAGTGCAAAGTCCCTAAGAATTGGAAAACCGCGCAAATAACGCCTATTTTTAAAAGTGGTGACAGGGAGGACCCCAGCAATTACAGACCCATTTCTCTCTCTTCAATAAGTTGCAAAATTTTAGAGCACATAATTGTCAGTTCCATAATGAGACATCTTGATAACATTAACTTTTTAAGTGACAATCAACACGGATTCATAAAAACCCGCTCATGCGAGACCCAATTAGGATTGTTCACACATGACTTACTTTTATCGGGTGAAAGTGGTAGGCAAGTGGATGCGATCTTTTTAGACTTTCAAAAGGCATTTGATAAGGTTCCGCATGGTAAACTCATCCATAAATTAAAGGGCGCAGGTATACACAAGGGGGCAATAAATTGGGTTGAAGACTTCCTTTCAGACCGGGAACAGAGGGTAGTCCTTGACGGCGCTAGTTCTACCAGCGTAAGAGTCACCTCGGGGGTTCCTCAGGGAAGTGTTATCGGACCGTTACTATTCTTGATTTTTGTTAACGATCTGAACCGCAAAGTGAAAAGTAAGATAAGGATGTTCGCGGATGACACAGTGATTTATCGGGAGATATCTGGGGATGAGGATCGTTTAATTCTAGCACGTGATTTAAATACCATTAATGAATGGTGTTCAAAATGGGGATTGCCTTTAAATCTTAATAAATGTTCGGTGGTAAATTTCTTTAAAAGATCCACGGGATTAGTTTACAAATTAGCTGGAGTTGACCTTGAAGTAGTTGATTCGGTGAAATACCTAGGTGTTACATTCACTAAAGACTTAACTTGGGGGACCCATATACGTAAAGTCTGCGGGCAAGCATATAAAAAATTAGGATTTATTAGACGCATTGTCGGTAGAAGTGACTCCAAGTTCAAGGAACGTTGTTATCACGCTCTTGTAAGGCCCCATTTAGAATATGCATGTAGCGTATGGGATCCGTGTGAAAAAGGCCTCATTCATCTACATACATCTACATCTACATAATACCCCGCAAGCCGCCGCAAGGGCGTGTGGCGGGGGGTGTTAGGCCACCACCCAAAAAAAGGAAAAAAGAAACACCGCATTCAAAACCAACACACACATGCAAACCCCAATCCACAACAGTGCACACATTCATTGCAACACCCCATCATTCGACGCGCATGCAACCACACATCTACCTATCCTCACTCCAAAAGCATGCAAGTACATACGCTTAGCTACAACAAATAATTTTACCCCAGGATGCAGCAAGAAATGTATCACGAACGTGCAAGCTAGTTTCTAGCAAGTAGCCAGGCGAAACACCACCACCACAAGAGCGTTCCATACAAAACTCTCTCCCACCCAAGGTGAGGAATCTGGCCCAACGCTGCAGGTGGGAGGAGGGCACACCCGCGGAGAGGGACAAGGGATGGAAGGGTGGAGCATGAAGTTCGTAAAGACGCTCGGGCATGCGGGAAGGGTTCTGACACAACACACAGGAGGCTAGTGAAAGTGCATGCAATTGAGTTCAACTAATTGTTACCTAGACGCGGAGGGTGGCAAGTGGCATTTTTGTTATCTCCGAGTGTAACCCTAGAGTTGTTATCCCGTATTGTCCGTGGGAAGAAGGAGTCCTTGAGTCTGCAAGTCCTGGCATCTATTTCCCGAATTTTGTACACATGATCCAAGCGACCTATATATGTTGGAGAGCGAATAATTTTCGAGACCTCGGTGCTGAAACATGCGGATCCGAATTTATTTAGTAAGTTTAACCTAGCATTGAGTCGTCTTTCTTCCAATGATTCCCATCCCAACTCCATAAGCATTTCAGTGACGCTTTTCGTTTTATCGTAACAGTTTTCCACGAAACGAGCTGCCCGGCGTTGGACCTTCTCAATTTCCCGAATGAGGCCTTTTTCACACGGATCCCATACGCTACATGCATATTCTAAATGGGGCCTTACAAGAGCGTGATAACAACGTTCCTTGACCTTGGAGTCACTTCTACCGACAATGCGTCTAATAAATCCTAATTTTTTATATGCTTGCCCGCAGACTTTACGTATATGGGTCCCCCAAGTTAAGTCTTTAGTGAATGTAACACCTAGGTATTTCACCGAATCAACTACTTCAAGGTCAACTCCAGCTCATTCGGGAAATTGAGAAGGTCCAACGCCGGGCAGCTCGTTTCGTGGAAAACTGTTACGATAAAACGAAAAGCGTCACTGAAATGCTTATGGAGTTGGGATGGGAATCATTGGAAGAAAGACGACTCAATGCTAGGTTAAACTTACTAAATAAATTCAGATCCGCATGTTTCAGCACCGAGGTCTCGAAAATTATTCGCTCTCCAACATATATAGGTCGCTTGGATCATGTGTACAAATTTCGGGAAATAGATGCCAGGACTAGCAGACTCAAGGACTCCTTCTTCCCACGGACAATTCGGGATAACAACTCTAGGGTTACACTCGGAGATAACAAAAATGCCACTTGCCACCCTCCGCGTCTAGGTAACAATTAGTTGAACTCAATTGCATGCACTTTCACTAGCCTCCTGTGTGTTGTGTCAGAACCCTTCCCGCATGCCCGAGCGTCTTTACGAACTTCATGCTCCACCCTTCCATCCCTTGTCCCTCTCCGCGGGTGTGCCCTCCTCCCACCTGCAGCGTTGGGCCAGATTCCTCACCTTGGGTGGGAGAGAGTTTTGTATGGAACGCTCTTGTGGTGGTGGTGTTTCGCCTGGCTACTTGCTATAAACTAGCTGGCACGTTCGTGATAGGTTTCTTGCTGCATCCTAGGGTGGAATTATTTGTTGTAGGTAAGCGTATGTACTTGCATGCTTTTGGAGTGAGGATAGGTAGATGTGTGGTTGCATGCGCGTCGAATGATGGGGTGTTGCAATGAATGTGTGCACTGTTGTGGATTGGGGTTTGCATGTGTGTGTTGGTTTTGAATGCGGTGTGTCTTTTTTCCTTTTTCTTTTTTCCTTTTTTTTGGGTGGTGGCCTAACACCCCCCGCCACACGCCCTTGCGGCGGCTTGCGGGGTATTATGTAGATGTAGATGTAGATGAACACCCCGCAAGCCTCCGCAAGGGCGTGCGGCGGGGGGGTGTTAGGCCACCACCCAAAAAAAAAGGAAAAAAGAAAAAGGAAAAAAGAAACACCGCATTCAAAACCAACACACACATGCAAACCCCAATCCACAACAGTGCACACATTCACTGCAACACCCCATCATTCGACGCGCATGCAACCACACATCCACCCATCCTCACTCCAAAAGCATGCAAGTACATACGCCTACCTACAACAAACAATTCCACCCCAGGATGCAGCAAGAAACCTATCACGAACGTGCCAGCCAGTCTACAGCAAGTAGCCAGGCGAAACACCACCACCACAAGAGCGTTCCACACAAAACTCTCTCCCACCCAAGGTGAGGAATCTGGCCCAACGCTGCAGGTGGGAGGAGGGCACACCCGCGGAGAGGGACAAGGGATGGAAGGGTGGAGCATGAAGTTCGCAAAGACGCTCGGGCATGCGGGAAGGGCTCTGACACAACACACAGGAGGCTAGTGAAAGTGCATGCAACTGAGTTCAACCAATTGTTACCCAGACGCGGAGGGTGGCAAGTGGCACTTTTGCCATCTCCGAGTGCAACCCTAGAGCTGCTATCCCGCATTGTCCGTGGGAAGAAGGAGTCCTTGAGTCTGCTAGTCCTGGCATCCATCCCCCGAATTTTGCACACATGATCGAAGCGACCCATATATGTTGGAGAGCGAACAACTTTCGATGGTTAATAGAAGTCATGCGATTATAGAATTACTATTTTGGGAAAAAAGAGCCTGAAAAATTGGATCCATCTTGAAAGATGAAGAAAACTCGCAGCATTTCATTAGGAATCATACGCTGAGTATTTATCATTAGTACCTATTATATTTTGGTCCAATCCTTTGGTTTATTTTGCACTGCAAATGTCTAATTTCCAATAGTAGACGTCTACTAGTAAACGTCTACATAGAAAGTTAAGGTTGATCATCCAGAAGACTTTATCTCGTCTATGCAATATACATATCCTTATTCGTAGTATGATACTGGGTGAGGTAATATGAAATGTTTTATGCTATTTAACTCATAGGTACGAGTCGTATGTTCTTATCCTGGGTGTCTACATATCATATGTACATGCATATTTAAGCTCGAACTCATGGGAAAATTATTTGAAATTTGGATAGTTATTAGTTAAATTCGGTCTCAATATAATCAAAATTTGATTTTTTATTGCGATTCTACCCTTTTCTTTTTTATACGCATATGAAAATATCAAATTGTATCCTGGTATTTCTATATTGTCCAAAAGTAATTCGGCGTAATATTGCGTCACAACTCTTTAGGAGAATATTATCAAACAACTTTTTGCGTGAAGGTTTGGATCAAGGTAAAATTTAGAAGATATCTTAGCAGAACTTTTGTATATTTTTTAAATATTACAACACTATTTTGAATGTTTCTATATACATTTTTAAGATAATTTTATTTTTTCTTTTTCTATTTTGGTATTATTGAGATTAATCTGTCATCATTGTATATTTAGCTAATTACTTCATCTGCATTACTTCACAGTTAATATCGATCTTCCGCATGATAATTACGTTGAGGGCATTTTCAATCATTCCATAAAGAGATTCCATATATTTTTGACCGCGTGAAAGATGCTGACAAGTAAAATAGGGCAGGGGAATTTTTTTCGTTATTGTATCTTAATCATCAGTCTTTCAAATCAAAGATTGGTCGACTGCGGCCCCAAATATTCCCCCATTCAACAATAAGTTTATTACTTCGTGTATCTCTACTCTTCTACTTTCCTCTTTATTTTCCCCTTGATCATTGATAAGAGCGTTATTCATTGAATTTTCCCTCTTTCATACGAGTACTTGCATTAACAGGTTCATTATTAATCAAAGATATCTCATTCATCCGGTCCTTTTTTCTTATTATCATACAGTTTTTCCTCTCATATTCAACGGAATACTAATTTAATACCGACCTTATGAATCTGTCCATTTGGTCCAAAAAATTTGCTTCCATAATCAATTTTGGAAAGTTTCTTTTCTCCACTGGTCCCTTTATTGAATAAGGATAAATCACTTGCTTTCCCTATGTCCTTCTTCTTTATGAATCCCAATTGAATTTTTAACAAGTTGTTAATTTAATGTTGGTATTTTGGATACACGAATTTAGGATATTAATTCTAGGCTCGATTTTCCTTGCCTTTGCCAGTTCTATTATTTTTACTATTGAAATCATTATACAGTTCATAAAGTCGTCCTTAGGTTTCCCAAATACTTTGCTGACTTTTATTAATCCAACCGATATGTGCTTAACTGTCCTTCGGGTACATTGATTTCCCCGGTAATTTCTTCGCTTCTGGGTGCCTTTTTTTCAATTCTTTTACTGCTCTGTTAAATATCCTTCTGAGATAATCTAGACCGCATTCATGTCTGACTGACTTATCACATCATATCTCTACGTCACATGCTCCGGAAAAATAAAAATATGATTTTGACAAAGCTCGAATAATATTTGGCATCATAATGGGATTCGAAGACGAAGAGCAGAGCAAATCATTTCTCAGGAGTTGGTAAGTTTGGATCCAGGAAGGGGAGAGACACGTGATGCCGTTGCAATTATGAGATCACTACTGAAGATTTATACAGAATGCAATCAGGGTGTCTGCTACGTAGATTTCGAAAATTTGTTTGATATAATTAATTTTCCAGGATTAATGAATGTATTGAGGAAAATAGAATTGAATTGGAGGTATGCGAAACCTTTAAATTTCTCAGATCGCCCATGTGCAAGTGGCGGGAGTGTAAGACAAAGGAGTCCATGATCACCTGCGCTGTTCAACGTATATGTGGAAGGAAATGGTTCGAGGGGCATGGAGAGAATTGAAGATAAGTTTGGAAGGCGTGGTGGAATTCATAATATCAGTTTGGTTTAGTGATAAACAAGTTTTAAATTGTTAGTCAACTTAGGATTTAAAAACACTGCTGAGTGCTTTGAAAAGTTAGTTTGATTACTATGGAATGAGAATAAATGTAAAAAATCAAAGGTTATAAAGTTTTTGAAAGAAAAATTCAAAACATTTTAAAATAGAAGGACTATGAGGAGAGCTACAGCCCGTAAAAACTGGAGCAGGTGAAACAGTTACCCTGTCTCGGAAGTGATTTTTACCATATTGGTACAAGTAGGACCAATGAGGACATAAGGAGATGAATTAGTTTAGACAAAGTAGCTTTTAATAGGTGGAGGGAATTAATGAAAGAGACTTTGAGTAGAACATTTAAAAAAGTTTCATCAAAAGGTTGATTCTTAAAGTAATCTTGCACTGTGCGGAAACATAGTCATTGAAGTTGGGTGGTAGGCGTAAAATGGTGACTCTTGTAACGTGTGTAATGAAAAGAATGGAAAGGGTGAAGTGGATGGATAGAAAAACAAGATAATAAGTGCTATATATGGTTTTAAAAGAGAAGGGATCGTTGGGTGAAATCCAAGGAAGACAGGAACGATGGATGATGAGCATTCAGATGAACAATGGGATGTTGAAGACTGTGATGTCGTAGCGGGAAGAATGTTCGATACAGGATTGTGTTTTGTTAGGAGAGGTAATAAAAAAATTGTCCCTGTAAGATTTTTAACTGCGTAGCTTGTATTCATGAAATACCTATCTGATCCTGTGGAAAATAATAGGGTTTCCCAATGGCCAACTCTAATACTTCACTCAAATTAAAGTTTTCCGGAAATTTCCGAAGAAAATCAAGTCAGCAATTCTTCTGCAAGATAATTCAATGTGATTTTTGAGTGCTTAAAAATTGAATTTTTCCGCTGCTTCTAGTCCCTTGTAACCATTTCTCTGCACATAAAAATGGTGAAACCTTCTGGTGGAGGATTTGACTACGCCATTAGAATGCCACAGTAGTAGTACGAGTATTTACCGCAGAGATTTTATTTTTGGATTGATTTTGTCCTTATCTTCTTTCACCAATTCTTTCATATTTCGTGGAAATGAGAGCGATAGCAAGATCCCGATCAATGTTTCTAAAAACACATATTTGCATTGGATAAGAGCATTTGTAGGCCATATTTCTATTCTAAAATATGTTAGGTCAAAAATAAGTCTTCAGGCTCTAGCAATGAGAAATACACTACAAGTGTATGGGTGCTGAAATAATGGGGGGTGGGGTGGTGAGAACTTCTCCACGCTGTATGATTGTTTTTGCTTATTATTGTATATAATATCAATTCGGTGGAATACTTGGTGAAGGATTTACATTATATGTTCAAAGTTTCAATGCCTTTTAAATGGTAAAACGACATAGAAACTTTTAATTTGTCTTTAATTTTAAACCTTGAAATATTTAGCTATGTCATATTTGTTTACATCAAAAAAAGTTTGGCGATAAATATTACCTCGTGACACAGACGAATGTTCTGACTATTAATATTTGATTCGTTCCATCTGTAGGATTTTCCTTTTTCTTTTTTCCTTTTTTTGGGTGGTGGCCTAACACCCCCCGCCACACGCCCTTGCGGCGGCTTGCGGGGTATTATGTAGATGTAGATGTAGATGTAGGATAAGACTTATTGTTAATAATGATGATACGCTCCATAAATTAAACCGAAAGCCAATAACATTGGATTTGACTTCCGACCGTAACTATATTTTTATCTTTTCGTTCAGGCTAAAGATGCAACTGTCGTTCAGAAGTACTATTTCTTATTATCCTCGCTATCATAGCTCTCTCTATCTGTTCCACATACTCAATTGTGCAGGTGCAAATAAAGATGTTTTCAACTGCGTTCCACTGAAATTATTTCACACTTCCAGCTTAACAATTTTGAGTCAGTGATCTATATATAATTAGAGGGTAAAGCATCAAATTTTTTTCTCGATCGATTTGCTCAGAAATCTTTTATATTATCTTTAAGTGTAATTGTGAATGAAACACCTCGCAATGGATGGACAAATATAAAAAATATGATTTCTAGTGCATTATAGGATTAATGTACATATTTTGGAATTATAATACACTGTTTTCACGCTGGGACTCGGTCCTAATTAATTTCCTAACTCAATTTAACGCATAGCTGGGGATCCAAATATCCCAGTAATCGGTGGCGCTTCAATTAGGGCGACTGAGAATTCCCGAGATTCCGGGTTTTCGGTCCTACCTCGTACGAAGAACGATTATCGCATGATGAGAGGAAAGACGATGAATACTCCAGATAAACCGACGGCACTAAAGATTTTGGGATTCCGCAAAGGTCTATATTTAATCGCTGCATGAATTTCCATATTCCATAATTTCCCCTTTCTGTGGAATTATTTTCCTTGATCGCTCATGAATCTTTTGTGATAAATTTGATGCAAAATTAATGATAGGTTAAGCTTAAGTACATTGGAGTTACAGATATAGCGTTTTATGAGCATTGATCGATTCAAATTTTCTGTTTCAATGTGATTTTTTCCTGTGCGTATATGCGTGTAGATATACATGCATAAACATTAACCAGTTACCTACCACGACATAAAAGTTTGAAAAAAAATTTTCTTAAAGAAAGATACATTGCTCTCTTTCTTTTGATATGCACATTTTAACGTCCAAGAAGTCTTCATTTGAATGTTTCCAGATCTGAGAAACTACGTTCTGTCAACAGTGGAATTTATAGATTGATTAGGTGGTGTCTTAAATTATTCATATGTTTATGGTGCCAATGATGATTATTCTATTATTTTCATAAATATATGTATGTGTGTATAAATACATATATCTTTGAAATGGACTCTTTCCGGTTGCGCACAAATATACAGATATAAAATATTCAACGCACAGAAACACTAAGAAAGGACACTCACAGTATGTATTCGATGGCCCGACCGTCGTCATCATATTCTGATACCGCAACATCAGATTCTGAAACCTTTAGATCAGATTCTGATCAATCTCGGGTCGGGACGGAAACAATAACCGGCACTGGACCATCTACCCTAATATGTGAATTCCACACGCCGCCGGGTTTAGTACTGGGTGAACTCTACCATCACCTACCAAACCGACCTTAGGGTTGATGATAATGTGTTAATGGTTTATAAACATAAATTTTGTTGTGCATATATGTATATACATTCTGGAAAATAATGAATAAAGATCGTAGTGATCAGGTTCACGACTATATCAGAATTACGAACAAAGTGAAGCGATTCTAAAATAATTTAAATCACTCTTAAATTTCGAAGAATACCTAAAAGGTTACCTAAAACAACGGTCGTAGTTACTTTTCTATTATTGGAAATCCAAATGTTTCTCAAAGAATGAAATAACCTTAGGCTCCTGAAATTAGTCGCGGTCGTGAAATCTGTTTTTACCTCTCGTAATATGTAAAGATGCATTCTGTTCACTGTTATATACTTTTCTTATTGATGAAATTCTTGGCTCAGGAAGGCATATAACAGCTTAAAGGTAAGGTGTTCCTATTATCTCTAATCCCTAAGTACTTCCTTAAATGACTTGCACGCAAATTGCTGTTTTAAGCAAAATATACGAATTAATATAAGCGCAATCCTCATTGTCTCAATTTAACTTGGATTTCTGGACATATAAAATAAATTATTCATGGCATATCACATATCAAGTGGCGGGGAACTAAGATATATTTTGTAATTTATTGGCAAGGATAAACCAAATTAGTACGAATAACTATGAGCCACATACATATATTACTTATGTACCCGGATTTTTATTCGTGAATTTAGGGAGTAAAAAAATGGAATTTGAAGCTTTCAACAATGTATTCTATCTACTCAGTCGAGAATTTTTACTCCATGGAATAGAAGTTAACACTATCGTCTGTTAACATTTTTAACTCTAATACCCCCTAAACTCTCTGGCACTGATGAAAAACAAAATTTAGTTCCTTTAAATACACTTATTGTTTCTCTGTTTTAATAATTTGTTAACTAATACTTTTTATGGAAAAATCTCATCCCGCTGATGCATACAAAATAAGGTGCGAAAATCACATCTTCTTTCATTCCTTTAGTTATAAAAAGAATAATTTTCATATTTATTTTCCTTCTTCGTATAAGCGAAGCGACTTTGTAAAAGGAAGTTTTTCTGATTCAACTCTGATGCTCGGTTTTACATTTGGACTCGCTACCAGTCTCTGGTTTTGGACTCCTAACAGTCATTGACCCCGGAAATCGAAGAGCCAATTTTCCTGAAAAGACATCAAATTTATTCTCGTTCCTCGTGGAGCCTTGAGAAGGAAGAAGTTTTGATGAAGGCAGAAGAATGACGCACGTGAAGAAAAGCCAATTTGTTTCTAAAGTCTCGATTGACACTATCGCTCTCTGGCTAAATCTTTTTATTTTGCCTCCTTTTCTCTAATTCCTTCCCTCTTAAAATGAGAAAGGAAATGCCGCGGAACATGGTGAGAAAAATATAATGTCTCAAGAAAAACTTTCCCCAAAAACACACTCCGTGAAACACGAGACGTTGGAAGACAAGCTTGACACTTGCCGGAGTTCAAGTGTGGCGATATGTGGAGTACTCGGATCAACTGCAGGAATTAAATCCGGAATACGGAGTCAAAATTTACTTGCCGATGTATCCTTTCTCTAATTCTTCCCCAACTCAATATTCATGTTTCCATCTTCCCAAAACAGCATTCCTTACCTCCACGAAGGGTCAACTTGCAAACTCGGAGGGCGCACTACTCCACCCACATTTGAATGCTTGTTTAAGCAACAAGGATTTCCCTTCTCTTGGTATGCGTACTGCATAGGGTCACCCAAGACTCTCCGAAACTACTTTTCTCAGTCACATTCCTTTTCCATCACTATACCCCTTCCGTTGTTTTCGTCTCCTCTTCCTTTAGTAGAAAAAATATTTTAATTGAAGTTTCATTGAATTCACAATCTAATATAATGAAAACTTTCATGTATTTTTTAAAATGCTATTTTATGAATATTTCAGCCATTCGTTAATTATTTAAATGATATTTTGATTTTTCTATTATATTTTTACTTTTTCAATGTTCGATAGCTTAATACCAATTGTGCTATCAAGGTAACGTAGATTGCACTTAAATTCTCGGAGAGTTTATGTAACCAGTCATGCTTGAAGCATCGACTCGGCTAGTTGAAGATTCGTGGTTCGAGTCCCGGTAAATAAAATTGTTTTACCCCTATAATCTGCTCCATTCTATCTTCTCCACCATTAATAGTTATGTACTTCATGTATATTCCTATCCATGTCCTTACACTTACTCGTACATCGAAAGGCAATCGGAGATCTTATGATCATTGTACTCGAAATTTCTCTTCGATTCGCGGGTAACCAGGGTTATTTTTGTCCTTCCTTCTTTCACATTTGCTTCGACAGAAGACGCATGACGGCGGTTAACTGCATTGTTGCAATTCCCGAATGCATCTGCCGGGCAACAATACACGTATCTGATGGCTTATTATTCCTTTATTTATTAGTAGTTCTTCGACCGCACCTAGTTCGGGTGAGAGGAGACCGGCCTCTCCCTGGTAGAAGTTTGGTTTGGTGCTGGAAGTCTTATTCTGCGGGCCCGGCGTCGTATTGGTCTCTTTCCCAGAGGTCCACCGGCGTTGATCTATGAGAGAGTGTGTATATAGATATGTATTCATGCACAGAAATACCTTCGAGAGAGAAAGAGTATGTATAAGAGGATACGTACACACGTACGTAGATATAAAAGGACGTAAGCATGTCGTTGGACTGTTTCTACGACGAAAACCCAACTTCGCCAACAAGAGAAAACTAGAGGGTGCAAGACGGAAACAGTCAGATTTTTAACGGGATGAGGTTTACTATTGCTTTCAAATGAACGATTGATATAAATTCGAGTATTCCTTCGAGTATTCCTTATTTTATTTTTGTTTGATTTTTACATCATCATCACTTCTTTCATAAGAATATCATTTTGTCACCGTAAAACTTGGGATAGTTAAAAGTGGAAAAAACATATGACCATAATTTCTTACCAAGTAAATACTAATTAATTAGTCTCCCATTGAATGATCAGCGTTTTGGGTCTAATATGCTAAATTTAATCAGAAATTGGCAATTTGCTATCTTATGGAGACATTGCGGAGACACAATGACTTTGGTTCATTCTTTGTGTTTAAAAATGGATTTCCACAAAGTATCGACTTGAACCATCTGTCAAATCAAAGGCACAAAGACGCCAACGGAATAGTATTTATTCCCACTAGTCCCTACTTGAATTGAAAAACTATTTAAAGGGAGGAAAGACCGTAAGAGAAACTATTTAGGAATTCAGCAAAGCGCTAAGTATATAAGTAGAAATAATTGTGGAAGGAATTCATCCTATATACGTGCGTTTTCAGCATAGGGTTCTAAAAAGACTGTAGAGTAAGTGCTTATATTGGGTGTCACGCTTCACACGAACTGGATTAGTTATGTAATATAAGTATATGTTATTATGTATCTAACTCTTCGGCTTTGGGCTCGAAACTTGTCCCAGGTAATACAGCTATAATTTGACAGTTTTTTATTAAATCTGCCCCGAAAAAAATACATACAGGTCTGTATATTTACAATCCAATCTTAACTGGTAGATTACCTTATAAAAGAATAATTAAGCATACATAACATAACGAGGGTCGTAATTTATATTTTAAGCTTAATAATGACAAGACAGTAATTTATTGTTGAAAATGACTTTATTATTTTTCAAAGTACTCTCCGTGAAAATCATTGCACATTTCCATGCGCTCAAACCAATTTTCGTAACATTTATTCCACTCCGATTGAGGTACCTCCGAAACTTGGTTTTTTAATGCATCAACGGCTTCTTCAGGCGCCGAAAAACGTTGGCCACGCGAACTTTTCTTGATAAACGGGAAATAAAAGAAGTCATTGTGTGTGTATCAGAGCTGTGCGGAGGATGATCCATCAATTCGACGTTTTGACCAGTGAAATAGTTAGTTGCTTCAGACTATTTGTGAGAGCTTGCATTGTTATGATGAAGGGTGATCCTTCGTTGGTGCTTCACATTCCGAATTTCTCCAAGCACTTGTGGCATACAAATGCTCATGTATCATTCAGAAATCACGGTTCTAAGTTGCTCTAACGGTACGGTTGCCATGTGTTCAGTTATTCCGAAGAAACAGGGATATGTTTCCATGTGCTTCGTGCTCAAATCTCTTTTGTCGGATTTAGCTAGTCTTGGAAGACCCATACAGAGGATTACTGCTTTGTTTCGGGCTCATAAGCATTGATCCAAGATTCGTAAAATATGTATATGTTATGCAAAGCTATTGCTGCACCGGAATTGTATTTATTGAGCATTCTTAGTACCATTTGACACGAACATCTTTTTTAGCTTTTGTCAAATTACACGGGATAGAAGGCGAACACATTTTTTTCACTTCTTAATGTTCATGCAAAATCTTATTAGTGCTAGTCATACTAATCCCCAAGGATACCTCAATCTCACGATAAGTCACATGACGATTTCCTGTACTAGTTCTTGCACGGCATCATTGTTTTCTGTCACAACTGATTTTGGCCGCCCCTCACGACTTTAGTAGCTGAGAGAACGGCAGCCATGACGGAATTCGTTATACTAGCGCTTTACAGTAACAAGAGTATCATCGCCAAAAGTGGAAGTAAGTTGACCGATGCACTCCTGTCTCGATAATCCACGTCGACAGTCGTAAAAAAGCATCGCCCGAAAGTGTTCACGAGATAAATCCATTTTTTTGGTGAAAAAAAATCTTCGAGTCAGTGTTAAAAACTTAATTTATTATCAAAAGACAAAATGTTCTGAAGAAAGTTAGCGTTACGTAAAAGGGTCCAACTTTCAGATGGAAACTTCGGATGGCGCCTAAAGCACTTAGTGTTTTCAAGACAAAATAAATAAAAAAGCAACCCTCGTATGTTGTGTTTGCGTGTGTGTATATACAGGTACACACACACATACATACATATATATATACATATACATACATACATACATATATATATATATATATATATATATATATATATATATATATATATATATAGATGATTTCGTCGAAGTAACACGGAAGTGTTGAATAAAAAACTTAGACAGTAACACACAGCACGACAACACATAAAAAGAACACTCACAATAATATCTTGATAATTTCGACGGACTTGAGCTCCGTCTTCTTCGGAAGAAAAGATATGACTTAGGAAAAAGGTACGCGGTGCAGAGAGAGTATGGGACGAGGGAGAGGGGAAAAAACAGTTAGTGGGGGAGGGGTGAAGGAGGGGTATATGGAGGGGGAGAAAGCGGAGCGGGGAACAGGTGGTGGGAGAGGGGTGAAGGAGGAGGTTATGGAGGGGGAAAGGAAGGCCAGAGGGGAGCGGAGATGAAATAAGGAGGATGCGGAAATAGTAACAAGCGACACAGAAAACTAACAATTCATCCACAGATCCCACAACACCCATGACCAAGGCATCAACTCACCAAGTCATCATAAGGGCTTGACAAGTCAAAACACAGGACAAGGATGACAAAATGTATGCGGATGAATAAATTGTCCCAACACCTCGCAAGAAACAAATCCACCTCCATCCATCTCAGCCCCACCCCCCCATTTAGTGAACGACATTGAGACCCGGATGTTGATAGGCTTTACACAGCCATATAAATGCCAATTCCATTGTTTTTAATTTTATAGGGTTATCGGATGGGGGAAGGGATGCTAGCACGGAAACATTGTAACAGTGGTTGAAGGGGGTGTTGTGGTGGGAGGCATGTTTTGGGATGGGAAGACCCGCGGACGGGGAGGAGGGATTACATGAGGCGCGATGATTGTTCACCCTGAGGTTCAGGGGTATAGAGCACTGGCTTATATAAAATGCCGGGCAGAGTTTGCAGGTCAGAAGATAGATTACATTCTGAGATGTGCATGAGGAGTGGGGGAAGGGCGGGAGAGAGTTAAAAGGTGGGATGGAGAGGGGTGGAGTGGTGAAAATAGGACAAGTTTTGAATCTAGCTCGCAAGCACGGAGTGGGTGTGATTCTGGGGGTGGGAGGGGATTTGGAAAGAGGCTTGGTGGATTTGAGGAGATCTGATAGGTTGACATTTCGTCCAATCTTCTTCCTAAATGCCCTTGTGTTACCTTCAAACGGCCCGCCAGCCGAGCAAGCAGAGGATCTCAGACTTGAAAGTGCCCATATATTGCAAATTGTGCGTCTTAATTTCATGATCTCAGACTTGAAAGTGCCCATATATTGCAAATTGTGCGTCTTAATTTCATGTATATTGTACTTTTATTTTGCTTTCTATGTAATTAGGTATCGATACATTAGTTTTCTTATTATAAGATCTATGAAATATGAAAAATGATATCCAAAATAAAGTCATCGCTTGTAACTTTAAAAGAAGTCGTGATAAAACTATATAAATTTATATTTATATAAAATAATAAAAACATTTTATATAGTTGTGTGTGTGTGTTTGTGTGTGCGTGTGTGTGTGTAAAGAATATCAATCCGCGAACACTATATTTCGTCAAATATCTTGGATGAGGTAGAAATACTCAATTTAAACTTGTGCAGGGGAAAGAATATACATATTTTTCTCTTTTCTTCACCGGCTGAGTATGAGGATGACAATCGGAAACTTTTATGAGCAACCTATAGTAAGAAGTCGGAACGGGTTTAGTAGGCGTTAATAATAGCTTAAGTTATTTGTTTCAATGAATGCTGTGCTTTAAAATTATAATTGGATGCTCTCCCGTTTTCCCTCGTAACTTTCTTTGTCCCCTGTATTTTATGTCAGGTCAGGAAAAAGGGTCAGATGGGAATCCAGAAAGGTGCGGGTAGAAGGTCTCTCTCTCTCCGTTGCCCTACCGCCAGGGTTATAATGGTCCCGGTGATCTCGGAATGTAGGTGCTGCGGCGAGTGAGGGCGTGTGGGTTTTGGTTGGCCGTTTGGAAGGGAAAATAAGCTCGGGGAAGTGGAGTGAGTAGAGAAGGGGGAGAAAGAAGACAAACTTCATTGTACTCAGGGACAAATCTCCTGAAGCAAAGAGGGAGTAGAAGTTGAGAGCAGGGGCGCATGAATACATGCGTTTTCGCGACATTAATGATCGCCTAAATAATTTTCAGTTACCTCTGGCAACTTAGGTTCTGATTCCTCCAAAAACTTCAAATGTGAGATGAAATCTTAAACGAATTACTTCTATTTGAATTTTATATACAATACGGTGTCTAAAACGGTATATTGTTCCAAATGTAATATACCAGCAAAAACAGTTGAATTTTTCGTAAGGACAAGGCATTGAAATAAATAATATATTCCAAGAAGTGAAATGTATATTACTATAATATTCACTGGAAAATGGCTTAAGCTAAACGAAATGAATGGTTGGCTCAGCGAGAAAGTCATTTGGTGAGGAGTAACTTTTTACATTTCCACAAAATATTTGACCCACCACGTTCTGCGGTGGATCCACGAGGATGTTAATGGAAGAACACAGCTTCGTCATGTAGTGTGGGCACGTTCCTTGTGTCCATCATATCTCCATTTACCTGAGGGCCCAACATTTCTTGGCGTCTCGTTTTGAATTACTGAAAGGCCGGGATATCTCTAGTTCACGGCGGGGCGATTACGCATTCTTTGTCTGCCTCTCTCACCTCCAAAAATAACTCGTGCCACGCACGGCACGTTAATATTCAGTAGTGGAAAACTCGCGAGACTCCGCGGCTCGAAAATTTACATTTAACGCACTTACTTGTTTTCTTACGTCCTTGATGAGAATTGAGGGAGCAAAGGAGGCTATGTGATTTTACAATGGAAGGAATAAACTCTTCGTCATATTCATAGTGCTAATGGCTTTTCGTTATTTTACCCCTTGAAGGAACTTGTATAATCAGCAATGGTGTATGAGTTTTATAATTTCAATTACAAACTGATGTGTAGTGATAACCAATATAACATCCAATCAAACGCATATGCTATTTTTTAATCAATTGTTTATCATTGAATGACGACATGTTATTATTATTGCATAATTTCTAAATTACTTCTGATAGTGTAGATTTTTATTCGAAAATGTTCTGAATGCCACTACATAATTTAGGGTAAATGTATAAAACTTCCTATCGGTGAATTGAATTTTAGGGTGGGAGGTTCATTAATTACATTTTCAAATATGCTTTACTTGGTCTGCAATCGGGTAAAATTGGAAGGGGGTCATTGTTCTCAAAATATTACTACCGATCCAAAACTCAAATACAAACAAATAAATAATACTATAGTTGTGCATCCAGCCCAACACCCCTAAGTGGAAATGTCCCTAACCAATTACGTGGCGACTGATTTCGAGTCGCCTATAATAAATTCTATAAAGGGGAACATAGGCAATGTGCGGGCATGCTTTTATCATCTACGTCAAAATCTTTATAGACAGATCCAATCTAACGGACTACAAAGCCATTAAAATGGCGCAGAGGATAAATCCATAAAAGAACCAGTACAAATGATGTGAGGAACAGCATCTGTAACCGTTGATGATGTCATTTATGCTTTTGCTCATCATTCTGACGGAATACTCGAAGATATTCAACCCATGGCCATTTACTTCGAAGAATATTGTAAACTTTAGTACAGTAAGAAATATTGTATAATAAGGAATACTATTATCCAAGGTAAACGACATCCGCGGTCGGCGTGTTAGAGGCAGGTGATGACCTATAGCAGCTCGTTACCGTTCTAATTTGGAATTAATATGAAGCAGTGAGACAAAGTCAAGCTAGATCAAATAATCTTTCCGAGGGTTGGAATAAGCATTTTGTGGGCTTTTGAAGCACCCAAGTATTTATTTATGTACTACTTTTCGGAAATTCAGAAGGAGCAGGCTGACGCTGAGATAATACTGCATCAATTATCTTCCGGTCAGGGATTAATGAAATTCGGGCCCCCCACTGTAACGCATCCAAGATCACTTGTATAATATTCTTTCTAAATGTGACCACATACAAAAATGATGACGAAATTCTTGGCTACCTACGAGCCAGTGGCTCAAATTTGCTCTCCTGAATTACTAAATATAGGATACCTATATAATAAATACTTGTTAGAAAAAAATTTGAAAATTTCAATTTTGGGATTTTAAAATTTTGATAATGTTTTTTCTATGGAGTTTTAGTAGCAGTAGTAGTAGTGACGGAGAGTTTTGCATTAAAAGATATACTTTTGGAATTATTACCTCAAATTAATTATCGAAACAACTACGAAACATTCATCGACAATGGAAATCTAAAATAAAATTGATATCATCTCAACAAGTGAGGATGATTTTTCCGTCGTATGTTTGGAATAAACCTGTCAACATGTTATTTGAAAGTGGCTCAATTGGTAACCTGCTAAAAAGCAATCTTTTAAGTTGCCAACCGAGCAGCGTAGGTTGTTATGATTTTACTGTACGGGAGATATCTGGGGATGAGGATCGTTTAATTCTAGCACGTGATTTAAATAGCATTAATGAATGGTGTTCAAAATGGGGATTGCCTTTAAATCTTAATAAATGTTCGGTGGTAAATTTCTTTAAAAGATCCACGGGATTAGTTTACAAATTAGCTGGAGTTGACCTTGAAGTAGTTGATTCGGTGAAATACCTAGGTGTTACATTCACTAAAGACTTAACTTGGGGGACCCATATACGTAAAGTCTGCGGGCAAGCATATAAAAAATTAGGATTTATTAGACGCATTGTCGGTAGAAGTGACTCCAAGGTCAAGGAACGTTGTTATCACGCTCTTGTAAGGCCCCATTTAGAATATGCATGTAGCGTATGGGATCCGTGTGAAAAAGGCCTCATTCGGGAAATTGAGAAGGTCCAACGCCGGGAAGCTCGTTTCGTGGAAAACTGTTACGATAAAACGAAAAGCGTCACTGAAATGCTTATGGAGTTGGGATGGGAATCATTGGAAGAAAGACGACTCAATGCTAGGTTAAACTTACTAAATAAATTCGGATCCGCATGTTTCAGCACCGAGGTCTCGAAAATTATTCGCTCTCCAACATATATAGGTCGCTTGGATCATGTGTACAAAATTCGGGAAAAAGATGCCAGGACTAGCAGACTCAAGGACTCCTTCCCACGGACAATACGGGATAACAACTCTGGGGTTACACTCGGAGATAACGAAAATGCCACTTGCCACCCTCCGCGTCTAGGTAACAATTAGTTGAACTCAATTGCATGCACTTTCACTAGCCTCCTGTGTGTTGTGTCAGAACCCTTCCCGCATGCCCGAGCGTCTTTACGAACTTCATGCTCCACCCTTCCATCCCTTGTCCCTCTCCGCGGGTGTGCCCTCCTCCCACCTGCAGCGTTGGGCCAGATTCCTCACCTTGGGTGGGAGAGAGTTTTGTGTGGAACGCTCTTGTGGTGGTGGTGTTTCGCCTGGCTACTTGCTATAAACTAGCTGGCACGTTCGTGATAGGTTTCTTGCTGCATCCTAGGGTGGAATTATTTGTTATAGGTAAGCGTATGTACTTGCATGCTTTTGGAGTGAGGATAGGTAGATGTGTGGTTGCATGCGCGTCGAATGATGGGGGGTTGCAATGAATGTGTGCACTGTTGTGGATTGGGGTTTGCATGTGTGTGTTGGTTTTGAAGGCGGTGTTTCTTTTTTCCTTTTTCTTTTTTCCTTTTTTTGGGTGGTGGCCTAACACCCCCCGCCACACGCTCTTGCGGCGGCTTGCGGGGTATTATGTAGATGTAGATGTAGATGTACTGTCACCACTCTTCCTAATAATAACCTCCCCTTATAATCGAGATATTAAGGCGAATGTGTGTTAACCAGAATTGTGCACTTAAGTGCCATTGGAGTTGACATAATGAGGATTTCATCTACCACTTTCTAAAAGAAGATGAATCATAATCAGGGTCAAAAAATGTAAAAATAAGGCGATTTATATAAGGAATGATTTAGGAAAAGGTTATAGGAAACACGAAAATCCAATACCATAGATTAACTCGTCGAAGGCTACTCTTAGACTTATATGAGAAGAACAGCCACGGTGAGAAATTAGCAAAACCGATTGGCAGATAGGTCGAAGGGGCGAAATGGGATTCAACAATAACTCAGTAGCTTCTTCCCAACTCAAGCGAGCAGATACTAGTGAAAGAGTCCTTTCCTCTGCCTTCGAGCAATTGAAATCCCAGATTTTCTCTCATTAAATGTGACAATAAATGATAATGTGTGAAAGACTGTACATGTTGGACATCTAGGGTATCTTATGTGTAATTTGGGAATTGGTACTTTATTTATTTCATTGTTCACAGCAATTTAAAGAATGGTATGTGAACTTATCTGATTTATGCATTAATCAGCCCCAAGTTTTTGTTGAAGAACTTTTATTTACATTCATTTGCATGCTAAGTATCAAGTTATTTACCAAGTTCCTTTGTTTATGTTCAGATATGTCACAATATCTAATGATTAATTATTTAAATTGTGGTTAAATTGAAAAAATATTTTTCTTAAATTGATTGACCGAATTTCTGCTGTCAATAAGGCTCTTTAAAATAATTGATTATAATTAAATGATTTAAATTTGCCCCAAATTGATACTATAATCATAGAAGATTCATAAAAAATTAAAATCAGGACATGATTCAAAGTGAAATGAACACAAAGTTCCAAAGAGGGTTCATCGAAACGAACTATGCCACATTTGGTGGTCTGTGATTAAAAACTTATAATTAATTTATTTAGAGTATTAATGCCTGAACCAAATATAGTCCAGTGGCAAAACTTGAGTATAAGTATCGATAAGGTATTATATTTCTTTTATGTAATCTGGCTGCAGATTGTCATAATCAGGTATGAAAAATGTGACATTTTACTCAATTTATACGCAATGTTAGATGAATACCAGTTTCCTATCTAAAACCATAAGAACAGTAGTAAACGTTCACTTTTGCCAATTTTATTACCACACATAAATCTGACATTCATCTTATATAATAAATATAAGGCTAAGATGGTTGACTGGGCGGGAATTGTCTTCGCAGCTTGGCAATGCATTGGCAAATTTTCCGACAAAATGACCGGTAGAGCTTTCATGACGATAGGGAAATTAAACTTCACATATGTTTGTGAATGATTCTTTGGATCACAGAATTAACGCGCACAATTTCAAAGCAAGCATGTACGGTAGATTCGTTGTTCAGGTTAGTTAGATTAAATGGGCAGACATGTACTCTATACTTTGCCCTTGGGAATGCTGAAAATGCCTTCTGTTACTTTCAACGTTTTTTATATATTTTCTTTCTTTCTCATTTCTCTTTCTAACACCTCCCTTTTTATCTTATCTGTCAGACTTCCTGTAAACCTTTGAGGTAAAGCTGAAACTTCTGGATGTAGTGTGTTACATCTTTGTAGTTTAAAACGGTAACTCTGTGTTCATTCAGTGGAATACCGCTTTCCGAAAATTTTCGCAATGTTTTGTTTTATTTATTTCCATTTTTAATATAAATCATAGGCTACAGTATCATTACAATAAAATTATGAAAAATATTGTTACCGAATTACAGCGCTTATCTCTTTGTTTACAATTATGGAGTATAGAAATATTTATAAATGTTTCCTTATAATAAAGGTGGTATGACACAAAATTAACGTGTGACACATAAATAGCACGGCTTATTAACTGCTACTACGATGCTGAAAATGAGTTCCTTGTTGAAACATTTACTTCTAGCAAAGGCAGGCGCTTTCAAGAGGGACAAAGGCGAAATAGCGAGAGCGTAAGTGAAGATGAGAGGGAAAGAATAAGGGAAGAGAGGAAGAATAAATTGAGGAGAGCAAGGGACAGTTTCGCAATCAAGGGATTTACTTGTGCTAGGTTCACTCCCAAATTAATCCCAGTTACACTGGAAGTGCCCTTTTATCGGCCTCAGCTGGTAAAAATCTTGACCCTAGCACCTTACTAATTGGGGACCGATCGTTTATTGAGGTCCGTAGATGAAATGTATTCGGATATGGAGTGAAACTCTCAACCCATCTTTATGTCATTATTTGTTGGGAAACATTGCAATTCCAGAGTACATTGCATGGACCCACATCGTATGCCGAATAGTAATAACTTGGCTCATAATAATATATACTAAAGCTAAATCAATTTTCATATGGTTACTGATTTGAATTTGGTTTCGGATGGATCTTAACATTCTATATTGTAAGAGTAAAGGGTTGGGCCACCATGGAGATTGGACATTAATGCCGTCTATAATTTACCGTGTAATAGAATGTTCACCCTTAAAATCTGAGTGAAGCATGTTGATGTACCCTCCTAAACTACGCACCTAGAGAGAATCAGTACGACAGAATATTGAAAATTACATTTACTCTCCGAATATAGGTTATCCAGACTGAAGTTGTCATTACAATATCAAATTGATAACCATCGTCGGTTTTCTTTATGTTATTGCAGGGGTTTAGTGTCCTTTTCGCAAAACACTTTAAACCATTTTTTAGAGAAAGAGCACGTTTAATTCTTCAATTTTCTCGCTATTCAAAATTTTAATAGTTTCAATAATATATCAAAAAAAGAAAAAGTTTTCATTAATTTTAAGAGGAGAATAGTCGCGGCCAATTAGCGGCATATTATAGAATTGGTGAGCAATAGACTTTCATTGCATTAGACTTCCCAATCTTTGACGAGGTTCCTAAGAAAGTCGTGAATTTCCTGCTTTGCAATTGCCATTAAATGTAAAAGTCATGAGTTCCGGCCTGTTCATAAATCCGGCGTCTTAGGGCAAGACTTTGGGCACCCACAGCCTCGTGAGAGCGAGCGAATCACTACCGAATTGAGAGAGAGCCTTTTGAAGTGCGGGGTCCGTAGGAGAAGTAGATAGTGGAGTGGCAGGTAGTGGAGGCAGTCGTATAGGAGGGTAGTTTCAGCATATTCACCTCTTCTTCTCGTTCGGAGCGTTAAAATATTCTCATCCCCACAAAACACTACCCAAACATCACAACCCCCCTTTGGTCTAGAACTCTCCTCGCATCCTTCCACCAACACTTTCTAAACCCTTTTCGGGACGTTAAGCATTAATGGAGAGTGCTTGCCGATGCTCCAACGGATTCTTTCGAAGGATGGCCCCGGAATGAATTTCCATGTTGATCGAACACATCTGGGCCAAATGGTTTAGCGCCACGCCGGTGTAGTGGGTCCAGCTGCCGTTTCGGACGACTCGCGCGGAAGGAGGCGCGGGGGACGGAGGATGATGAGTCTGCGGAATGGGAGAACGGAAGACGTGGAGATCTTTCCGGAAGGCCTTAAGGACTTACTTCAGAGTAATAGGGGGAGTAAATTTGTGGAACAACGGCGTCATCAATCGTCGCCGAGAATGGAATTAAAATTTCATCCAAGCACTGGGTATCCCAGTTAGCACACGCTTGCCTTGAACGACGTAAATATAATTTTGGTACGATAGTCTATTAAAATTATAGATGTGAAAATAAATATTTAATAACCACATAAATCAGCTTGCAGTGAAAGCTCACAGAAATAAATAACTAAAGAAGATAATTATTACGTATTCCTATTTTCAACGCTAAAATTGAAAATGATCAGTTGCCACCGATATACTATATTATCGGTTGAGAAAATATATCAGCTCTCTATAGGGAATTACATACTTTTTATTTGTACACATTATTTATTCAAATGTGACATTTTCTTAAGGTGCCATTACTTTCTGAATTTTACTTAAAGTTATAAGATAGCCAATGCCATTTTTTTAGGTATGAGGGGCATTTTTCTTCTAACAGATTCTAGAATATTGATAATGAAAGCAAAGAATAATTGTAAAAATATCCCGGAATTCACACAACTTCTCCTTTAAAAAAGTAAATCAATAAATTCTGAAACTATAAAATGATGATCTATAGAAAAATATGTAGAACGTTTATTTAATAATCAAATTTAAAGCTCCACCATATTACACTAAATTTGACCGCAGGGAACTAAATTATTGATATATCGGTTCAAACATAATATCATAATATACGTCAAAAACGCATATATATACACATACATATACATTCAAACACGAAATCCCGCAATACGGCGAACAAATATTCATTCAAATAGAAATAGATATAAGGAAAGGGGAAAGGAACATACATAAAGGGTGAACACAGGAGATGTGGGGAAGTAGATGTAAAAATATAGTATATTATACATGAATATTTGTTCGCCGTACGGCGGGATTTCGTCTTTGAATGTGTATTTGGCCAATGTGGCTAGCCTCTCCTTCTGGCTATGCGTGCCATGAAACGCACCGTTCCTATCCTTAATGATTTTGTATGCTTCCTAACCTACTGTCCTTTCTTTTTCATGTGTTGGTCTATTTCTCCTTTGGTGGGTGTAACAGCTCCCTAACGCCATCTCTTGGCCAATAAATCGGAGCACTTGGGCGCGAAATAAGATCGCAGATCTCAAGGTAAAGTAGATTTTCTCGATAGCTCAGGTGGTTACGGCATCCGCCCGGCTGGTGGAAAGGTCAAGTGTTCAAGTCCCGGTCGAGAAAGATACTACTTTGAACAAAAAGTTCCTGGAATAACCTCCGTGTGGCGCTCCCATCGTTCCGATTTTAGTTCTGTTTTTTTGTTAAATTGGTACATCTGTTGTTGATATTCCCTTTAAATCTTAGTGTCATAACTTGACATTTGCAAAAGTTACGTAGCCAAGAGTACATCTATCTCTGTGTGTGTTGGCGATTTTCTACAATTGCAGAAATGGATTTAAATTTGTAAACAACGAACTTGCATTAAATTTTGCGTAAAAAACGGATTTAGTGGCGCACGGACGTTGGAAATGTTGGAAAAGTGTTTCGGCAACGATTCTCTAAAAAAAAACGGTCGTTTACCAGTGGCACGAGCGGTTCAGAAGAGGTCGTGAGTCAATCTAAGATGATGAACGCAGTGGCAGACCATCGACATCGAAAGTCGGTGAAAAAATTGATAAAGTAAAAGAAATGTTGGTCAAACCGTAATAGCAGCAGAGTTGGTGCCAAAAGACTTCAATTTCATGCAAAAAAGAGACCGTGTTGACGTCGCAAAAGACATGATTTGCGAGGCTGAATCCGATCCCACATTCATCAAAAGGATCATTACTGGAGACGAGACGTGGGTTTATGAGTACGACACGCAATCCAGACATCAGGCAAGTGAATGGCGTTCATCAAATGAGCCGAGACCAAAAAACCACGTCGTTTTCAGTCAAAAGAAAAGGCAATGCTGACGGTTTTCATGGATTACAACGGTGTAGTGCATCAGAAATTGTTGCCAGAAAGCCAGACAGTAAACGAAGAGTATTATTTGGGCGTTATGAGGCGTTTGCGTGAAGCAATTCGCCGAAAGAGACCAGAAATCGTCGCACAGTGCGTCAAGACCGTCGCACAGTGCTATCATTATTCGTAATTTTTTGACGAAAAATGCAACAAATACCATCCAACAGCCACCGAATTCACCTGATTTGGCTCCCTGTGACTTCTTTCTCTTCAATCGAGTTAAAAAAACCATTACGGGAAACGCGTTTTAGCAGCCGAGAGGAAGTAATGGAAAAATCGCAGGAAGCACTGATGGACGTACCGAAAACCGAATATAAAAAATGTTTCGAGGATTGGATCAAGCGCTGGCATAAGTGTGTTGCAGTCGATGGGGATTACTTTCAAGGGGACAATATAGATTTAGATGAATAAACTTGTATTTTTAATTTTCTGAATAAATTCCGGGAACCTTTTGATCAAGGTAGTATTTGTACATTAGTGGTTGCTTCATTCCGCCTTCCCCAACTCTCCTGTGTTCGTCTTTTATGTGTTTTCCTTTCCCCTTTCCTTATATCTATTTCCATGTGAATGAATATATATATATATATATATATATATATATATATATAAACTTAGGGAGTAACACACAGCATGAGAACACATAAAAAGAACACTCACAATAATATCTTGATAATTTCGACGGATTCGAGCTCCGTCTTCTTCGGAAGATAAGATATGTCTGAATTTTCCGAAGAAGACGGAGCTCGAGCCCGTCGAAATTATCATGATATTATTGTGAGGGTTCCTTTAATGTGTTCTCGTGCTGCGTGTTACTGTCTAAGTTTTTTATTCAACACTTCCGTGTTACTTCGAGGAAATCATCTATATATATATATATATATATATATATATATATATATATATATATATATATATATATATATATATATATATATATATATATATCTATATATATATATATATATATATATAATTATTATTATTAGGTAATCTACCGGTTAGGGTAGGTTTTTGGATGGATACAACGATCAAATAAATAATTTGCACCTCCAAATAAACCAAATCCAGCAACCTAAATACATCAGGTCCCTCTTCACCTCTGTGAACTTCTTCCCACCCTTCATCCCATCTAACATCCCTATGCTGTTCCTACCCTTTCCTCGCTTGCCCAATATTCACCCCTCTTATACCTTCTTCAACATTCCACTACCGCTCAGTACGCCTTTAATCCATTTTTCCTGCCTCCATAGGATTTCTCTCAACAAACCCCTCTCCTCACCCACCATCTCTAGTACTTCCTCATTTGTTTTCCTTTCGGTCCATTTCACCTACTCCATCCTTCTCCATACCCACATTTCAAAAGCCTCCAACCTACGTCTATCCTCCTGCTTCAGTGACAACGTTTCCGCGCCGTACATAGCTACGCTCCTTAGCAGAGTTTTTACGAGTCTAGTCCTAACATCCCTACTCAACGTTCCCGTCATCAACTCCCTCCTCCTTGAGAAAGCCTCCTTACCTAGCGCAATTCTCCTCCTTATGTCCATACTACTTTGACCGTATTGGTCCAAAACACTTCCGAGATATGTAAACTGCTCTACCTGCTCTATTCTCCCCCCGCTATTTTATTATTTAGCTTAGCCTTTCTCTTTCTGAATAATCGCATAACCTTTGTTTTATTAATATTGATTCTCATCCCATATCTATCGCACTGAACCTCCAATTCATTCAGCAATGCTTGCAACCCCTTGGCTGACTGAGCAACTAATGCTTGGTCATCAGCAAACCTAACCGATTTTACGAATTCCCCTCCGACTTTCATTCCTACCTCCACTTCTTCCCAAGCCTCTTTAATCATTTCCTCCACATATACGTTAAACAGCACCGGTGACAATGGAAAAACCTGCCTCACCCCTTTTCCTAACACTGCCCATCCTGACTCTCCATTCCCCACTCGCACCTGAGCAGTCTGACACATGTACAGGTTGCGGATCAGTCTCCTGTCCCTCCAATCCATTCCTATTTTCTGCAATACACGCATTATTTTTCCCAATTCACTCTATCAAACGCTTTTTCGAAATCTACAAAACAGGCAAAAACGTCCTGGTTGTATTCTATATTCCTCTCGATGAGTGATCTCATTACTGCAATGGCATCACGCGTACCTCTTCCCTACCTAAACCAAAACTGATCATTCCCTTAGTAATCATTTGCCTTACTCTCTATCCTTTTGTTGATGATCCTGAGAATAACTTTTATTCTGAGTTCGTAAAGACGCTCGGGCATGCGGGAAGGGTTCTGACACAACACATAGGAGGCTAGTGAAAGTGCATGCAATTGAGTTCAACTAATTGTTACCTAGACGCGGAGGGTGGCAAGTGGCATTTTTGTTATCTCCGAGTGTGTAGTGGAGTGGATTTTCTCCGAGTAGGTAGTGGAGGAGGGGTGAAGGAGGGGTATATGGAGGGGGAGAAAGCGGAGCGGGGAACAGGTGGTGGGAGAGGGGTGAAGGAGGAGGTTATGGAGGGGGAAAGGTAGGCCAGAGGGGAGCGGAGATGGAATAAGGAGGATGCGGAAATAGTAACAAGCGACACAGAAAACTAACAATTCATCCACAGATCCCACAACACTCATGACCAAGGCATCAACTCACCAAGTCATCATAAGGGCTTGACAAGTCAAAACACAGGACAAGGATGACAAAATGTATGCGGATGAATAAATTGTCCCACCACCTCGCAAGAAACAAATCCACCTCCATCCATCTCAGCCCCACCCCCCCATTTAGTGAACGACATTGAGACCCGGATGTTGATAGGCTTTACACAGCCATATAAATGCCAATTCCATTGTTTTTAATTTTATAGGGTTATCGGATGGGGGAAGGGATGCTAGCACGGAAACATTGTAACCGTGGTTGAAGGGGGTGTTATGGTGGGAGGCATGTTTTGGGATGGGAAGACCCGCGGACGGGGAGGAGGGATTACATGAGGCGCGATGATTGTTCACCCTGAGGTTCAGGGTTGTAGAGCACTGGCCTATATAAAATGCCGGGCAGAGTTTGCAAGTCAGAAGATAGATTACATTCTGAGATGTGCATGAGGAGTGGGGGAAGGGCGGGAGAGAGTTAAAAGGTGGGATGGAGAGGGGTGAAGTGGTGAAAATAGGACAAGTTTTGCATCTAGCTCGCAAGCACGGAGTGGGTGTGATTCTGGGGGTGGGAGGGGATTTGGAAAGAGGCTTGGTGGATTTGAGGAGATCTGATAGGTTGGTGGGCCGTTTGAAGGTAACAGAAGGGCATTTAGGAAGAAGGTTGGACGAAACGTTGTGATTTATGTGTTCTCGTGCTGTGTTACTGTCTAAGTTTTATATATATATATATATATATATATATATATATATATATATATATATATATATATATAGATGATTTCTTCGAAGTAACACGGAAGTGTTGAATAAAAAACTTAGACATTAACACACAGCACGAGAATATATATACGTATATATATATATATATATATATATAGTCCGTCGAAATTATCAAGATAATATTGTGAGTGTTCTTTTTGTGTTCTCGTGCTGTGTGTTACTGTCTAAGTTTTATATATATATATATATATATATATATATATATATATATATATATATATATATATATATATATATATATATAAACATTTGCCAAATACACATTCAAACACGAAATCCCGCCATACAAATATAATTTCACCCATAGAAATGGATATATAAGGAAAGGGGATAGGAAAACACATAAAAGACCGAATCGGGCTTGCAAAAAACCAAATTTAGGAATTCTCAGACTCGTGTATATGTACCCTGTGCTTGCCGTTGATTATAATGAAATAAAAGGGAGACATTTCCCTGCCGCATTATTCATTTGCATTATCTAGTGCTCAAAAGTATGAATCCATCCTCAAGCACTGGTCACTTAAATGAAAATGAAGAGCCGTCCGTTTCCTTTTCCCTGAAGAGGAAGGTCAAGACTGATATTTTGTGACCTTTCAAGGACCTTTCCCAAAAGTATCTCAAATAAAAAGGTTTTACGTCGTCAACGTCCAAAAGTTACCCAATATTGTAAGAAGAGTAATTTTTATTTTATTTGGTGAAAATCATCATTTGTAAAAAAAACTAATCTTTTCCGGCATGCCAATTGAAAATAATCCTCCAAAACACCACAGGCTGGGGTCAACATCTATATTTCTCGCACCTCTTCTATGCGAAACATTTTCCTAAACGACGTTTTCAGTCTATATAAAGGTCACATGGAATTTGGTATTCGCTAATGTCCCTAATATTACCAGGGGTGAATGACTGGGTCACTCAACCTGTAAGTTGGCAGAGACATTTCATCTATATCTACATTCTACCCCGCCAGCCGCCGTAAGGGCGTGTGGCGGGGGGTTTTAGGTCACCACCCAAAAAAAGAAAAAAGAAAAACCGCATTCAAAACTAACACACACATGCAATCCAAATCCACAGTTGTGTATGCATTCATAGAAACTTCCTATCATTTTACACGCATGCTAATACACATCTACCTCCCTTCACTCCACAAGTATGCAAGTACATATGCTTATATATAACATATAATTGTACCTGAGGATGCAGCAAGAATTTTATCCAAGGACGTGCAAGGTAGATTTAAGTAAGTAGCAAGGCGATTTACCACCACCACAAGAACGTGCAACATAAAACGCTCTCCTACCCAAGGTGAGGAATTTGGCCCAAAGCTCTACAGCTAGGAGGATGGTTCCGCCACGGAGAGGGACAAGGGATGGAAGGGGAAATTTAGGGTACCAAAAGCAGAGCAAACAATACTGTAAACAGCAATACATTACTTAATGGCATTTCAATGCGGGCAGGCGGGAAGGTTTTTGACACAACACACAGGAGGTTAGTGAAAGTGCATGCAATTGAGTATAACTAATTGATACCTGGACGCCGAGGGTGACAAGTGGCATTTTTGTTATCTACGAGTGTAACCCTACAGTTGTTATCCCGTATTGTCCGTGGGAAGAAGGAGTCCTTGAGTCTGCTAGTCCTGGCATCTATTTCCCGAATTTTGTACACATGATCCAAGCGACCAATGTATGTTGGAGCGCGAATAATTTTCGAGACCTCGGTGCTGAAGCATGCGGATCTGAATTTCATTAGTAAGTTTAACCTAGCATTGAGTCGTCTTTCTTCCAACGATTCCCATCCCAACTCCATAAGCATTTCAGTGACGATTTTCGTTTTTTCGTAACAGTTTTCCACGAAACGAGCTGCCCGGCGTTGGACCTTCTCAATTTCACGAATCAGGTGCATGAGCAGGCACAAACTCCCAGCTCTGGCACAAACCTCCTACACACTTCCCCGGCTGCAGGTACGGTGGTGCTGTCATCCGACAGCACCTGGTACCTGATGGAGACGGGGATGGTGTTTGCCTCCGCAGAGTCCAATCCTCGCCGCAGCGTTACCTTCCCCTTGCCCCGAGATACAACCCTCCAATCGTCAGACCTTCGGACAAGAGGTACTCCCTCGTTGAGAGATGGGACACGAGGCAGGTCTCTAATCGCCCAGCCACGTGTAGCACTCGGACGAATCCGTGCATCTCAATGGGCGTGGCGGGTTTTCGAATTCCCACACTGAGTCCCAACTAGGGGAGCTCTCCCTCCGGCGATCTCCGAGCGAAGCTCCCTCACCATCCTCTCTAACATGACGATACGAGCCCTTAGAGCTGCGCATTCGCCAGTGCCTTCGATCATGGCAACAGGGGACCTAGGTGAAGCCATCCTTGTTATTAACCGAGTCCCAACAAAAGCTAACCTGTATACACTATGCTAAGATATCTAAAAGGGGTTCCCCAAAAATAAAAGCTAACCTAAACCTGCTATGCTAAAGATATGTTTTTGTTTTATATAGGGCGTTACTATAAACAAAAATGTACGAAACTGGTAACTTAATATAATGGACTCTGTACTTGTAACTGTAAGTGGCTACTCAGTGGAAAATAAGAGAAGAAGAGAGAGATTACTCACCAATAACCAGTCAGAGGAGCGGGAAACAAATAACTACAAGCCACTAAGAATACCCTCTAAAATTACCACCACACTATTAAAAAATAATAACAAACAGCACAAAGACTAAATAAACTAAGCTATTTCACAAAATACAAGCTAATACCACACTACACTTCACTAGGGAAGAATATGCACAGAGGCGCACAAGTAACAGCAGGTAAGCTCAGCTACGGTCTAACCGGTTCCAGCGAGCGAGGTCAGGCACGTCCGTTCTCGGCAGAGACCAGGTAGAGAATGATGAATTTTGTCTTGATTTTGAATCAATTTTGTTCCGACTTGTAATTGTTTTTAATATTTCTAAATGGACTTCGGATTCTTACTAAAATGATTTCTGATTGTTCTGGGGAAGAATGAGTATTTGAGTCTATCTGTATTGGAATCTATCTCCCTTATTTTATCTTTGTGGTCTGGTCTACCTAAGTAATGTGGGGCCATTATTATTCCTTTTGTGTCATCGTTAAACTCACTGGTTCTGAATCTTTTTAAAAGTTTAAGCCTCGCTTGTTCCATTCGTATTTCAAGGGGCTCCTAGCCTAAATCCTAGTGTTCTTTTCATAAATATTTTTAACGAATCTGACGAATTTTCTTTGGACTTTATCTAGTTCTTTCTGCCAGATTTTCTTCCAAGGATCCCAAATACTTGCAGCATATTTCAAATGTGGTCTAACTAGAGCTCTCTCTTTAACTCTGTCATTACATTTTCCCACCACCCGTTCAATGAAGCCAAGTATCTTAAAAGCGGATCGGCATATTGTCCTGTTATGTGTTCCCCATGAAAGGCGTGGTGTTCGAACTTCCCCAAAATATTTTACTTGTTTGGTCGTAGTTAGTACTGAACCCTCTATTTGGTAGTTTATGTCTGGTTCGCCATTTGCTTCGTTCCAAAATGTCAAAACTGCGCATTTGTCTATATTAAGGATTAATCCCCATTTATTGCAACAATCTATCTACATCTACATCTACATAATACCCCGCAAGCCGCCGCAAGGGCGTGTGGTGGGGGGTGTTAGGCCACCACCCAAAAAAAGGAAAAAAGAAAAAGGAAAAAAGAAACACCGCATTCAAAACCAACACACACATGCAAACCCAAATCCACAACAGTGCACACATTCATTGCAACACCCCATCATTCGACGCGCATGCAACCACACACCTACCTATCCTCACTCCAAAGGCATGCAAGTACATACGCTTACCTACAACAAATAATTCCACCCTAGGATGCAGCAAGAAACCTATCACGAACGTGCCAGCTAGTTTATAGCAAGTAGCCAGGCGAAACACCACCACCACAAGAGCGTTCCACACAAAACTCTCTCCCACCCAAGGTGAGGAATCTGGCCCAACGCTGCAGGTGGGAGGAGGGCACACCCGCGGAGAGGGACAAGGGATGGAAGGGTGGAGCATGAAGTTCGTAAAGACGCTCGGGCATGCGGGAAGGGTTCTGACACAACACACAGGAGGCTAGTGAAAGTGCATGCAATTGAGTTCAACTAATTGTTACCTAGACGCGGAGGGTGGCAAGTGGCATTTTCGTTATCTCCGAGTGTAACCCCAGAGTTGTTATCCCGTATTGTCCGTGGGAAGGAGTCCTTGAGTCTGCTAGTCCTGGCATCTTTTTCCCGAATTTTGTACACATGATCCAAGCGACCTATATATGTTGGAGAGCGAATAATTTTCGAGACCTCGGTGCTGAAACATGCGGATCCGAATTTATTTAGTAAGTTTAACCTAGCATTGAGTCGTCTTTCTTCCAATGATTCCCATCCCAACTCCATAAGCATTTCAGTGACGCTTTTCGTTTTATCGTAACAGTTTTCCACGAAACGAGCTTCCCGGCGTTGGACCTTCTCAATTTCCCGAATGAGGCCTTTTTCACACGGATCCCATACGCTACATGCATATTCTAAATGGGGCCTTACAAGAGCGTGATAACAACGTTCCTTGACCTTGGAGTCACTTCTACCGACAATGCGTCTAATAAATCCTAATTTTTTATATGCTTGCCCGCAGACTTTACGTATATGGGTCCCCCAAGTTAAGTCTTTAGTGAATGTAACACCTAGGTATTTCACCGAATCAACTACTTCAAGGTCAACTCCAGCTAATTTGTAAACTAATCCCGTGGATCTTTTAAAGAAATTTACCACCGAACATTTATTAAGATTTAAAGGCAATCCCCATTTTGAACACCATTCATTAATGCTATTTAAATCACGTGCTAGAATTAAACGATCCTCATCCCAGATATCTCCCGATAAATCACTGTGTCATCCGCGAACATCCTTATCTTACTTTTCACTTTGCGGTTCAGATCGTTAACAAAAATCAAGAATAGTAACGGTCCGATAACACTTCCCTGAGGAACCCCCGAGGTGACTCTTACGCTGGTAGAACTAGCGCCGTCAAGGACTACCCTCTGTTCCCGGTCTGAAAGGAAGTCTTCAACCCAATTTATTGCCCCCTTGTGTATACCTGCGCCCTTTAATTTATGGATGAGTTTACCATGCGGAACCTTATCAAATGCCTTTTGAAAGTCTAAAAAGATCGCATCCACTTGCCTACCACTTTCACCCGATAAAAGTAAGTCATGTGTGAACAATCCTAATTGGGTCTCGCATGAGCGGGTTTTTCTGAATCCGTGTTGATTGTCACTTAAAAAGTTAATGTTATCAAGATGTCTCATTATGGAACTGACAATTATGTGCTCTAAAATTTTGCAACTTATTGAAGAGAGAGAAATGGGTCTGTAATTGCTGGGGTCCTCCCTGTCACCACTTTTAAAAATAGGCGTTATTTGCGCGGTTTTCCAATTCTTAGGGACTTTGCACTCAGTGACTTTGCACTCCCCCCGCCACACGCCCTTGCGGCGGCTTGCGGGGTATTATGTAGATGTAGATGTAGTGAGTGATTTGTTAAATGTAAATTCGAGATACGGGGCGATGTTAGGAGCTAAGTGTTTTAGCACCCGAGCTGGTATATTTTCGGGACCCGGGGATTTGTTTGGTTTGATGTCTTTGAGCAATTTGGCAATTCCTTGCTCGTCCACTGTTATTTTTGTCATGGGTTCAGTATATATTGTTTCTTGGAGATACGCGGTGGCTACATCGTTCGTGAAGACGCTCTGGAAGAATTCGTGTAGAATGTTGGCTTTAGCCTCACTGTCAGTATGAATGATATTGTTGCAGTCCCTTAAGCAAGCCACGGTTTGTTGACCCCCATTTATTTCCCTAACATATGACCAGAAAGCTTTGGGGTCAGTGTTCAAATACTCGCAGAGTACTTTACGTTTAAAATCTTGCAAAGCGCTACGTAATTGTGTTTTAGTTTCAACTTTAGAGGATCTATACTTGTCCAACAGCTGTTTATTGTCCAAGGGTGATGAGTTCAGACCTGCTTTCTTTACCCTAGAGTGTAACATTCTTTGCTTTCGAAGGGCTTTTTTAACGCCTTTGTTATACCACCTTGGGTCGCGATTTGCTTTAACGTATTTTACAGGGATGAAATCTGTTATTCCTTTTTGCATAATTTGGACAAACTTTGTCCAAGTTTCTTCCACGGTGGCAAGACTTAAGCGCGTTTTGAAATCGTGTAGTGAAGAGTTTAAATGGCTGGCAAAAGTTTCAAAATCTGCTTTGTGATAATTATAAATTTTTCTTTTTGGCTTGACATTCTTTTTTATTTCTACGTTCAAGTTGATAATAACAGATTTATGGTCACTTATACCCTCGTCGGTTGATACACTATTAATGCGTTCCGGTGTGTTCGTAAGAAATAAGTCCAATATGTTCTTTCCACGGGTGGGAGTGCGTACTGCTTGATGAAGCGAGTTTCTTTGAACCAATTTTAGTAAGGAATTGCAAGATTCGCGATCACGGGTCCGAGATTTAACGCTATTGCTATCCCAGTCGATACCAGGGAGGTTGAAGTCACCACCAATTATATTGATGCATTTATTATTTTTGCGTGTAAATCTATTTATTTGTTCATTGAGGGTATTACGTGTTTGAAAATCTGAGTCTGGGGGTCTGTAGAAAGAGCGTAAATTAATATTGGGGTGATTGGATCGCAGTATGGTGCACCAAACACTTTCTATGTTATTATTTTCAAATGCAAGTTGTCTGCTTTCAAGATTACTTTTCACAGCCACGAAAACTCCGCCTCCGGGTCTTGTACCTCTATCATGTCGGTAAACTGTAAAGTTTGTTGGGAAAATTTCTTGGTCATTGATGTCATTACAAAGCCAACTCTCTGTGCCTAATATTATATCAGCCGAATGACATTGGATTATGTGCTCGAGATCCGCTATTTTATTTTTGAGGCTTCTGCAAATTAATACAAGTATATTTAGATTGTTTTTCTCTTGAATCACGCCCTTGTTTGTGTCTGACCGTAATTTACGACACGTTTGTGGAGAAGTGCATGTCAAATGTCTTTCTACGTCAATGCCAGGGTTGTCGGTTACTTTTACATGTCGGTTGTATGTTGTATTAAAACAAGTTTGTGTTTGTTCTGTTATTTTTGGGATCTGTGAGGCGTAACCTGATCTCAAGTGACAAAAAGCGCTGGATTCTACTTTATTTATCCCAATATATGACCTGCGCTCTTGCCTTCCAACTATGCTAAACCCTAGAAACGTGTTCGTGTAACCTACGCGCTACACACTCTAATGCCACGGCAGTATAATGGACCCCGGAGCGATTTACAATCCGAGATTATGTCTAAGTCTCTAGAGAGTAGCTCGCGAACTAGTTGGCTCCATATTTCCCTGTATACCACCGTGTCATCAGCAAATAATCTGATATTAATACTAACGTGTGCGCTTAAGTCATTAATGTATATTAAGAATAGAAGAGGCCCTATTACACTTTCCTGGGGGACACCCGCTGTTACATCTCTTTCCTTTGAGCACAACCCATCGATGACTACTATTTGTTTGTGGTTTGGAAAGAGGTCTCTAATCAAATTTATTATTTTCTCATTGACTCCATAGCGTCTAAGTTTGTGTAACAATTTATTGTGTGGGATGTTATCGAAGGCTTTTTTGAAAGCTAGGAATACTGCGTCGACGTGTTTGTTGTTTTCTCCCGATGTAAGTATATCGTGAATGAAAAGACCCAATTGTGTTTCGCAAGATCTGCTCATCCTAAATCCGTGCTGGTTGTGGCTTAGTATTTTCCTACTATCAAGAAATTCATTATGTCACTGAAAATAATGTGCTCTAATATTTAACAAGAGATCGATGTCACAGAAGATTTCGCGATATCTTGGGCACTGTGATATCAGTCCCGTTCAGGTGTTTCTGTTTTACGGCTTTTTCGAGTATAACTTTCAGTAAGGGTCGCCTGAGTCACGCGAGTGTTTTGATTCCAAGGACGAGTGACATAGGTATTACGGAGTGTGCCTTTCAGACCAACGGAAATGATAGCCCTAAGCAGCGCGCTCTCCGTGAGCTGGTATTCACCAATCCACACTTTATTATCGTCTTGAAGTGATAGGAAGTAAATCTTGGTGAAAGCTTGGCTGCTACTTCTCAGCAAATATGCAGAGGTTATTACTGAACGACTAGAAAAATATCTTTCGAGTACTACCATTAAAAATTCAAAAGCAACTACTTCCAGGGAACCAATTGCCGTTCATATTAAATATTAATATTGAGATTCTGGGAAGTAGGAATTTGGCACCACCCAATGCGGAGAAATCATCTTCCTCTTTCAGATTTGTCCCTAAAAGTCGGCGGGATTTTCACATTAACACTTCATAATTAGGGCTCAGAGTATATGCTCTCTTCATTTATAGGTAAGAGCATCATCAACCATTCTAATTGCATAACCGGTCGCACGGTCGCATATTTCTTGATTGCCTGACTTATATTATCCGGGAGTCTCCTTAATAGAAAATCAACTTTCCGTTAAAAGGACTTATGAGCAAAGGATATGAGTAGGATGCCACTTGCCACCCTCCGCGTCTAGGTAACAATTAGTTGAACTCAATTGCATGCACTTTCACTAGCCTCCTGTGTGTTGTGTCAGAACCCTTCCCGCATGCCCGAGCGTCTTTACGAACTTCATGCTCCACCCTTCCATCCCTTGTCCCTCTCCGCGGGTGTGCCCTCCTCCCACCTGCAGCGTTGGGCCAGATTCCTCACCTTGGGTGGGAGAGAGTTTTGTGTGGAACGCTCTTGTGGTGGTGGTGTTTCGCCTGGCTACTTGCTATAAACTAGCTGGCACGTTCGTGATAGGTTTCTTGCTGCATCCTAGGGTGGAATTATTTGTTGTAGGTAAGCGTATGTACTTGCATGCTTTTGGAGTGAGGATAGGTAGATGTGTGGTTGCATGCCCGTCGAATGATGGGGTGTTGCAATGAATGTGTGCACTGTTGTGGATTGGGGTTTGCATGTGTGTGTTGGTTTTGAATGCGGTGTTTCTTTTTTCCTTTTTTTGGGTGGTGGCCTAACACCCCCCGCCACACGCCCTTGCGGCGGCTTGCGGGGTATTATGTAGATGTAGATGTAGGATTTTTTTAGATTTTGAGGATACATAATAACATGTCGTTCTAGGTCCTAACAAACATGACACAAAATGTCCCTAAATGGCATAGTAATCGTACGTACATTTAAAACGTACTATTTTTGCTTAATCATCCTATCTCTCTCTTCATTTCATTCAAAACATCTATTCTTTTCTTCGCATTACTTCACTTTATTTACATACTAAAAGGCAATCCTCTCCCTTTCGCTTTCACAGCTCTCTCATCGTTTATTCAACCTCACTCTATTGCCGTATTTAGAATCCCATTTCCTTCCTGCATCTACTTGTTCTGTCTGCTATAAATTCTTCTCCACAGCCTACTCTCTTTCTTTATACTGACTGGAAAGAACTTAATTGTTTTTACCTTCCCGTCCATTTAAATTCTCCATTCTTTATGTTAAAGTCCTAAAAAGTTTAATAGGCTGTATTTGAAAATATTTGCATTCATAAATGTTCATAAATTTACCATAAGCATAACAAATATTTTTAATACAATATAAAGATCTGTTTATTTGAAGTACATCCGGAGGAAGTGGCAATTAAATGCAATAGGTAATTTATACTATACATATAAGGTCTTTAATAATAAGGAAGTTTCTTTGGTAGGATTCGACTTAGAGGAATCTCAAGAAAGGCTGTTGTTGGCTCCCAGCATTTACGAATTGGGGATCGTTTGTCTGCGATGCCTCTATAATGTAACATCGTTTCACTCCGTCATGAACCGGTTATTGTAACAGCACTACACCATCAAACTGTGTCAGCGTGAAACTGGACAAAGACGAGTTAAAGACGAATATCATTTGTAAGAGACATATATAAAGTTATCTAATAGGGATATTTTCATGGGTAGATAGGGTCATTGGCGTAAATTATTTCGGGAGGGTATAGAAGATGTTGAAGACGCCGAACGTTCAGGATGCCCTTCAAACTAAAAAAGGGACGAAAATCTTTCAAGAGTGAAGGCTATGACAGGGACCCAATATTAAGTGATCAAATTTCTGATGAACTTGGTATCCCTCAAAGTGATGTGAAGTGATGTGATCGAAAAAAATAGGAATGAGAAAGGTGAATACGAAGTTGGCGCCGCGAGTGATCTCGTCCGAACAAAAGGTAAATCGGACGCTGATCCCCCAAAAGCTTCTTCACCTAATGAGTGAGGGTCCTTTTTAAACAAAGCTCACCAGACTTCTCATCAAATCCGGGCTGAAAGGACGTCACCTCGACTCAGCGTTATAACTGGCCATGTCGAGGGTCCTTAACAGCAATCCGGGCGCCACCTTCCAGGAGGGTGTAACATGCGTGGAAAATTGTTGGCATCGGTGCGTGGGTGCACTAGGGTGTTACTTCGAAGACTTTTGAGTGAATGTATCAATTTTGGAATTGACTGCTTTATAAACGGCTCAGTCCAAGTAATTTTTGGACAAACTTTGTTTGATGTTTACCAAACATCATCTACGTACAATCAAGTTGCAATACTGAATAAAAAGAGACGTTTCAGTCGGGATATGGTGCAATATCATGATTAATAAAAATTGGCAAAATAAAAAAAAATTATTTTGTGGAAAATTGCCAATTTTAATTAATTGCAATATTGATTATTCACTGAAAAATGCAAACAATTACCGTACATGGTAGATCCTGAAATTTAGGGGAAATTTGCATCGAATTCAAACTATTCAAGTCTCAAGCGGAGAAACTGGTACGGGTAACGATATTCGCGTGGAATGCTAATTGATGATGCGGAAGTTCTCACGAGAGCAATAAAACTTTTGGACGGAACAATAGAATTAATTAATTAACAATAGAAAACAATACAATAGAAAACAGAATAAACATATGACTCGTAAAAGAACACTCAAATTGTAGATCATTTGAGCTTTCGGCCTACTCCGAGGCCTTCTTAAGGTCAGACTGAAAGGTCTTGAGGAGAGAGTGTCTATGGAGGGAAAAAAGGGGGCGGTTAAGGGTGGGAATTTTAAAGGATCGGAAAACTAGGATATATACGGATTCACGAGTTCTCACTTTTGTCACTTTAGTGAAATTCCAATGGGCGTGGACAGTAATGTAACCCTCTTTTTTGTATTTCTGTTTCTGTGTTTGTGTCGATTAGTCCATTTACATATATATATATATATATATATATGTATATATATATATAATTATATATATATATATGTATATATATATATAATTATATATATATATACATATATACTACTAATATTTATATAATACTTTCTGTGTGTTCCTTTCCAATTCTCCTCATCACTATTTCGATGTAAATGAATATTTGTTCGCCGTATGGCGGGATTTCGTGTTTGAATATGTATTTGGCCAATGAGGCTCGTCTCTTCTTCTGCTATGCGTGCCATGAAACGCACCGTTCCTATCCTTTATGATGTTGTATGCTTGCTAACCTACTGTCCATTCTCCTCTCGTGTTTGTGTATTTCTCCTTTGGTGGGTGTAACAGCTACCTAACACCATCTCCTGGGCAATGAATCAAAGCACTTTGGCGCTTGAAAGATCGTATATTTAAGTGTACATTCAAGCACATTTTCTCGATAGCTCAAGTGGTTAGAGCATCCGCCCGGCAAGTGGAAAGATCCAGTGTTCAAGTCCCGGTCGAGGAAAATAATTTTACATTTGTGATCTGCTCAAATCCGCCTTCCGCAGCTCTCTTGGGTTTGTCCTTTCTGTGTGTTCCTTTCCCATTTTCCTTTTCTCTATTTTGATGTGAATGAATATTTGTTCGCCGTATGGTGGGATTTATATTTCTCCGATCCGCTTTCTCCCCTCCACTTACTCCCTCTTCATCCCTTCCCCACTACCCGTTTTTTCTCCTCTCCCTCGTCCCCTTCTCTCTCTGCACCTGCTGTTCAACGTATATGTGGAGGAAATGATTAAAGAGACATGGGAAGAACTGGAGATAGGAAGGAAGGTCTGTGGGGAATTCGTAAATTGGTTAGCTTTGCTGATGACCAAGCATTAGTTGCTCAGCCAGCCAAGGGGTTGCAAGCATTGCTGAGTGAATTGGGGTTTAGTACGATAGATATGGGATGAGAGTCAAAATAAGTAAAACAAAGGTTATGCGATTTTCCAGAAATAAATAAGGCTAATCGAAACATTGAAATAGGAGGGGAAAATTAATAAGGGGGAAAACTCCAATGGCTGTAAAAAACAGTCGCAACTCTCGTCAGAATAAATTGTTGTGTTGGTATTCGCGGGAACCACGTAAGGGACCAACCACAACCTCTCGACCAAGAATACCCTCTGTGGTGGTTTACGGGAGATTAATCCACGCCAGGGACCACACACAGCCACACACACACTATCCTGTCTGGAATCCTTCACGAAGCTGTGAGACCTCGTTAAAGATTCCAGGTGGAAATGTAATCCTTCACGAGGCTGTAAGGAAGACCCCGTTAAGGATACCAGGATGCATTACAAGCACACACTCTGTGACTATCCACGAAGGACGAGCACAGACCAATCACACACACTAGCACTCAAGAAGCACACACACGCACTCAAAGGGCCCAACTTCTGGGAGAATCTGAAACGGTAGAACGCAGACGAGGATATGCGTCGTGTGCGTCTGACGCCAGTGGGGCGGCCATTGAGTGATGGTGTCACGGTAAAAACACTATTGATGAAGGCATCGGGAAACCATCTCAATTATTATTCCCAAGAAAATAATGATGGACAACATAGATAAATTGAGTCCTGGCAACTGCGAGACGGCCCAAGAGGCCGCGTGTCGTGCCTGGCAGCGGGGGAGGCAACTTCCGCGGTCGTCATCCCACGAAAATCTTGCAGGGGAAAAATAACAGCAGCAGGACAGAATACGCAGAAAGGAAAAACGAAATCAGTTAGAAAAGGAATATGAAATCTTAGGAAAATGTTGAGGACTGAAAAATTAGAGAATATTAAGCGAGAAATGGAAAGAGGTAATACAGATATTTTAGGTCTATCGGAGGTGAGATGGAACGATAGTTGGGATTACTGGAGTGATAATTATAGAATAATATGCAAAGGCGGGGACGAGAGCCAACGAGGGGAACCGTAATACTTAATAAAGAGGTAAGAAGAAGCCGTCAGCTAGATCAAGAAACCGATAGAATATTAGAAAGAGAGATTAAAGCAGAACCGACGAACTTTGTTATTGAACTTCTGGTATACATGCCACCGAACAATCGCAAGGAGGAAGAAGACGATAGGATGTACGATTAGTTGGAGGATATAATCGTGTGTATTCCTGCAGGGATACATTCGATAATGATAGTGATGAAGGTTTAGAATACGATGGTAGGCGAACGAAGAGATAGTTATATGTAGGGGACTCCGGTTTAGGCACAAGGAATGACCGCGGGGTGAAAGATATTCTGCAAGCGGGGAGAAAGCAAGAGTTCTACAGGAGACAGAGGTTAGACATCACCAACAAATGGTTTAGAAACCACAAAAGGCGTAGGTATACATGGAAAATGCCAGGTGACTCAGAAGAGTATCGGTTAGATTATATTATGGTTAGATACAGGTTTAGAAACAGGGTAATAAATTGTCACAGCTTCACGGGAGCGGAGGCGGAACCTAACCAAAATTTAGTTGATATAAAGATTGAGTACGTATCAAAAAGATAAGACCCGGGTAGCTTAGGAAATCGAATGTAGAAGCATTAAATGAATTAACAAGAAAGCGTATCAGCAGGCTGTAGAGAAAATCATGTATGACGGTAAAGATCTGAGTACTATCGAAGATAAATGATATTACATCAAGATAGTGATACCGAAATCCGCAAAAGGCCCTCTAGGAACCTATAAAGGGAAAAGAGACAAAAAAAACCATGTATCACGAATGAAATGATTATAAAAATGGATAAGAGAAGAAATGGAATAAGGTAAACACAGAGTTAAGCAAAATGAAATACAAAGAGGTAAATAATAAATAGAGACGGGCCAAAAATAAAGCGAAAGAAGAAAGGGGGGAATCACTACGCGAGGAAATGGAAGGTATACAGAGGAGTGGTGAAATTGGTGCGCTCTACAGTAAGGTTAGGTTATAATCGGGAAGTAAGAAGGTAAGATCTGTGCTAATAGCTAAGATTAGCGGGAAAAGATAATAGTTGTCACACAAAAGACCAAAGAGAGTTGGAAAGAATACATATAATCACTAAAGAACTTAGGCCAACAAGGTTAGATATAGAAAAGGGTCATGACGTAGGACAAGATAGCTTAGGTCCAGGCATACCGGACGAGATACAAAAGGCATTAAGGGAGATGAAACCAATTAAGACCATTGGGGTAGACAACATTCCTGCGGAAGTATTGCAAGGTTTAGGAAATTGTGGAAGAAAGATTCTACATGCACTTATATGTAGCATCTCTGAGAAAGAAATCTGGACAGAAGACTTTTTGAGATCAGTGTTAGTTCCTATTCCAAAAAAGGTAAAGGCTACGTCATGTGAGGACTACAGAACAATAAGTTTGAATTCTCAGGCTGCAAAAGTTGTTCTCAGGATCATCAGCAAAAGGATAGATAGTAAGGCAAATGATTTCATATAGATTGAGTCCACAATGAAAACACCTGAAAGTTTTACCTTACTTCAGAGGCATGTATACCAACATAATAAAAAATGTTTGACAATCGGACTCCCCAAGCCCGCAAAATGAAATGATTTGCGTTATGTTTTGAACAGTCCTCGAATATGTGCAGGAAATGATCAGGGAGGCATGGGAAGAGCTGGAGGAGGGAGTGAAAGTCTTAGGGAAATTCGTAAAATTAGTAAGGTTGGCTGATAACCTTGCTTTGGTTTGTCAGCCCGCCAATGGGTTGCAGGCATTGTTGAGTGAATTGGAAATTCAGCGTAATAGATATGGGATGAGAATCAATATTAATAAAACAATGGTTATGCCATTTTCCAGAAAGAAAAATGCTACTAGGAGAAGAATTGCGCAAGGCAAAGATGCTTTCTCAAGGAGGAGGGAGTTGATGACGGGGACGTTGAGTAGAGATGTTAAGACAAGACTCGTAAAAACTCTGATATGGAGCGTAGCTATCTATGGTGCGGAAACGTGGTCACTGAAGCAGGAGGATAGACGTAGATTGGAGGCTTTTGAAATGTGGGTGTGGAGAAGGATGGAGAAGGTGAAATGGACCGAAAGGGAAACAAATGAGGAAGTACTAGGGATGGTTGGTGAGGAGAGGGGTTTGTTGAAAAAAAATCCTATGGAGACAGGAAAAATGGATGAAAGGCGTATTGAGCGACATTGGGATGTTGAAGACGGTAATAGAGGGGAAAATGTGAGACACACGAGGAAAGTGCAGGAATAGGATAGGGATGTTGGACGGATTTATTAGGTTCCCAACCGAACTGGAATGAAAAAACGACATTTTATACGCTAATTTATTGCTGAGCACAGCACTTTATGAACTATTATTTTAAAATAACAATTTTTTACGGAAATGGTTCACCTTATCAACAAAAGACCACTTCTAATGAAATACACTGGGATGCTTTCTGGTAATAACAAAATTGCAGTTGTATCATCGAACGCCCGAGAATATTCTATAAATTACATGAACTAAATTCATATTCAGATAAACTCATTATTCCTACCATGGGATTGAAATGAATCTGAAATTATTCGTACGAAATACAATAAGTGACGAATTTTTTTACGAAGATTCACAAAATCACTAAAATAAAATGACTACTAATTATTTTGAATGGACTTACTAGTTTTAGCTGTACAATTTTATCCTCGGGGGTATTTGATTTCGCAAATTTGATTAAAAAGATTTGATTGGGTATTGACTACGCATGATTACGTGCGTATTTGCTATAAGTTATATCAAGAACCACACAAGTTTTTGCTGAGTTTATTTTTCGTCCCAAACAATCACAATGCCGCATTTCTTTGATTTTTTAAAAGGAATAACAATTTACGAATTAAAACAACGATCCATGCAAAGCATTCGTAATTTAAGAAAGAAATTCTTTAATGATGGGCATTTTAATTAAAATTTTATTAGGAATAGGAAGAATTTTATAGGACACATGGCATATTTCGGAAAACGCGCGGAAATCCAGCGGTCATTCCTGGTTGCTTTATATTCCGCAGAGCGCTACCTACTGTACGAGCGCTTACGAGGTCCTTTCCTGCGGGCAAAACTGAAACTGCATTCTCGGAGCTAAATAGATCGATGCGTCTCACCCGGCTGCGTTAAAGGAGATTAAGGTTTTGTCATCGGTGAGTGGTCACTTGGATCATGTTGACACAAAACAGCACCATCTGTCGTGGCTTAAGTAGTGCTATCAACAAGGAAATGAATGACAAGTACTCAAGAAGTGTTCCCACTAAAAAAGGGTCACTAAATTTTGATATATTTCTGTTTTACGTGCTGGTTTTATACGGCAGAAAACATCTTTAATAACAATATGCCAAGAAAATAAGACCAAATGAAAATATGGGGAAGTATTTAAAAGTGAATTTATTTTCTCCAATAGAATAAATTGATAAAAAATTAATATCGTATATCATCAAATAATACCAGTTGTAGTGAAATACGCATTTGAATTATCATATGCATAATTGGAATTATGGTTAGCAATTATAATTTTTACACCAAAACATTTCTTATTAAACAGGTAACTCATTAAGTAAGCAATTGCGCAACAAGGACGATAAAAATCTATTTTTAAAAGATGTCGACAATAAAAACAGGGAAGTCAAATTATAAAATTCGTTTTTATTTGCACAAAAATACCTTAAATACTTCAATGCAAAAATATAAACAAATACAGATGTGTGCTTCTGAAGGTCAAGTGGTTGAGCGCAGCGGTCGAGGAAGTCGTGGGTCCAAGTCCCGAGCAAAGAAACTTTTTTGCGCTTCTGAGTTGCTCGATTCCGTACCCCCCACCATTCCTCTCCCGGTCCTTTATGTGTGGTCCTTTGCTTTTTCCTTCGAGTTATCTCCATAAGAGTGATTATATATATATATATTTATATATATATATATGGAGAGAGAGGATTGTTGTCGTAGAAGTTCCACGGAAGTGTTGCATAAAAAAAGTTGAACAGAGACAAACCACATAAAAACACATAAAAGGAAGAGTTAAACGTTATTTTGTTGATCATTTCGAAGAAATTCAGCTCCGTCCTCCTCAGAATAAATAGTAATACTGCCTCCTGATTTAGGAGAGGTATGGTATGCGAGAGAAAGAGAAGAGGGGCGGGGGAAAGGGAGGGGAGGGCGGGGAAATTGATAAGAGGAGAGAGAGGGGAGCGGAGAAAGGGGAGGAGTGAGAGGAAGGAGGTGGATTCAATGCACGACCGGAAAAGAAAACAATTCGTTCAAACACACGTACAAAGTCGTTATCAGGACCTAAAAGGTCGAAACCCAGGCCACGAACAACAAATATTCTATATTCTATATTTAGAAAAATATATTCTCTTTTATATAAAAACATTATATATCATTTATATGATATATAGATGCACATATATAAAATATATATATTTATATATTTCTATTTTTATATTTTTTGGGTGATATAAAAGGTTTGTGACCCCGGAAATTTCTGAAAAATTGTCATGTATCATTGTTAGGTCGGAAAATTTTTAGATCACCCTTATGTGTGTGTATATATATATGAATATATATATATATATATATATATATATATTATTAGGTATTCTACCGGATAAGGAAGGTTTATGGATAGACAAAACTATTAAATAAATATTTTGTAACTCCAAAAAACCCAATCCAGCAAACTACTCTACATCAGTTCCCTCTTCATCTCTGTGTACTTCTTTCCTCCCTTCATCCCATCAAACATCCCGATCCTGTTCCTGCCCTTTCCTCGTTTGCCCAATATTCATCCCTCTATTACCTTCTTTCACATACCACTACCGCTGAACATGTTTTTCATCCATCTTTCCTGCCTCCATAGGATTTCTCTCAACAAACCCCTCTCCTCACTTCAGTACTTCCTCATTTGTTTTCTTTCGGTCCATTTCACCTTCCCCATTCTTCTCCACACCCACCTTTCAAAAGCCTCCAGTCGACGTCTATCTTCCAGCTTCAGTGACCACGTTTTCGCGCGGAGAGAAAATAGAAGAGGAAAAAAGTTTTCGTATCTCGGAAGTGTTTTGGACCAAAGCGGTCAAAGTAGTGAGGACGTAAGAAGAAGAATTGCGCTAGGCAAAGAGACTTTACAAGGAAGAGGGAGCTGAGGACGGGGACGATGTGTACGGATGTTAAGGAAGGACTTATAAAAACTTTGATGGGTTATAGCTATGCATGGCCCGGAGACGGTGGTGGCAGAGAGCGGTGGTTAATGAAGCAGGAGGGTAGACGTTGATTGGAGGCTTTTTAATTGTGGGTATAGAGAAGAACAGAGAAGTTGAAATGGACCGAAAGGAAAATAAATGAGGAAGTACTGGGTATGGTTTGTGGGGGTAGAGGCTTGTTGAGAGAAATGCTATGGAGGCAGGAAAAATGGATGAAAGGCGTATTGAGGGGCAGTGGGATGTTGAAGAAGGTAATAGAGGGGAGAATGTTAGGCAAACGAGGAAAGAGCAGGAACAGGATAGGGATGTTGGACGGGATGACGGGAGGATGTTCACAGAGGTGTAGAGGGAATTGATGTAGAGTAGGTTGCTGGATTGGCTTTCGTTTGTTGTTACAAAATATTTATTTAAAATTGTGTCTATCCAAAAACCAACCTTAACCGGTTGATTGCCTAACAACATATATATATATATATATATATATATATATATATATATATATATATATATATATATATAGTCACTTTCTTGGAAAACCCACGAACGTGTACAATAATGTAAATTCACTAATAGTCATAACAAACACAGAAACCAAAACACACAAAAGAGAGACTCACTGGTTTTAGAATTTTCGGTGGTCCAACCACCTTTCTCAAGAGGAATAAGGAACTGTTCCTAATTCCTCTTGAGAAAGGTGGTTGGGCCACCGAAAATTCGAGAACCAGTGAGTCTCTCTTTTGTGTGTTTTGGTTTCTGTGGTTGTTATGACTATTAGTGAATTTACATTATATATATACATATATATACATATATATATATATATGTATATACATACATATATATATATATACATATATATATATATACATATATATATTATTTTTTTATATTAAATTTCATTATAGGTACGTTTGTCACTGAACAAGGAGTTGTAGTGTTCTGCTGCAAAAAATGCAGTTCCCTTTTTCAGTAGAAGTAATAATTTTTAGTAGTGGTTTCCTGATAATTTGAAAGGTAATTTTAACTAATATTGAAAATAATTTATCTAAGTTCAAAATATTTATTTAAGGTTTCTATTGAAAGTAAGTATTTTGCATAAATGCGAAAAGTTTTTGAATGAATATTAATCGACACTTTGAAATATTTTAAGTATTTTTCGCTTAACTTTATTCAATAAATTTACATTTTGCTTGTTTTAACTAAGTTTTTATTTGATAATTTGGAATGTGTTGTTGACTTTCATGCTTTTCTATTATTTACTTTTCCCAATACTAGAATGTAATATTTAATTCCAATTGGTTATTTTTGCTACGTCTCATGTATCATATCATTGCACATTGCTGTCATGCTTGGCTTATTTGGACCTTAATTTTTCTTTGGATATGCTATTTATGTTTCTAATTACACTCTACATAATCCAACGATCAATGGATAAGTTAATGTTATGGATTTGATGCGGAGAGGTCGCGTTCTCATCGTCTCCCAGTCAATTTCCATATCCATATGGTCACACACTCAATGTCACCTCTTGCCCCGGCTTTCCCAGCTGACAGGCGAGTGTTTGGAGTGGCGCTGTCTACACCGGCGACCAGCGAACCCAACCCTCTGCTTGCATATCCGCTTCAGCAGAAAAGGGCCGTGCTTCTTTGCCGCCAAGGTAGTGGACGAGAGTTGCGGAAAGGCCGCACGATGATGAAGGTCAAAGGTCGCACGAGAGTAGATGTATACTCTAATCTCCTACATCCTCTTCCTTTCCCGCAAGACCAAATATTAGTGACTGCATCCAGCGTACGTCCCGGTCCCGTGGCATTACCCACCCCATTGAGTGCATGAGGCTCTCTCCATGTAGAAGATTCATTTAGAATTTCGTCCAAAACGCATGCTCATCACACTCCCCAAGTCCCCAAGGCTGTAGATGATGAGTAATTTCGTGAAATTTCAGTGATCCATTCACTGTTAGTCGTCGCATAGGTGCAGTTCTTAGATGTTGGCACTTAGGCTTTCTTTCAGGTTTGTTGAGAAATACCAAGAAAGAGATTCAGAGACGACGAGTAAGATAACGATTTGGCCATGTACGTGTCGGACATAACAAGGCAATGGAAAAATATCTTTTGTCATCAAAGTGATTTTAAGTCAAAATTGATTTAAAAGAGACTCTGTATGTATATTTTATCTGATTATTAAGGCACTTAAGCGATAAAAATGGTTTTTGACTCATTACATTTCGTGAAATAAGTAAATGTGAGAGTTAATCACATTAAATGGAATATCACCGTTTTGCAGCTAATCAGTGACCTGATGATGTTATGCTATAACGAAACCTGGGTAGTAAAAATTAAAAAGTTTATGTGGAAAAGTAAAGTGGTTTGATTATTAAAAGTCAGTATGAAGATTTTCCACCAAGTAACGCCAGAAACTGTTTTTTTATTAATCAGTCGTATTAAATAAATGAAAACTGAAAAAATGAGGAACGTTTTATCATTAAGCGGTCACCAGATATGTATACGTTATTAATACATTACTGAATATCACTCATTTAATTTATATATTTCTACATTTCCCTTCACATTCGTTCTTTAGTTTATTTAGAGAGTTAATTCTACCAAGCTAAAGAAGTTGAACATTTTGAAATATAAGTTAGTTTAATCTTTTAATGACATACAAATGAAATCCTTAAAGGAGTTGAATTGTTATACGGAAACGGTTCTAAAACGTCCCGAAAAGCAGACCTTTAAAGTCCAATAGAAACCTCATGAAGCATGACTTGCTATGCTGAGATAACTCATACTATTCAAAATAAAAAATCATTAAGCGAATTAGTGAATTCATTCTCCTCGTTACAAAGAAAAAGGGATTAATTCAATATATTCTCTCATTAGCTTTGTTGCTTGCTTGTTGAGAAAATTGAGGATAGTAGAATATGGTAGATTATATATCTTTTTGCTAAATATAAATAGTATGCGTAGAATGAAATAAGGACAATTTGCACTTTTCCACAGTTTATTTGACGTACGACGCGTTTCAACTCACAGAGTCATCATCAGGTACAAGACAAAATAAATAGTAAGGAGACCTTATTTATATGTACAGAAGATGTGGTTGGGGAGGGAGCATCTTCTGTACATATAAATAAGGTCTCCTTACTATTTATTTTGTCTTGTACCTGATGATGACTCTGTGAGTTGAAACGCGTCGTACGTCAAATAAACTGTGGAAAAGTGCAAATTGTCCTTATTTCATTATGATGAACTTCCACGACCTCAAGCCTGAATCTGTTGAACTTAGTATACGTAGATCCTTCCTAGGGAGGTAACTCCCTTATAATAGTTTGGTAAAATCTTTCTCAATAATTCAAGCGCATTAAGTTGAATGAACGTTAATTAAAAAGAATGCAGTATTTTTACATACATTTAGCTTCAATCTCCCGCTTTTCTACAGAAGAGCATGATAGTATAAAGCACAGGGTATTTATAGATACGAGGGGGAGTCCTGGAATGAAAACCGTAACAACGTGATAAACATTCGATTTCACGCACCATTAGCCTGTAAGTTGGCATTTCTATGCCAATGTTTTAAAGAATTCCCAACAGCTGTCATCATACTGTAGACAAGCGAAACGCTGTCGCAGTAGACAATCGCTGCCCCACTCTCAACGTTCACCAACGAAGAATAACATTCTTTCATACGTTTTTTCAGCAGGGAAAGTCCGAAAGCTAATGAAATCCATCGGCAAATAAATTTCCAGAAAGGTGAGGCATGTTTAGCATAGCAGCAAGTGTACGAGTGGAGCTGTAAGTTCAGACACGGTGTGACTGTGTTCTGTAAAGATCCTCCCCGTCCGCGTCAGGCACGCCGCTTTATGACACCTTGCCTATTGTAGCAGCTGAAGCTATTGTGACAGATAATCGCCATGAGATGGCGGATCAAACAGCCGCAAATATGAACATTAGTCATGGCTGAGCAGATAACATTTTTCAAGGCGTGCTTATGTTTCACACAGACTCCCCAAGGTGAATGTAACGGCATCTTACTCGAGAGCCGAAAGAGATACGCGTTGACGCATGGAAGAACTTCTGCGGTGCTTTGACGCCGATGGTGACGGCCTCCATGAGAGAATCATTACAGAAGACGTAATTAGAGTCCACTACCACCAACTTGAAAACCAGAGAGCACACTAGGAATGACGCCATTCCTCAATTCCTCATCAAAAAACCTAAGAAGTCCCGGACGCAACCATCTGTAGACGAGGTTATGCCGACTCTCTTTTGGGATGAACTAGGCGTCATCTTCGATCACTACACGCCGAGGGCAACAACCAATCACCAGTGTCTCTAATTTTGTTATGTTGAAAAATCATCTTTGGTCCGCAGTTGAATCAAGGCGATGTGGAACTGCAGCGTAACTGTAGTTGTCCTTTTGCCACTAGAAAATGCACTGGTCTTCACCTTGACACCTTGATACTAATCCATATCCACCCTACTCGCCATAACTCGTCCCAAGTAATTGAACTTTAGGGAGACTACGCCGAAAAATAAAACGCTTGTGTCCCACTTTTTTTCAATGAATGAGATGTAAAAAAATATTTACGGTTTTCATTTTACTCGCCTACAGATAAGGCTAACATTCGAAATGTTTCATAAAAATTCAGTTCAGGGCAGTTTATTAGTATTACTATGCCACTACTAGTAATACTAGTGGTGCTATAATTACTAGTAGTACTAGTAATACTAGGCCACCGTTTCGATGAACTGGAGCAATTAGAAATCCTTCAGCACACGAATTACGGGGAAGATGTTTTGACCAACGATTTTCTTTACCCTTCACGTTCCCCGTTGTTCTTGCTAAATTGTTTTTTCTCTCACTCCCTGCCAACTAACCTTAAACCAGTAAAACCTTTTCAACAATGTAGAGACTCCTCCCAGCCCGCTACTGAGTTACCTGACTAGTTACCAAGTGCCGTTTCCTTGTTCACAATAATAGATAGATAGAGAGATAAATGATAGAAATTGTGACTTAATGGTCCCTTCTTCCATTTAACCCATTGTCATATACATATATGCTCAAGGTATGAAATTTATGAAATGCATACATATATACACATAAATACGTATAGACAGACACAAATTGTAAAATCGAAAAGTAAAGGAAAAGAAAAAATATACACATGTATACATACATATTTAGATTAAGGATACACCAACACATACTCACATACACAAAGTAAAAGACAGTGGTTATAGAGAAACACTAGGATAAAAAAAGTGTAATAAAAGAATGATGTTTGTGGGAAAAGCTGGGGTGAACCAGTCTGCATTGCTCACCTAGTAAAACCCACGCGGGAAAACAATAATCATTCCCCCAACCAATCCTTTCTTTCCTACCTCTTCTTCCCCTCCGCCTAGAGATATGTATATGTACTGTGTTTGGCTTGCATTTTTATCTGATGATGTTACACTATAACGAAACCTATATCGTGATAAAAAACATTTTAAGTGAAAAAGCAAAGTTGTTCGTTTTCGAATATTACCAATATGAAGATTTTCCACCAAGTTACGCCAGAAACTGTTTTATTTATCCCCAAAGACAAAAATCACATTTGCTCAAATCCGGGGAGCGACGGGGTCGTAGAACATCCCCTCGAAAGGAGATCAGGCGGCCGGGAAATTGTCTTGCATTCTTCAAAATCTTGCAGAATTTGGCGTGAACGACGGGAGGTATGAGCCCTGCCACCACCCTGTTGAAACCAAAAGGATTTTGTGTCATATTCCTCTACCATTTTTGGGAGTAATAAGTTCTCCAGCATCTCACAATGGCACTCAGAATTCACAGTAACAGTTGAACCTCGATATTCAAAAAAAATATCACCTAGTAATGCTTATTGAGAACGCAGTGCACCAGGCTGTCATTGGGCTATGAAGAGGTCTGGGTGAAGTTCGCAAGAACTGACCCAGAGAGGTGCAAATGCGCTTCATCGCTAGATCACAGCGCCTTCTGCGTCGCCACCACACAGTTACTGTTCTTAAAAAACGTTTCTGCGACAAAGATTCGACACTCACCAGACCAATGATTGGTTTCTACGACAAATGGCGTTGTTTCCCCCTTCTATCGTCACCACTTCTACTCCGCTATTTCAACTTCGCGCTGTTCAGTGATTTTTCAAAACCGAGGAATCCATTTTGACTCCCCTGTAAATATATATATTAGGTAATCTCCCGGTTAAGGTAGGTTTTTGGATGGACACAACAATCAAATAAACATTTTGTAACTCCAAAAAAACCCAATCCAGCAACCTTTAGCCAACCTTTACCAACATCAGGTCCCTCTTCATCTCGGTGAACTTCTTTCGTCCCTTCATCCCGTTCAAAATCTCTATCCTGTTCCTGCTCTTCCCTCGCTTGCCAAACATTCTCTCCTCTATTACCTTCTTTAAGATCCCACTACCGCTCAATACGCCTTTCATCCATTTTTCCTGCCTCCATGGGATTTCTCTCAACAAACCCCTCTCTTTACCTACCATCTCCAGTACCTTCTCAATTGTTTTCCTTTCGGTCCATTTCACATTTTCCATTCTTCCTCATATCCATATTTCAAGAGCCTCCGATCTACGTCTATCCTCCTGCTTCGGTGACCACGTTTCCGCGCCGTATATGGCTACGCTCCATGTAAGAGCTTTTACGAGTCTTGTCTTAACATCCCCACTCAACGTCCCCGTCAACTCCCTCCTCCTTTAGAAAGCCGCCTTGCCTAGCGCAATTCTTCTCCTTACGTCCCTACCACTTTGACCGTATTGGTCCAAAATACTTCCGAGATATGTAAACTGTTCTACCTGCTCTATTTTTCCCCTCCTATTTTAATGTTTAGCTTAGCCTTTTTCTTCCTGGAATATCGCATAACCTCTGTTTTATGAATATTGATTCTCATCCCATATTTATCGCACTGAACCTCCAATTCACTCAGCAATGCTTACACCCCTTGGCTGACTGAGTAACAAATGCTTGGTTATCAGCACACCTAACCGATTTTACGAATTCCCCTCCGACTTTCATTCCTACCTCCAGTTCTTCCCATTCCTCTTTAATCATTTCATCCACATATACGTTGAACAGCACCGGTGACAATGGGCAACCCTGCCTTACCTCTCCTAACATTGCCCATCCGGACTCTCCGTTCCTCACTCGCACCTGAGTAGTCTGAGACATGTACAGGTTGCGGATCAGTCTCCTGTCCTCCGCTGTTCTGCAATTCACGCATACAATGCATATTATGTATGTGTGTATATATATATATATATATATATATATATATATATATATATATATATATATATATATATATATATATATATATATATATATATATATATATATATATATATATATATATATATAATACAAAGGAGTGTCTCCTTTTATGTGTTTTCCTATCCCCTTTCCTTATACCTATTTTTATGTTTGAATATATATATATATATATATATATATATATATATATATAGTCTAGTGGGTAGAGCGTTAGACTACTGACCGGAGGGTTCCGGGTTCGATTCCCGGGCAAGGCACTTTGGGCATCTGCAGCTCCACCCAAGCTAGTTGATTTTTCGGGTACCAGATCTTCCTGGGGAACCATAACCGGCACAGGGAAAGGAACTGGCCCCCCTACCCTGATGTGTGAATATTCGCACGCCGTCGGGCTTGGTACATGGGTGACCTCTACCATCACCTACTAAACCGACCTTCGGGTTGATTACTGTGTTTATGGTTATATATATATATATATATATATAAACCATAAACCTATATATATATAAAGGTTTATAATAAACCTATATATATATATATATAGGTTTATGGTTTATGGTTGTATATATATATATATAAAACCATAAACACAGTAATCAACCCGAAGGTCGGTTTAGTAGGTGATGGTAGAGCTCACCCATGTACCAAGCCCGACGGCGTGCGAATACTCACACATCAGGGCACATAGGGACATAGGTCTCATATATATATATATATGAGACCTATAAGACCTATATATATATATATATATATATGCATATATATATATATATATATATATAGGTCTTATTTAAGTTTATTTCAAATGTGTAATCAGAAAGTTTTATTCTAACGTTATACATCATGGAAGAATGTCACCAAGTTGCGCATGAAGCGAGTAATTGTTGTTACTTGCTGCATTCCTAAACACGGTGCTGGAAGAAGAATGTCATATTTAGAATTGGAAATTTTTCGTGGGATGTGAGTTTTCCTTATGATTAATTAATTTCGCTCACGGAAGGTCTGAACGCTTTCATGCAACGGAAGCCACGATTTTATTCGAAGATTTCGTACTCGAGTAGAAGTACTGTCCATCAGTAGTGTTCAACCACAGGAAAATTGAATCGCAGCCACATTATTATAATTTCGCTTGTGGCAACAGAGTACAAGGTGGAATACCGACGTAATGACCCTTACACGTAATCATAGTAGATCAGAGATGAAATGACTAAGTCAAGATGTCGATTCATTCGATTGTACAGAAAACCTAGGATTTGTATAGATTTTTTGTTCGTCCTCTGCTGAATACTATTTTGATTTGAAATTGGTGAATATAGCACTCGAGGTTTTGTGAAAGAATGAGGGTTATTACGTTTTTGTCAATTTACAGAATTATTCTGAGAATGAGTATCCTACCACAAATAAGACCTCTCTTCTGCACAGAAGAATAATGGCAACCTTGATGTACTCTCTTATCGCATCATTTTATATCAGCACTCCATCAAATTGTAAAGCAACGATAATTTACTAGGCTCTGATGGCCGTTCTGGCATTCCCTTTCATCAATCACTAGAGAAACCTAAAGCAAGATTGGCATATGAGTAAGCGATTTCAACAAAATCGTTTAATCTCAGTTCATCGACAGAAAAACGTTTCTTGAGAATTTCAATCTCACATTCCGAATCAAATCACTATCAATGGCAATAATAGACTGTCCTAAGAAGGCGGAAACTGGCTTCGGGGTTATGGTCTCGTCTGTCAATCCAAGGTTCGCAGGTTCGTTTACCACCCGGGTGGGTTTATCCTCCACCTAGGGCTTGCTTATTTTAACTATTTTCGTTGATATGTTATTAACAGTTTGACGTAAAGGACAAAAATATCTGTTTTCCGATCAATTTTAAATAAAAATATAGGTTCATGATTAATTTTCAATCTTAGTGAGAGCAGAGAGAAATTTTTAAAACGGTTTTATCGTCGCTTGGATGATTAATACTAAAGTTGAAATTTACGCATCATAATACATCATCAAAAACGCCATATAATCGTGACAGAGAAATCAATCAGTATTACATATTATTTTTAAGAGCTTGTATTTTGCGTGGATCTTTTGGTGGAATGAGTAAAATCGAATAAACTGTGACCTACAATGTCTTCGTCTGCTTTTTTTCCATATCTTGTGTAATACAGAGGCTTGTCACATAATTTCCTAATGATCGCAATATTTTCAAAACATTGCAGACAGTAAATTGTTGAAATAAAACTGTTGGATATTTCTTCAGCTATTTTCACTAAAAACCCAAAATATTTGCAATGAAAACTTATTTTGATTAACCATCTGCTTATAGCAAATAACGTTAATTGAGTCAAACTTATTCTCCTTTTTTAAGTATTAATATGAACTTTTTATTACAAAACGGACTCAGTATACTATTTCATATGAGGTTTGGGTGAAAGAACCGAAAAAATTTTGAGTAATTTGCGCCAAATCCTCGTATTTTTAACTCAAAAGCCAATAAATCGCATCCCATTCATATGGCACCTGATTCAGCTGTTTATATTACGGCACTGAGGATTTTAAACTTTGGGAAGAGGTAAAAATTTGTATTCTACTGAATTTTGTGATATTATTTTAATATCTAGTCGTTAGAAATCACTGACCTTTTAGATCGTTTTATATTGTGAACCATAATGGATATGATTTACAGAGGTAGTCTAGTGATCACTTCGAATAAAATCGTAATGGAATTATTACTTCGTCTAATTTATTGTGGGTGAATTGGTCATAAAACCATCAATTTGGGTCCTGATACGCCTGCCTTTTCCATTTAGTTTTAATCGAGCTGGATAATTTTCGTATTTTTGAGGAGATTTTTTTCGCGATTTTCCATTACCCGCTCACAATTGTTCATTTTTAAAGTTTTATTGCGTCGGTAACGGCTTTTATGGACTCATTTGCAAAATTCTACACCATATCTCGTAACTGACACATAAGTGACGTAAAGCTCAGCAAATTAGATGGCCTAATGTTGTTTTGAATTTTGACAGCTTGTTTAATTACCTATTGAAATTCAGCGGTTTCTCAAAAATTATTCATTGGCTCATTTTTCGCTAAACATCTAAAGAAAATATATTTAAAGAAATGCTTTTAATTAGTTTATGCTCGCATATGAGGCATGGCTGCTCACTACATTATTATCTGGCCGTTAAATGTTGAGAAAAATGACCATACTTTCGTATTATTAACGTATGGTTGGATGGGAGAAATTTGTGCGTGAATTTTATGAACATTTCCATAATAATGCAAACCAGAGTTTCTTTCTGGCTTTTATAAATTCAATATTTATGACTGTGACAAAAAAGCAAAAATTCACTCTTTACCCATAATTTCGTGACTCCGAAATTAAGAGTATAATTCTGCCTTTTCAATATAATGAGCTCTAATCAATTGTCAACACAGAGAATAAAAAGATTTATTTTATCCTATGAAAGCGTAATACCAAGCCAATCGGATGCAATGGAAGCTATTGTGGCTAATACAAGGTTGACCTAGTAAGATAAACAAATAAAAAATAATTAATTATTTTCTTATGCACAAATTCCTTTCCTCCTTAATTAATAGTTTATATGTGATCATTTTTTTGAAACACGGCATCCAGCAGATAATAAGCCTTTGTTTAGAAAGCAACGCAGTTGGTTCAAATGCCTTTTCATTATTGAAGGTTAATTTTTCCGAGAACCCGTGCACGCGTGATTCGTAAGGTCGGAAGCCCATGGTTATTTTGGCGCTTTCTGTGATTTCATGTTGAGCTTTTTAATGTATACATTATATAATTCATCTTTGTTCTATATTTATCCTTCCCAACGGAGCACTTGTCGTATTTTATACTATTAAATTCCCACTTTCGTTTCATTCTCGTTCATTTCACAACTTTGGTCCTCCATCTGTCCACGATCGAACTAAAAAAATTGAGTGGAACCAGGAATGACTTACCACTTGTTTACTACGACATCAAATGGAGAGCAGCTCAATATAGAGAGAGAGACGAGGATTGCGGCTCCACGCTCACGGAGCACATAATCGGCGATAAGAGAGAGCGAAGGCGAAAGCAGATTACGTCAACTCTGGAAAAAAACCACCATTGGGGGAAGGGTCGCGGCATCCCTGAGACCGGTCGCCGACATTCCCTTGAAGCATTTCCAGCGAGGAGGTTGGGGCGGAGCGGGGCGGAGCAGGGCGGGAGGGGGAGCGGGTTAAGCGGGAAGGAGGGCCTCTTCAGCCCGATAAGGCATCTCCGCCTCGTCTTTCACCCTGGGTGAAGTGTCGGCTTTACTCCCCCGCCCGCGTGCTCTGGCACACTCACACGGGTCCACTTCGAGTCCCCCTTGAAATAGGAGTGCCGGTGAGAGGGTTAAAAGAGAATTGGGATAGAATGGGGAAGGAGGGAGGAAGGTTTGTTGCCGCGCCGAGGGAAATTACCGCTCGGAAAGAAAAACCCTAGTAAGAAATTGAAAAAAATCTCAATTTAATGGTCTCCTTTGAGATGCGGCTCATTTTTTCCCGTGGGTATACTTTGCTTGCAATTCAAATCGTGTCTTTTCCTCGCCCCTCAAATACCCCACTCTTCCACAACCTTCCGCCGCCCTCCCTCCGTCATTCCAGTCCGCTTGCCGCACCAACCCACCCGACCAAACACATCCCTCTCACCTCTCACCTCCTCTTGATTTTCCCTCAATCGATAGCACCATTTTGTCTTAACAATCACAAAATGGTATCCCGGCATCAACACTCCCACTTCCACCTCCACTCAAATGCTTTTCCATTTCGTCTCCTCCCTTATTTCCGCGCCACCGGGGTTGTGATCATTTCCTCTCTCATGACGGCTATGCTCTGGGGCCCCCCGGCGGCTAGTGATTATCGCCTCGAGAACTTTGTCTTAAGGAGAATGCTTTGCTCCTTTTTGAGGAATTTGAAAGCCAAGTGGCTCTTGTAGTTAGTGAGGGAAGCGACTGACTGAAAGCTAAGGCCATCTGTGCACTGATTAATAGTTATTTAAAAGAGTTTCTAAAGAGTGCTAGTCTATTACTACTAGAGTCTAGTCTGGAGTTGTCGTTTTATTCTCCCGTATATGACCAATTTATCCAAAGCTGAGTATTGTATTTCGCTTCAGGTAACATAAGAGAAAGCACTGGTATCCTAAAACATTGGTATTTAATGCTTGAAAGGGTGCTTCTATCATGAGTATAGTTGGTAACTTTAGATTTAATATAGTAATTATAGGGTCTGATTCCTACGCAATTTAACAATCTTATTCTCTTCACATCATATAGAATGAAAACTGGTGTTGTCGTTTTGTTTCCAAAGGTCTTTTGTATGCCACTCAAGGCTCGCCTAAGTATAAAAAGTGGAATCCATGTATAACTTAATCCGTATCTCTTCTTTATGTCTAATAGTTATCCCTTTGCGGCAAATAGTTATCCCTTCTTAGAGAAAATTTCCCTTACTAATTTTATCATTCTCTTAGGCGTATATCCGTTTTATCCTTTCATCGTTATCGACCATGCTGCTGCTACCTTTTCTAAATTACTGTTAGTTGTTCCAGCGAGTCTTTCCTTATTATGATCTTGAGATTAACTTGCATACATCGGTCAGAGGTATTGGCATCGTGTATTCTTTTTCTTTGTCTTGGTTTATCTCAAACAAATTGCTGAAATTTTTAACACGTACGTTTGTTACAGAAAAATATGATAGAAGAAAATGAAGTACATACTGAGGAGCATTACTCAAAACAAGTTCTTAAAAAATTAGAAGGAATCGTAGTAGAGGATTATTATATTATTAGGTAATCTACCGGTTAAGGAAGGTTTTTGGTTGGACACAACTATCAAATAAAGATTGTGCAACTCCAAACTAAACCCAATCCAGCAACCTACTCTACATCAGGTCCCTCTTCATCTCTGTGTACTTCTTTCCTCCCTTCATCCCGTCCAACATCCCTATCCTGTTCCTGCCCTTTCCTCGCTTGCCCAACATTCTCCCCTCTATTACCTTCACCAACATTCCACTACCGCTCAATACGCCTTTCATCCATTTTTCCTGCCTCCATAGGATTTCTCTCAACAAACCCCTCTCTTCACCTACCATCTCCAGTACTTCCTCATTTGTTTTCCTTTCGGTCCATTTCACCTTCTCCATTCTTCTCTACACCCATATTTCTAAAGCCCCCAATCTACGTCTATCCTCCTGCTTCAGTGACCACGTTTCCACGCCGTACGCTAGCTACGCTCCATATCAGAGTTTTTACGAGTCTTGTCTTAACATCCTACTCAACGTTCCCGTCATCAACTCCCTCCTCCTTGAGAAAGCCTCCTTGCCTAGCGCAATTCTTCTCCTTACGTCCCTACCACTTTGACCGTATTGGTCCAAAACACTTCCGAGATATGTACACTGTTCTATCTGCTCTATTTTTCCCCTCCTATTTTAATATTTAGCTTAGCCTTTTTCTTTCTGGAAAATCGCATAACCTTTGTTTTATTAATATTGATTCTCATCCCATATTTAGTTAATGCAGAGAAATTGAAATCAAGTGATGGCAGACGTCTGCGCGGGTGAACACTATGTTATGGACGGATTGGAAGGTACCATATTATCATAATGACTAGAGAGCTGAGAAAAGCAGGTTGTTATTTCAAAATGTATCCTTTAATATGAAACCACTGTAAATTCTTGGCAAAACATGTCTTCACAACACTAGCTATAAACGTTGAAATTGTATAACACGAGTGTGTTGGATACATATTAGATGGAGCTCCAATGAGGTCAACGACCTATCCAACTTAACATATTTTGTTTAGTATGTAGAGATAAGAAGTGCTTGTGTTCGTGGAGTACTAATATGGCGTAGACACATTGTTAGTGAAATAACACTCAAAATCATTTTCGCACGCAGATTCTCTCCCATCGATTATTTTCTTAAAATTCGTTTCAATTGATAGCGTCGTTAAATTACATCGAATAATTAAATTTTTGCATTAAAAAGGTTATCTTAGCGTTGTCAATGAAAGAAGAAATGCCTTAGGTCACCTATTTTGGAAAAACATATTTCCGATATGCCACGTTTTATATAATAATTCTCTCAAACACTGCAATGCATTGACTAAAATGTAGATTGAATATATCTTATCAGATGCAATAAAATACAATCAATGGTTTCTTGAGTTATAAAATTACTAAAATGGCAAACATTACTATTGGGTAGATAGCTTACGTTTCAAGTTTTTTTCACTGGTATTTATATTTCTCTACTCCACTATATGTCCGAATTAAGATGGCCACAGAAGACGTCTGATCCCAATGGTGCAGCCATTTCAGTGATGATGTAACGATAAAAACACCGTTGACGGAGGTAATGGAAAACCTTCACAGTTAATTGCCGCTCGAATTAATAAAGGACACATTTTTAAATATGCTTCAAATCAGCATCGGGTGCCGGCCAATTGAGATGGATATCGGAGGGGGAGAAGCCAGGCTTCCACAGTTGTCGTTGCGCGAAATCCTCGCAGAGAAGAAACTGAGAGACAGCAGCCGCAGAGAAGAAGTTGAAAAGGATTGAATGACTTAGAAAAGGAAGATAATAATAGAACAGAGATAAGGACTGGGAAATGAGAAATTAAGTGCAAGATTGAGAAAAGGAATATATTTTTAGGGCTGGGCAAATGGGAATGGGAAACACAGCAAGGGCAGCATATGCAAATGATTATTTTATAGCAATATACAATAAAGCGGATAATACCCAGCTAGAATGGGTAACTAGTGATGATTAAAACGATTAAACGAAGTGTTGTAAACATTAATAATACTAATATTAATAAAAAAAGTATTATCAGCAGCAGGAAACGTTGAACCAACGAACTCCATGACTACTCGAGTCTCCATACGAACAAATAGGGAAATTAATGTCGTGTTAACTGAAGGAAATATAGCGAATGAAACTTGCGAAATAAAACCATAAGTAAGTGTTGATGAAGTGTAACGTCAGATTCAAGAGGATAAAGCAGGAATAATGGATGACAAAATAAAATATAAAAGTTTTAAGAAAAAAATTAGTTCTAGAAGGGATTAACAAGTTTTTAGACTAGAGACACAGAGACGAGTACATCAAAAGAAAAATGGAATTATACCATAAATGGAACAGCTGTACAGAAAGTAAATAAGAAAAGAATGAGAGAAACATTATTTACGGACGAGTGGAGTAAGAGACGGGATAAGCAAATGTATGTGGAAAGAATGTAAGTATGTGGACACGGAAATAGGTATAAAAGCAAAAAGCTTAAAAATAAACTGAGGTGGGAAACTTGTTGGACGACGACGTGAGAAGATAGGTAAATTATAAAGAGAAATGTGAAATTGGTACACTCCTATGGAAAGTGAAATCAGTTAGGAAGAGGGAAGAAATAATTCATGCACACTACAATCAAAAATCATGAAAATTAGTTAGTAAATTAGGAATTATCCAAGCAAGATGGAAAGAATATACAGAAAACTGTTTTGGTAAAGATATCGACAAAGCAAGCTTATGCCCAAAAACAGAATACGAGGAAGAAGGTGAAAGCAAAGGACCAGGTTTTATTGATTGCAAAATAGAAGAAACCTTGAGAAAAATAAAACCATAAAAGACCGTGGAATGGAAAGATATTTCTCGGATTATTTTTGAATCACAAAAACATGACTGAAAGAGTGTTTATGGAATTAGTCGTAGTAATTAATCATTTTTAAGGAAAGAGTTTGGTCGGACGTTTTCTTTAGATTAGTCAGCTCCCGTCCTAAAAAAGGGAAAGGTGGCCGCATGTACAGAATGATAAATTTGACTTCACATGCAGCTAGTGTGGCACTCAGTACCATCAATAAGATGACGGAGAGGAGGGTAGTTATAAGGGGCATGCAAACCGTGCTGTACACAGAAAATCAGTGTGATAGGTTCCGAATGAGCTTCAATATACGCAAGACTAAACAACTAAAACTAACTAAAGAAAAACTAACTAAAGCAAACATAAAAATAAATGGCAAAAGCTAGAAGAGTATGGCAGTCTGCCTACCTATCATGGAAATTTTTTTGACAAAAATGTCAATTGTAGAGGGGGTATCAAAGAGTGGCAAAAGCTAGACAATGTATGACCGTTTACCTACCTATCAACGGAATGTTTTTGAAAAATTTCAATTGTAGTGGGGGTATCATAAAAATAAATACATTAGGCATGTAAAATTTAACATAGAGAATTAGGAGCTTATACCTGTATTATGGACCTATAGTAAATATGTTAAGAAAATATTTACAAAAAAATATGTGGAACGTGTTTTTTGCGACGCGGGAAATTGGTCGTTCAAACAATGGTAGGCGTAGATTCTTTCCTTTCGAGGTGAGGCCTTAGAGAAGAACGTAGCATGTTTATGTGATAAAAATAAAACAAGCGATGAAGCAACTGGCATCTATTGGGAGGAGGGGGAATTTTGGGAAAGAAAAGAACAAATGGAACAATATATTTCAATTGGGATGGGATGCAAGAAGAGAGGACGCTTCCAAAGCGAGGTAGATTTAGGAAAAGAGTTGACATGTTGGATTGAATGAAGGGAGATAGAATGGTATGCTGAATTGAAAAACAGTTTTATGTAGTTATAATTTTTCATTGCGTATAGCTAAGTGAGGCTAAAAGATGTAGTGATGCTAGCTTGTATCCATCCGAAACCTCCTTCGAAAACGGTTCATTACCAATGATAGTTTCACTAATGCTGTATTAAGAGTCGATCACTTTCTACAAGATATAACATTTCTAAGAAGTTACACTGAAAACTTTTTAAAAACCATGTTTGCTTCCCATTACATTTATTATACTCGTATGGTCGTATAACTGATCGATCCAAATAATTTCTTAATTTAAAATAAATCCCGCTGTGAAATAGAAAGCGTAAAGAATTGATCATTCTTCTCAATCTGTTCTTTTCTGAAATACATTATCATAAGAATCAATTTCAACATAAAAGGAGAACACTATATTTTATCTGAAATTGAAAAATATGTATGAAGAACTTGTCTGAATACACATTCATGGATTAAATGTTGATATGCCACTGTGCAAATTTTTTGCAGGTATATAAGGAGTAGGTTTTTCAATTATGCCAAGCCGAAAACAAGGTGAGCGCCGATCCCTAGTATGCCAAAATTTATTTTTGTTATGTTGGTCGTAAACAATAACAATATCATCAAAAGTAGGCTTATTTCTTTAACACTAAGAAATTTTTAGGCAACTCTCGAGTATTTCTTTACTTGGCTAGTCTCTTCATATTGCCAAATTTCTTTTTCTTGAATTTCTTATTTGATTTAATAAATCCTTCTGGAATCGTTTTGCTGACGCAATTTCTCCTTTTTTGACTTAACTCTTTTCTGTGGATAGCCTCTTCAGGCCATTGGGTCCAAAAATATTCCTGAATGATACCAGTACCTCAAGTGGATCCCTTCTGCTCAAAGTTTTACTTGACCACTTTCTTCTTCTACTTTTTTCGTAACGGCTTCGGACGTTATTACACTTCTAAATGTAATCATTATTATTCCACAGTCAATTGGATTTCATATTTTTTTATGTGGTTGTAGCCACGCTTTACTCAAATTATTTGTAGGTACTCAAATTATTATTTTCTTCTTTTTCTTTCCATTCTTGTTTCATCCACCTTCCATAAAATATAAAGATTTCATTTTTTCTAGCTGTACATCCTATTTAAATCCGTGTTGTACTCTGGTTTCCGACTATTATTCGTTATCTTTTTTGGTTATGTTGTCTTCAGTTAGTCTCTTATTATTACATTCTACAGATGAACACCCGTGTATTTCGGATAGATTTCGTCCTCTTCAATAATAAGTTTGATTTTGCCGAAAAAGAACCACTCCTATTTTTCTTCCTTGGATTCATTCACTGGTTTTACTCATTCCTATTTTTATGTAGACATCGAAAGAAATGACTGTGATAGAATGCATATTCTTAATATGTTCCTTTCCTCACTTTCGCTACTTAACTATTTCAAATGGATTAAATTACAACTTCCCGGCCATTATACGCTTCATGGATCCATCTTTGCTCATTGTCAGTTGCAACTTTGACCTTCATATGGTATGTATTTATTCCATTCGATATTATCAAATACTTCATGTCCATTTATGAAAGGATATGCAAGTGTCACGTCATATAGTGTAATCAACATCCTTATGTAAAACTTAAGGTCTCGTATCCTGCCATAATTAATGTCTTATGCCCACCTTTTTAGATAAAATCTGGAAAATAAAAACTGCTATGGGATTATTCAGCTGAGCACATGCCATTGAGAGTGATATACGGTTTGTGATGTGGAGTGGGAACTTTTCCCTTCTACTGGATGGATTGTGCCAATAATATAGGGGAAAGTTTTCGGAACACAAGCGAAAAGTTTATTGACGCATGATTTCTAAGATAAATTTTGATATATCGCATCTTCTTTTAAACATGTTGATACCAGTTTGCCTGGTTTAAAAGCGTACAATTTTCTACGCCTGCTTTTGAGAATATTTGAACAATATGTCCAAGTTAGCTATGGTCACTTTATAAATGTAACTGGTTAACAAAATTTTCTTTCGATCTTTAAAAACTTAAATCATTACCAACCATTGATTGCGAGGAATGGAATATGTTAAACATTAATTTGATCACCTATATTTTTGAAACAAAACACCCAGGGAAATTGAAGCTATTTTCCCATTTCACACTACCAGCTATATTCCATAGATAATGCACCTTTGAGGAATAATTGAATTTAATTTTATGCGACACTAAATGTTTAAAACGAGAGAGAAGAGAGAATTACCAAACATCAGTGATGCATTGGGGCGAATTATGAAAATCAAGACGGAAATCTATCGAGAAAGAAATAGGGAACCTATAGAAAGTATGAAGTTATATGGAATTAACTATTACGTAACCTATTCAAGTGTTTACCTAGTGCTCCCTGTGGAAGGATTTCTCAATACTGACCCATTTAATTTTTTTGTGAAGGGTTTTAGCCAAATCTTGAAATGTGCATCAATTTAGGTCCTATTTACCAGTTTGGACATTTCCACAATTGCCTATCTCAGGATCTCAAAGAAAAACTTCCCAAACTTCACAGGCGCTGAACCATGTTAAAATCTGCCTTTCACTTTCCACAATCCGGAAAAAAATTCTGGGTAGCAGGAAGTGAAAGGCAGACTTTATTATACAGGGATACCCTCATCCGCGTTTAAAGTATAAATTGATATACGCTGGCTTAGTTCTATATTCTTCATCTGTGCTTATTTTTTGGAAAATACAATTTCTTATTGCAAATTAATTTGAATACGTTAACGGAGTTTTAATTTTTTTGTTGGTTTAAATAGCAATTTGAGATAACCAATTTCTTTACGAAAACTTTGAATAAGAAATTCATTGAATAGATCTCAATGTAAATGGTTGACCGGACTCCAATAAGTTGAGATGTGAAAGCAACTTTGAGTTATTTGGATGAAGAGTGAGTACTTCTGCTCACCAAAGGAGCGAGCAGGTAAGTATTCTCCCTGAAAAAATTACGGACTTTGGGTTTATCATTTTATCGTCGTCTCAGACCTGACGGTGACACAAACTTTCTCAGAAGAAATTCCTTCTGTGGCACGGAAACTCATTAAAATTTATGAGCAGGAAATTAGATGGAGACAAAAAGTTGGAGCATTAAGCATTCTTCTGCAACAAGATTGGATATACAGACTAAAATTAGAATATTAAGATAGCGCGGTTGAAGATGCCAGCTCTTTGACGAGCAGAAAAACATACTTCTACTCACAATATGCAATACCTTCTTCTGTCGTAGGTGTGACATTTTTTGATTGGGTTTCCTTAAACTAATACTGAAAACGGTAAAATTTTGATTGATTCAATAATGTGATAGTTAAGGTAAAGGCTGAATGGAAGAATATTCACTACAAATAATAGATGGTTTTATTGTCAATAGCTAAAAGAAATTCAGAGAAAAAATGTCTGCTTCAGTTATTTCAAAATTAAATTAATAATTAAGAATTTGTATTAAAATAAATATTATGAATAAAGTGGTAAATAGTATTTTTAAGCAGCATTATTTAAAAAATTAGTCCTATAAAATTATTATTTTGATATCCATTGTCATTGGATATAAATCTTTGAATGAGTCAAATTAACAACAAAATAATATTCCTCATAATTTTGGGATACTAAAATCAACACAGTTGTCAACCCAAATGTCACTTTAATGACCACCAATCGAAATTGAATTAGTACCAACTTTAACCATGACGTTGTAACCTTCTCTGAAGCGTAGAGCTTGATACAAATACCGTAGTAATGCAATAAATACACGGTTTCGCAAGTTGATTTAACATTTAAAGAATTGAAACATAACAAATGTTTTCCCCGATAATAACTGAATGGGATATCGATGTAAATAGTCTTATTTTCCAAATACAAACATTATTCCTACACGTTTGCCTTCTACAATAATTATATTTATTATTAAACTAATATTGTTATCCTGTAGTACCTAGAGGTAGATATAAACGGGATACGTGGTAGCCCAGAGGTCGTTGGACGGAGAATCGTTGGACTACTGACAAAAACAAGCCCCTCTGGGTCCCTCAGCTTCATCCAAATGTTGTGATTTTTCGGCTACCAGATCTTCCTGGGAAACCATACCTGTCACAGGGAAAGGAGCTGCCCTCTCTACTCTGATATGTGAATATTAGCACAGACAATCGTGCTTAGTATCGCGGGAGCTCTACCATAATTTACAAAACCAACCTTCGGGTTAATCGTATGGTATTTAAATATACATATATTTTGTCCCCTATCACAGGCCTACCCGAAAATATGTACATATTAACATGAACTTTGAAATGGGTGGCAGTAGAGAGTGGGCTATAAGAGCTATGTTAAAAGTACCAAATTATATAAAGAATTTTGGACAACTTGGGCCGAAAGGCATATTATTAATGTTCATAATCAATAACTTGTACAATGCATATCGAAATTATCACAATCTCTGTAATAAGCGACTCTGAGCTCAGATCCATCTGGCATAGTACATCAATGACAGTGATTTTGCAACTATGCAGCACGCTATGAACTTGTAAAACACTCCCCCGCCGATGTGAGACGAGCTGTGAATAAAGGGATTTACAAGGCTGAAAAAAACAATAACTAGGCTACTTAGGACAAAAAATTGCTTCCATAGTGCCGTCTTTGCAGTTGTTCTGATATTTTATCAAAGGAAATTAAAATTCATTGGAAAATGGGGATCGTGAAATTTCACGATCCCTATTTTCCAATGGAAATCATAAAATTTCACGGGAAAATGGAATTTCCTAGCTTTGGCTCCTACAGTTTTTCTATGTAAAAATCACTTGCTTCATCCCTTATGTTCCCTATTGTTCATAACGGGATCGTCGTCATGGAGGTGGCTGTGAATGGGATAAGGTTACGTGATTGTTTGGAAGGAGGTACTATTTTGGGGGGGGGGCAATGTTGTTGGAAGGGAGGGCATCAAGGGATTCTTTTCTGTCGTGAATGAAATTAGTGTGCGGTTTTAAAGTGAAGATTTGAGGGTGAATTTCGCCATCCCCTACCAAACCGACCTGCGGGTTGATTATTGTTTTAATATCTATATCTTATATATATATATATATATATATATATATATATATATATATATATATATATACCGACGCTTATCTAGTGAAGAAATTGCAGGCAGGTTGGGTCTGTCTGCATCCAACGTCCAACGCATTATTTCACAGGATTTGGCCATGCGCAAGGTGTGCGCCAAGATTGTGCCGAAAATTCGTGCCATGGCGCGCTCGTCGTCAGACAGCTCCTGGCCAAATACGGCGTTGCCACGTTGCCGCACCCGCCCTATTCTCCCGATCTGGCACCACCGGACTTCTTTTTCTTCCCCCTGATGAAAAGACAGCTCAAGGGACGACGTTTTGACTCGGGTTTTGGCGATGTCCTAGAAGTTCCACGAGAAATGAATACTCCAGTTACTTTGGATACTTCACTCTCGTTGTTTGGTAAAAGTCGGCATCATCTATCGCAGCACTCGCTAGCCCTATCGTAACTTACAGTCAACCCAAATCCCCCCAACACTGTGGTTTCGAAATTCAAATACGCCCCTCTGTCATTCCCTCCCCTACATGGCGAAGTTAAACAATTGCTTCTGGAGAGTTTGGAGTTCTGGTGACGGCAGCATTGTTGCCGTCCTTCCCCGCCTCTCCGTCCTTAGTGCCGAAGGACAGAAACCGGAGGGGGGAAAACCTCGGCGGCGTCGGCCTATCCAGGCAGTTATGCTCCCGCTCTAACCTCGGAATTGGGCCAGTGAACGAGCCACCCAACTGACCGGAGGTCTAAAATCCTATTTCTCGAGTTTTGTTGGCATGCCATGGTCGAGGACAGAAAGATACTCACGATTGTTGAAGGAGGGCGAGGGAAATAAAGGGAATTTAAGAGGGGTGGGTCGATACCGGAGGTAGTCTGACGTCAGGTAGAGCATCTGGGTTCCCGGCGAATTTCTGACCCATCTGACCTTTTCTGGATAAACCCCACCCCTTCACCACACTGCGCCCCAATAGCCACCGTCCCATTAAATACCTGTTGAGAAAGCTTCGGAACTGGTGCTGTGAGAGCATGGCGGGGTTCAAGGGGGCGGGGGCTGGAATAGATCGAGTTCGGGTCGAAGGGGGCTCCCCCGGTATGACCTTCCAGCACTCAATCCCCGTGTATATTAATCGGCTCACCTTGCTAAGCTCGTCTTTACTGCCCCCCATCCCGGTAAGAACGACCGGGAGCACCTGAAATGATTCCTCGGGGTGGGAAATATTGCTCGCCATTTCTGGTCAAAACCACGGTGACCCACAGAATGTACATGAGTACCAGGCCTTAAGTGGTAACAAAGGTGAAAGCTTTCCGCTTTTATGCTAGTTTTATGATAATTATTATTTTCCTGGTCCTTTGCATGTGAAAGGGGATCCGCACCGTAATGGCTCCACAAAGTTTCACGTGAATGTCGACTCCTCAGCATTTCTCCCCATCAAAACGGCAGTCGTCCCTTGCTATATGGAGCCACATTGCGTTCCGCGAATTTATATCAAATTATAGTTTTTGTCAACCATAGGTTCATTAATTTCACTGCGTTAGCAGCATGGACGCTACCTTTTTTGCTCGTTTCATTGATACAGAGCTATGAGGATTAATTTACGAACTGCTAAACCAAATCCCCGGGCTCAATCTGGACACGGGTCCCTCCATCTGCCAACGAGTAGGTACTCCTCAATCATTGTTGATCAGTCTTCATCTCCTGTTAGTTGCAAGGTTCGGTCCAGATGAATTCGTTTATGTTTATGATAAGTACGGATCTCCCGTTTATTTTGATGGACATTTCTCTCCGTACCGTATATTAACAAGAAATTATATTAGTATATTAATCAAGTTTAACAAATAATGTTCTTCAATTGATTCCAAAGAATGCGATATTTTCCTAAGGAAGTCATTTCGTGTAGTATGGCTTGAACTAGTTATTCTCTATGAAGCGTTTTAAAGTAATATAAATATGACGTCATTGAATATTCATTTTGTGCATGTCCTGTTACGCGGTCAAAATTCTCTGATATTTTGCCAAACTTAATACTTAATCCAAACATTAGAACGCATTATCAAATGGGCTTAAATTGTTTTAAGTTGAACGCTGTCAAATACGGTTTGGGTTCTCAAACAAAGCCATATTATTTAACCACGTTTCAGTGGATCACTCTCTCCTAGCTTTAGTGACTAATATTCTCATGACACGCTGTGAAATCCTCGGTATCGTTTATTGTTTTCCAGAATGCAGTAGGGAAACTGACTTCCATTGATTTAAGTAGTCATTTAAAAATTCCAATAAATACAGTTACGGATTTACTTTCAAGGATGAAGTTAAGTTTGGGAAAAATAAAACTACTCCTGATGACGATTCCAGTTTCAAATTCTCGTCATTGCTCCAGCGTCATTTAAAAAAATGCTAAGTTTCGAGTGAGCTATTCGTTTGAATTTTCCAGTCGTAATTCATTCAGCGATGGTCACCGCAATGCTGTAATGGCGGATCTCCAAGAATATTCCCGTGAACGGATACTTGGTTACGTCAGCTAGTAAACGAACCAAAATATATTTTTAAAACTGACATTCAAGATGCAGCCTATTTTTTAAACAAAAACGTTATTATATTTTACTTTGGGGTTCCTCTGTACTTATCTAGTAGGACAAAAAAATATATGAAGCAGGAACAGAATGTGATTGTAGGAACAGAATGTATCACTGAGGGATATTTATGAAAAAATCGACAAACTACATTGCCTCTCCTAAAAATCACTACTAGGAAATCAAAACTATATTAAATTGTTCGTCAATTCCGCGGATTAAATGTAGGGAAAAAGAGATATTCTGGTATTAAGGAGAAAATGGATTGAGGAGCCGAAACTGAAGATAGTCAAGCATTTAGAATACACCATAAACAATAAACACAGTAATCAACCCGAAGGTCGGTTTAGTAGGTGATGGTAGAGTTCACCCGTGTACCAAGCCCGACGGCGTGTGAATATTCACACATCAGGGTAGGGGGGCCAGTTCCTTTCCCTGTGCCGGTTATGGTTTCCCAGGAAGATCTGGTACCCGAAAAATAGCTTAACTAGCTTGGGTGGAGCTGCAGGTGCCCAAAGTGCCTTGCCCGGGAATCGAACCCGGGACCTTCCGGTCAGTAGTCCAACGCTCTACCCACTAGACCACCGCGACCCGCTTAGCATACACAATCTTTTGTTAATTTTAAACATTGTTAAACAATGCTAAGCTTGGAAATCACTTTTTTCATATTGATAATTTCAAAATAATGTCGTATATAAGATCCCTGGGTAATTGATTGTTTGTTAGATTATAAGTGCAACATTGGGCGATTCCAAATAAGAAGATTAGTTACCAAGCATAAGATTGTAATACGATTTACATAAATTATTTCACGGATTTATTCACCACATCTAACATGAGAAAAACAAAAAACGATCAAAATTAGATTTTTAAAGAGGAATTATCGAATTGTAGGGAAATACATTCAAGGATGATTTGCTATACGTTGTTGTTGGACGCAAAGGCCTGTGAATATATTTTCTTTCCTTTTAATTGTAAATCAAACAGAATGAGCCAAAAACCTTTTCATTAGATACAGTTAAAATTTTCTACTGTAAGCGGTGAATTTTCGTACTGGAAAATTTAAAATATTTCAATACTGACCCAAACATTAAATGGCGTTTTACAAAGAAAAATTTATTTAAAGCCATTATAAGTTTTTATATTATTATCAAGCTTTACTTGAAATCGTTCTAAACAGGAGTAAACTGTTTAATGGATAATTTTATTACAATGATCACATGAAGATAGTTTCCTTTTTAAATGAATGGACATTTTTGAAAAACTCTTGCGGAGAGTAAATTGAGTGGGTTAAAGAGATTTTGCGTTACGTATCGGTGGCCGTATCGCTTCATCCCCAAGGCTGCAATGTACATTCAAAAGTTCACCCAAATATATTCTTTAATAGCAAAGTTGTATTGTTTCCGCCAAACCATTTTCCACAAGTTTTGGAAATGAAAAAAATAAAAAAAGGAAATTCTTTGGATAACTTTTGGAAAGTGAGATTTAATATCCAGTATTTTTTTTAAAAGCAAGGGTTTTTATTATTAAATATTCATTCCCTTAAGTACTTTTATGATAAATGCAGCACATGAAATTTTAATCTAAGATTTTCCTTAAATCCAGTAAATTTTATCTACAAAATTTTTTTTCCAAAGTCCTAAGTAAGAAACCGCAATATTTTAGAAGCATCACACAAAAGGATTGTTTCTAATTCATAACAGCTAGAGAAATGTTTTCTTTGAGCTAAAATTGACCCATGTTTGAGCAATATATTTGCATGACGCTTTTTGGAGATATCTGTATAACCAAGAGACCCGAATTCAATTTGATTCAATCACTTATTTTTCCCGATTTACATGCCATTAACCATTTAAATACCTAGAAATGACGCTAGCTGGTAATGACGACATCATATAAATGAAAAAAATATGCATTTATCGTTCCATATTCTGATTTTGTTTTGATGGTTATAGCAGAAAAAATATTATATCCAGTTTTTGTGGCGTTTCTGGTCCACCATATTTCCGTATCAACAGAAAATTAGCTAACTTTAATAAATTCTATTATCTCCTTACGCCATTCACCCCTTTTGTCATATTTCCTTCCTATTTCCTCCTGATTGGTTTTTAGTACTTACTCGGGCGAATTCATCTGAAACATACAGAGAAGCTAATATTTAGGGGGATAAACATTGGCGTCGTTTACTGCAATAACAGGACGCTAATAAATGAAACTATCCAGCGATATAATAAGGCAATCACGGAAAAAAGGGATGCTTTCATTGCGTTTCATTCGGATGATATTGGTTTATTCATTCCTCAGATACCGGCAAACTTGGACGGTACCTGTCTGTGGAATTTAATTTCAGTGTTTGCTCCTTTCACCTCCAGTATTTCCCTTTCTCTCCAGCAGCCCTTACTGGAAATAACACCATTTATCTTATACATCACATCCATAGTATTATCATTCATCTGCGAGGATTATTATTATATTTACCGGAATAAATATATTCTTCCAAACGACATGATTGTACACATTCTGTCATTCCAGATCAATATAAAAATTTCTCTTCAAAACTTTACTTTTGTCGTACATACCACACATTACAAAGATACAATATTGTGTTCAAAATTATGAAATAAATGTTAAAGTAATCATCTTTCCAATGGGCTTACTCAAAAGTTTATTTTTATGCACGGATTTCATTTAAATCGGTGAGCCGATCCATGGAATCAATGGCATTCCGTTGAACCATGGATTCGCACTACAGTATGTGTTAGTAATGGATTTAACTTTATATACTATTTAACTTTATATAGTATTTTCAGTCTGGATGTTTTTCAATAATAATTTCGTCATTAATTATGTCTGGGATTATTTTGCATCAATAGATCACTTACTGGAACTTCAGAGAAGGGGCTAGTTACACCAAACGATAGTTCCCCTGAACAACTTGATGACTGCAATAAGGCGAGTCACCCTGTCATATCCCTTGAACCATCACATTCATATGCATCCGTTAAACATAAGCTAAACTATGTTTCTTTCATTCCTTCAATCATTCTCTCTTAAAATATCATTGAAATATTGCCTATTGTGATCGTGGATAGATTGTAGTTCTTAGAAGCACCTTGAAATACAGCCATAATGAAGTCAGGTTTTGTACACCAAGTATCAAGGTCGATAATTCTGAAAGAATGACAGCGAATTCAAATTTTTAATCTTCTTAGGGATTATCATATTTTGTAACAAATTTTGACCCGAGGTAATTTATACGAAGATAGAATCGGAAATAATATCATAAAAAAACCATAAACACAGTAATCAACCCGAAGGTCGGTTTAGTAGGTGATGGTAGAGCTCACCCATGTACCAAGCCCAACGGCGTGCGAATATTCACACATCAGGGTAGGGGGGCCAGTTCCTTTCCCTGTGCCGGTTATGGTTTCCCACGAAGATGTGGTACCCGAAAAATCAACTAGCTTGGGTGGAGCTGCAGGTGCCCAAAGTGCCTTGCCCGGGAATCGAACCAGTAGTCCAATTGGTCAGTAGTCCAACGCTCTACCCGCTAGACCACCGCGACCCGCCGGAAATAATATGTAAACATTAAAATTGAAGAAAATAGAAATACATAAATTCATAATTTCTATTTATTTTTAGTTTATAATTGTTATTTATTGAACTCTTTTAGCATGTGTCTAGTCTCTAGGGTAAATGAAAATTATTTCAATATTTTAGAAATCTCGACTACTTTTTTTGATAACTCAACTTCTTTTTTACTCTAAAGGTATTGATATTTCACTGCGGGCTTCCAGTAACCGGCGAACCGTCATGCATACTGCATGATTACACACAATTTTAGGTTTTTCAAGAATCTTGTTGAAGAAAGGTTGGTGATGTGAGCCAGAAAAAGAATATTCAATACATGAAAAAATACGTTTCGACCATATTCATACGATTTTACTGAGGCATTTTGTTTTATCAGGTACCTAAATTTTATTTTTGAAAATTTTGTAGAAAATAGAATGTTGAACTGAATAGATATAATGATATGAATAGGTATAATAATTTGGATGGCTGGATTTAGAGTAGGCTACACACTTAAAAATTTCCGAATTATTTAAGATGAAATTAGAACAAGAAGGTAATACATATATGTTTATAGAAAAATTGCGCTGGAAGAATTTACAAAAATAAAAGACAGTCGACGAAAGGGACCTGAAAGAAAGACGTAAAAAAATTATTTGTTAAGACTATGAAATGGAGAACAGATTCTTCAAAACTTTTCTTTAAAAAGAGGATAACTTCAGATTTAAGGTCTTCTAGAAGTGATTGTAAAACAAAATATATCGTTCAAAAAGAAAGCGCAAGGATAACTGTTAGATACAGTGAGGAAAGGGATGAGAATTATACATTTTCAAAAAATGCACCAATAGCGCAAGCGCAAATTTCGTGCACATACAATCACAATTTACGCGTTAAGCGATAGAGAAGATATTGTTCGGCGATCTAGATACAGAGGGAAAAGATGACTATCGCTGAAATTAAGGGTATGGAGGGTGTTTGCGCAGCTGCAAATTTTTTATTGTAATGCATTGACGTAAGATGTGTAGCTTATTTTCACATCTACATATAACTCAATAAGCCGAAACGAAAGGCGCTTGGCGGGGGTCAGGGGTCACCAACCACTAGATACATGATCATTATTATCAGTTGAATTTCTTTATTTTCTCGTAGTTTAAATTGTCGTAAATAATTCCTTAAATCTCTCTACACGGTCATCAATAAACCTTAACTTCATTTTCGGGTGTCGTAGAGCAGTGCTATGCAGCGCCCAAGTTACTCCCGTACTAGCATCCGTTTTAATTCTTACGATATCTATTCATTAAATGGGTTTTTATGGTTACCATCATCATGCATCCCAATGGCTCCCAATTCAAATATTTACATCAGTGTTACGTTTTTTGTTTGCGCATTAATGTTATTCTGAAAAAGGATTTTTTGTGGTACTCAGAAATTAGGTCCTTCTGCACAAGGTCCCAAATACTATCCCCATTTCAAGGCGTGTGTCAAAGTAAACCTTTCCTTAACTTTTTAACTTAAATATGTTCCGTTATTCCCTATAGGAAGCTACGCTTCTTTAATGCCTCAACATATATTTTCAAGAGTTTCTTTCCTTTGAGTATCTCCTCCGCTAGTGTTACCCCCCAGTTCAACATTTTGTGGGCTTTTCATAGATATAATTTTTGTTTAAGGTAAAATAAATGTATCGTATATTTATAAAAATGAAATAGCATTTCAGATTTTACTGAAGAAAAATTTCCGTAAAAAATGAATACATTCAAGATCAAGAAAATATACAACTCAAAAATTAAATAAATATTGAGATCGGAAATTATCCCATGTTGAGTAGGTCTTCAGAGTTAAGTGGACCTTAGAATTATTTTTTGCTTCGGAAAATACCTTTACAAGCTTTTGATTATGCATAGATCTTCACTTTTACTCTATTGATTATGTATAGGTAAATATTTAAAATAACTTTTCCCAATATTTTAGTATCTACATTTTTAGTGTCATTTTTAATCACCAATAAAAATTGTTTTATGTTAAAAATAAGCCATTTTAGGAGCATAATAAGTTTTGACATGCCATTCATCTGACTGTTTTTTTATTTGGAATCATTTTCAATGAATGTGTTGTATGTTTAGCAAGAAAGGATCTATGCATTAGTAAGACGACATTAATTCTGTAAATTTTTAGCAAAATATCAATGCGCATCGATACATATATGAAGCTGTGCTACGCATGTACTCAGTCAAAACCCACTAGGATTTGAGTAGAAAAGTTAGACTCTATTTAAGAAAATTGTAACGTATGTTTTACAATATTTATTACAAAAAATACAGATTTACAGCAGTTTATATAATAAAGAGATATTTTCTTATACACATCTTACAGCAATAAATCAATCGAAATAAAAATTATCCATTTGCTCTCTCCTTTAAATGTATCAAAGTTTTCAATCGTTCGATATCCAAATGACACATCATTTGGAGACATGTATTTGCTCATACTAGACAAAAATTCACTATTCTGAGTGTGTGAAAACCATAATAGCGATAATTTAGTTTTCAATAATTTTAATGGTAGACTTTACGATAAAATTAGATCAGATAGTTTATAATATAGACATATTATTTTTTTAAATTACCCGAGCTGTGTTTTTCGTAAACGAAGCATTAAGATCTTCAGCTCAGAGCTTTTCATTACGGAATAGCGGTGACGCATTTCAAAAAGGACTCTCATGTAATGATTAAAAGGGATAGGTACCTGCTTGATTTCCTACCATTTCGCGTCTATTTTCAACTATTTTTTACCCTGAAGTCTAGAAGATGAACAATTTTTATTTCCCTCCATCCGCCTTTTTCATTTCACTCCATTTCATTTCTATGTTATAGCCTGCAAAATATAATTTAGAGAATATCGGAAATTATTTTTATTAGGTAATCTACCGGTTAAGGTAGGTTTTTGGATGGACACAACTATCAAATAAATATTTTGTAACTCCAAAAAAAACCCAATCCAGCAACCTAGACTATATCAGCTCCCTCTTCATCTCTGTGTACTTCTTTCCTCCCTTCATCCCATCCAACATCCCTATCCTGTTCCTACCCTTTCCTCGCTTGCCCAACATTCTCCCCTCTATTACCTTCTTCAACATTCCACTACCCCTCAATACGCCTTTCATCCATTTTTCTTGCCTCCATAGGATTTCTCACAACAAACCCCTCTCCTCACCCACCATCTCCAGTACTTCCTCATTTGTTTTCCTTTCGGTCCATTTCACCTTCTCCATCCTTCTCCACACCCACATTTCAAAAGCCTACAATCTACGTCTATCCTCCTGCTTCAGTGACCACGTTTCCGCCCCATAGATAGCTACGCTCCATATCAGAGTTTTTACGAGTCTTGTCTTAACATCTCTACTCAACGTCCCCGTCATCAACTCCCTTCTCCTTGAGAAAGCCTCCTTGCCTAGCGCAATTCTTCTCCTTACGTCCCTACTACTTTGACCGTATTGGTCCAAAACACTTCCGAGATATGTAAACTGTTCTACCTGCTCTATTTTTTCCCCGCCAATTTTAATATTTAGCTTAGCCTTTTTCTTTCTGGAAAATCGCATAATCTTTGTTTTATTAATATTGATTCTCATCCCATATCTATCGCACTGAACCTCCAATTTACTCAGCAATGCTTGCAACCCCTTGACTGACTGAGCAACAAATGCTTGGTCATCAGCAAACCTAACGGATTTTACGAATTCCCCTCCGACTTTCATTCCTACCTCCAGTTCTTCCCATGCCTATTTAATCATTTCCTCTACATATACGTTGAACAGTACCGGTGACAATGGGCAACCCTGCCTTACACCTCTTCCTAACACTGCCCATCAGGACTCTCCGTTCCCCACTCGCACCTGAGCAGTCTGAGACATGTACAGGTTGCGGATCAGTCTCCTGTCCCTCCAATCCATTCCTATTTTCTGCAATACACGCATTAATTTTTCCCAATTCACTCTATCAAACGCTTTTTCGAAATCTACAAAACAGGCAAAAACGTCCTGATTGTATTCTATATTCCTCTCGATTAGTGATCTCATTACTGCAATGGCATCACGCGTACCTCTTCCTTTCCTAAAGCCAAACTGATCATCCCCTAAATAATCATTTGCCTTACTCTCTATCCTTTTGTTGATGATCCTGAGAATAACTTTAGCTGCGTGGGATATCAAACTTATTGTTCTGTAATCCTCACATGACGTAGACTTTGCCTTTTTTGGAATAGGAACTAACACTGTGCTGGCGCTAATAGGCACTAGGGCTGTGCTGGCGGGAGTAAATACAATTGCTCCTGGTAGGGTCACCCATGCCAGATAGGTCGAAGGTTAGGAGCCAGACGAAAGGTAGTCCACGCAGCGTCCGTTCCTCAGTGAGACGTGGGCAAAGGCGTCTGACCCCAGTGGGGCGGCCATTAAGTGATGGTGCCACGTTAAAAACACTATTGAGGAAGGCAACGGGAAATTACCTCAATTATTATTCCCAAGAAAATAATGATGGACGCAAAACAGAAATTGAGTCCTAGCAATTGCGGGACTCGGCCCGAGGGGCGGGCCGAGTCCCGCACATGGAACGTCAGGACAATGTTGAGGACAGGAAAATTAGAAAATGTTAAGCGAGAGAAGAAAAGAGCCAATATTGATGTTTTAGGTCTCTGCGAGGTGAGATGGAAGGATAGCAGGGATTACTGGAGTGATATTATAGAGTGATATACAGCGGAGGGGACGAGAGCCAACGAGGGGTAGCCCTAATGTTACATAAAGTGGTAGGAAGAAGCGTAGTCAACATAGAGCAAGCAACAGATAGAATTTTACTCGTAGAGATTAAAGCAGAGCCGACGAACTTGGTCATTGTTCAGGTATACATGCCACCGAGCAACCACAAGGAGAAAGAAATCGATAGGATGTACGATTAGTTAGAGGATATAATCGCATGTGTTCCTGCAGGGAAACATTTGATATTGATGGGGAATTGGAATGCGACGGTAGGCGAAGGAAGAGAGGGTGGTGAGGTGAAGGACTATGGGTTAGGCACGAAGAATGAACGCGGAGAGAAAGGGATTGAATTCTGCACGGAGACAGGGGTTAGTCGTCACCAACACATGGTTTAGACATCACAAAAGGCGAAGGTATAGATGGATAATGCCAGGTGACTCAGAAAGGTATCAGTTAGATTATATAATAGTTAAGCACAAGTTTAGGAACAGTGTGATAAATTCGCACAGTTTTCCAGGAGCGGATGCGGACTGTGACCACAATTTAGTTGTTATGAAATGTAACGTCCGTTTCAAGAAGATAAGGCAAGGGCGGCGGGTTAGGAAATGGAATGTAGACGCATTAAATGGATTAATGAGGAAGGAGTATCAGCAGGCTGTAGAGAAAATAATGGATGATGGTAAAGAACTGAGTAAATTCGAAGAAAAATGGGAATGTATCAAGCAAGTGATATCAGAAGCAGCAAAAGACACTATAGGAATCACTAATGAGAAAAGAATAAGGAAACCATGGGTCACGGATGAGATGATTGCAAAGATGGATGACAGAAGAAGATGGAAGAATGTAAACAAAGATTAGGCGAAATGAAGTACAAAGAGTTAAACAATAAATTGAGAAGGGCAACAAATAAAGCAAAAGAAGAATGGTAGAAAACGCAATGCGACGATATGGAAAATTTAAAGAAGAAGGGTGAAATTGGTGCTCTATACAGCAAGGTTAAGTTATTATCGGGAAGTAAGAAGGCAGGATCTGGGCTAACAGTTAAAGATTAGTGGGGTAAGATAATAGTTGAACCAGGAAAAATCCAAGAGAGATTGAATGAATATATAGAAACACTGTATGTCAAAGAATTTAGGCCAACAAGGTTAGACATAGAAAAGGAACATGACGTAAAAGAAGATAGCTTAGGTCCAGGCATACTCGACGATGAAATAGAAAGGGCATTAAAGGAGATGAAAGCAAATAAGGCCGTGGGGGTGGACAACATACCTATAGAACTGTTGAAATGTTTAGGAAAATGTGGGAAGGAGGACCTATATGGACTGATTCGTAGTATCTATGAAGAAGGAATCTGGCCGGAAGATTTTGTGAGATAGGTGTTAGTTCCTATTCCAAAAACGGCAAAGGCTACATCATGTGAGGATTACAGAACAATATGTTTGATATCCCACGCAGCTAAAGCTTTTCTCAGGATCATCAACAAAAGGATAGAGAGTAAGGCAAATGATTACTAAGGGAATGATCAGTTTGGGTTTAGGAAGGGAAGAGTTACGCGTGATGCCATTGCAGTAATGAGATCACTAATTAAGAGAAATATAGAATACAACCAGGACGTATTTGCCTGTTTTGTAGATTTCGAAAAAGCGTTTGATAGAGTGAATTGGGACAAATTAATGCGTGTATTGCAGAAAATAGGAATGGATTGGAGGGACAGGAGACTGATCCGCAACCTGTACATGTCTCAGACTGCTCAGGTCCGAGTGGGGAACAGAGAGTCCGGATGGGCAGTGTTAGGAAGAGGGGTAAGGCAGGGTTGCCCATTGTCACCGGTGCTGTTCAACGTATATGTGGAGGAAATGATTAGAGGCATGGGAAGAACTGGAGGTAGGAATGAAAGTCGGAGGGGAATTCGTAAAATCGGTTAGGTTTGCTGATGACCAAGCATTAGTTGCTCAGTCAGCCAAGGGGTTGCAAGCATTGCTGAATGAATTGGAGGTTCAGTGCGATAGATATGGGATGAGAATCAATATTAATAAAACAAAAGTTATGCGATTATTCAGAAAGAAAAAGGCTAAGCTAAATAATAAAACAGGGGGGGGAGAATAGAGCAGGTAGAGCAGTTTACATATCTCGGAAGTGTTTTGGACCAATACGGTCAAAGTGGTGGGGACGTAAGGAAAAGAATTGCGCTAGGCAAGGAGGCGTGGTCACTGAAGCAGGAGGATAGAGGTAGATTGGAGGCTTTTGAAATGTGGGTGTGGAGAGGAATGGAGAAGGTGAAATGGACCGAAAGGAAAACAAATTAGGAAGTGCTAGAGATGGTGGGTGAGGAGAGGGGTTTGTTGAGAGAAATCCTATGGAGGAAGGAAAAATGGATGAAAGGCGTATTGATCGGTAGTGGAATGTTGAAGAAGGTAATAGAGGGTAGAATGTTGGGCAAGCGAGGTAAGGGCAGAAACATGATAGGGATGTTGGACGGGATGAGGGGAGTAAAGAAGTATACAGAGATGAAGAGGCACCTGATATAGATTAGTTTGCTAGGTGGGGAGTCACAAAATGTTTATTTGACAGTTGTGTCCATCCAAAAAACCTACCTTAAACGGTAGATTACCTAATAAATATATATATAGAAGAACATCCCTTTACCCATCTATGTTAAATGTCTCTCGGAAATTTCATTTTTAAGCTAACCTTTCATAAACAATTCAACAAGCGCAATTGATGCAATCTTAGTACATACTTTATTTATGTTTAAATTTTGTTATTGAAAAAAATGAAATGTGAGAACTAATATTGCCACACGTAAACCATTTCATTCCTCAAGGCTAAAAAACCATTTCTGAAACACACGTTTACTTATTTTTGGCCTCAATAATATCATTGTAAATAAATTAGTGGATATTTTACCAATTTATTTCCGCCCAATATAGTATCACAACTGTTAATGCATTCGTGTCGGAAAATTGACGACGCTCCATGTTAATCTTTATTGCAGCCCATAATGTTTGGCTATGTTTTGGTCACTTACTCCTAAGGCATCCATGATTTATTGGAATTTTGATAGCCATTATGGGCACGGGCGCCGCGTGGCCTCAAATTGCTCCGCTGGTATTAAGATCATTATCGGGCGTACACTTGGGACGATGATAAACGACCTTCGCTCCCTAAGTTAGACCTTAGAGCTTCTGATCGTAACAAAGGGTGGAGCATGGGGTGAAAGGAGTATCATGGGGCAGCCTGTAGCATGGCCAAGAGCATACACCCATATTACCAAAGTTTCTATAAACGCGGTCACATTTGAGCTGTTCCGAAGGAGGCGGAACCTATCTCAAATGCTTGACTGTTGCATCGTTGATGAGTTGAATATAGTTTGTGCGAATTGAGTGTAAATCTTTGAAGTCCGTGCCCATGGAATAAAATTCCTCCCGTAGGCCAATAAACGTATCAACGATCGGATTTATCCAGAAAAATCCATTGACATCAACCATTGATTTGGAGTGTGCCGATGAGGAGGAGAGAAAGGAAAGAAAATCATTTAGTATTGGAAAAGATTTTTATAAGGAATTCGATTTCAATAAGAAAAACATCCCCGCTGGATATTCTAGAAATTCTTAAATCAAGGAAATACATTTGTTACTTTACTTAACTACTTAACTTAAAACTTATGCTGAATTACACAACCTTATTCAAAGCAAAAGCTTAAATAAAATTATTGGAAATGAAAGCTGTTTATCTCTGAAATCGTGATTTTTCATCACGGCTGTTCTCTCGCTTCAGCAAAGCTGAAATAATTCCAAAAAATGATATTAAAAATGTTTGATTTTCAATTAAAATCCACGTTAAACAAAAATCAATAAGAAGGCAGGCTCAAAGTACAGCCCGCTTGGTCACAGGATAAAATACACTCATATGAAACACATTTTAATGGCACTTGTAGTTAACTACGAATCTACTTCACTTCTCTACATAATCGCCGTTTACTTCTAAGCATTTTTCGTACCGCTGCACCATCCATCCATCCATCCCCTCTGAATACGCGCGCCGTTTTTCGGTTGAAATAATTGACGACGCCGTTCTTCAGTTCGTCTTCGCTTTCGAAACGTTGTCCACCGAGCCACTGTTTCGAGTGCAAGAAGAGGAAGTAGTCGCTAGGTGCAAGATCTTATCATCTTGTTGGTAACGGCCCAAAAACTCCCGTCCACTGGATAATCTTTGCTCTTTGTGAGCATTTTCGGTACCCACCCTACACAAAATTTGTGGTGTCCGAGGTTTTCCTTGACAATGTTGTAGACAGTAGTGCGTCCAAATTGAGAAAATTGCTCAACCAGGCCATTAATCGTCAATCGAGGATCAATTTCCTTGGTCAAAATACTGGGCCTGCCACTTCCCTCTTTGTTATGGACATTTGTTGGTCGATTTTTAACATCACGGCGTCAATTCTAACATTTCTTTCACTCATAACTGTAGGTCCATAAACTAGGCATAGCTGCCGATAAATTTTTAAGCAGCCGACAATTCTTTTGCATACTTGAATCGTATGACAGAAGGCACTTCACAGCTGGCGGGATCAACGATTGTCACGGATATTGTTGTTTGCATGCACAGAAAAGCAAACGACTTCTGAAACAAACAATGCTTCTATAGCTTCTCAATGAATGAGTAGATGGCGCTGCAGGAGTAAATTGTGTTCATAAGCGGCAATAGTTAAATGTAAGCAAATGGCTACTACTATGGATATGCCTCGTATATGCACATTTTACAGCTTGTCTATTCAACTACTAGAAGTAGTAGTATTCATGACTAATTTGTAGAGAAATTAATTGTTAAGATCTTAAATATCGAAACATTTAAAAGAGTTATTGGCCACAGAGCTTAAATGCTAAATTTTCCCAGTGTTGTTTAAAAAAATAAGAAGCTTAAAAGAAAAATTTACATACTTAAAAATGGGGACTTTTTGGTTTTAAATTCGTATTATAGCGTTAATTTGCTTATTTAAAGAAGGACATAACACCTTAGTTGTGGGAATAGGTGGAGTCCCTTCCTTGACATCTCCCGATCAGCAGTAAATGGATCAATTTCAAGTTAATTAATAATAGATAACATGGAACGAAAATAGTTGGAACGCGGAATTTTGAAAATCGTTAAAACGCCTAAGGCTACGTCTCGCAAATAAGAAAATACCCCCAGTGATGAACGGAATGAGACCATTTACGATTTGAAAATTCTTAACTGAACTACCTAAGGTTTACTTAACTACCTACCTTTAATTAACTACCTAAGATTTCATGGCTAAGTTTATTCTATTATATGTCACATTCTATTCTTATTTCCAAGCCATGTATCTGAATCTCTTTCCCATTAAGCTATTCAATTTAATGAACAAATTATAATACTTTTTCTCGAGAAAGGTGTTCAAAGTCGGGCATGTTAAGTAAGTTACATCTCCTTTAGGTATAAAATGAGAGCAAGTAAAGGATTACACTTGTTTTCAGCGGGAGAAAAGGAAGTTTAACGGAAAGGAGGGTGCGGTTGTGGCAGAATAGAAGGATGGAGGTAGGGAGGGGATGGCATAGGATTGAGAAAGGTGTGAAATTCCAAGTTAAACAATAGGTTCGCGAGTACAAAAGATTCTGGTATCTTCCAGCAAGTTGTACTAAGCCGGGCTACCTTGTATATTTTCGCGGCCAAAGCTTTAGGGTGAACCTTTCGGATGTTTCTCAATCTTATGCCAACATTTTCCTTCCCTCCCTCCCTTCATCTTGCCACAACCTCTTCCCACACCACCACTCCATCACCCGCACTTACTTTCCTCGCGGTTAGTTCACATAAAAGATGGCACTTATATGCCATGCTAAAGGTAGGTAATAGCTAAAGGTAGCTAATAGTAATATTGCCGTGCGTAGATGGGGTATTTTTGAGTTTCGCAAGTTGTCTTGGGAGGGTATAGAAGATATTGAAGACGCCGAACGTTCAGGACGCCATTCGACCTCAAAAAGTGACGGAATCTTGCAAGAGTGAAGCAAGGTTTTTTTGGACAGGGATTCCAGATTAGGTGTTTGCATTTCTGATAAACTTGTCATCCCTAAAAGCGATGTGATTCGACTTCGGAACGAAAACATGGGCACATAAAAGGTGAGTGCGAAGTTCATACCGCGAGTACTCTTGGACAAACAAAAGGAAACTCGCACGTGAATCTACCAAAAGTTCCTCGACCATGTGAGTGAAGATCCAAATTGCTTCACCAGATTTCTCCCTCTTCCCCCGCCTCAAATCCGTGCTGAAAAAATGTCACCACGGCTCGAGGGAAGTGTTAAATCAGCCTTAAAGAGTGCGGCGCCCGGAATGCGCTTAGCAGCATTCCGGGCGCCGCCTTCCCAACAGCGTACGAGACGTGGAAAACGCGCTGGTAGCGGTGTGTGGACGCACAAAGTTGTTACTTCAAAGACTTTTGAGTGAGGCAATTCTGGAAATATATATTTCTTTTAATCGACTCAATTAGTACAACTATTAGGCGGGACCGTGTTTATCTTAACCTGATATTTTTTAACTCCCTCACATTCCTCGCTTTGCCAACAACTGAGGTTTAATACTGCATTGCTTTCATGATTTTCCTTGCGGTATTTTCCCTAAAATTTCCATAATCAGCCCAAATAGCTTACTTCTTTCCCCGTTGACTACTCTCCATTACATCACAGGGACTTTCCTGGTTTAATTTTATCTCATCTCTTATATTTACAACTTTAGCTTGCAACATGATCACTACCATTTCCGTCAGTTTCATTCTATGGCTACAATATGTAGACTTTTCTCTCCAGAGTAACGCATAACTGTCACTGCAGTATTATTCGCTAGTTCACCATTTTACTTCACCCATGAATTACGTATCCACATTTTCTTTATCAGGTTTTCCCCCAATGTTTATGACTGCCAATTTTTAGCGCGGTTGTGCGAGAATTCTGGGTTATCTAGAGCCATATTCTCTTAATTCACCCGTTTTAAGAGAAATATCTTGTTTCAGAGAATCGTGTGCTTCAGATACCAGATTCAGATATCTGTTCCTACCGTTCAAATTCATTTCACGGTAAAATAAACTGAGCTGTTTTCTTATTTCTATCTCGCTTATTTTTGTTTAATTCTAAATAAATGAATTTATTTTTTCTTGGAGTATACATAACGTTTCTGTCTAATTTATTAGCATTATAGGATGCCAAAAAACTATAGCAAGCCTAAAAACACGTAATACAGGCCTTCTAATTAAAAGCGATCTTCCTGCCAAGAGATTCAACTAATTTAGTGGTCATAAAATTTTAATTTTTAATTTTAATTTCATTTTGGCCCATCAACTTTGCAATGCTATTTCATTTATAACTACTGAAAATATGCAAATAATTGGAAGAATACCAATTCTATCAGACTGATCTCAGATCGGATGAATCTCAGACATCATACAACATGGTGTCTGAGATTCATGTTACAAGAAGATTTTAAGACCTATTTCTTTCCCACATTATTTTAAAAAGAATTCTCAAATCATTGATGACAAAGTAGAGCGGTGCGATGATGGATATGACGCATTCATTCCAAAACTCTTTCATCAGAGACCTTGGGAAGTATAAGCAATATAGACATGAAGCTGATTGATACGTTCGTTATCTTAGAACATATTTCGGTTGCGATTCCTGAGACACATGCCTGCCGTTCCCTGAGGCGAAGCAGCGTCGCTCAATCATCCAGGAAAATCTTACACATGAAGGAGGTGGATGGAAATGAATACTTGATCGACGCTTTGTTACGAGAATTCTTTGTTTCTCAGTAGTGGTACACACGTTACCCACAAATTAAAATTTAGAATTCTAGGTCAACATGAGAAAACCGCATTTAGCTGGTTGCAAATTTGAGTTGAAAAATTTTTAATCCTAACTAATTTTTTCCTAAGTCATTTAATGAAATATAAGTATTTTTGGTACTGATTACGCTACTTCTATGCCAAGTTTTGGGCACTGTTATTTACTATACGGCTTCCTCTTTGAAATCAAACACAATAACTGACGGCTAGTAAAATGCATGAACTTGAATGACAATTACCGCTTTTTTGAAGCCCTAATTATTCTGATTTCCAAGTTACATTGCTCCAGGTACCACTCTAGAGTGAAAAATAAGTTATTGTCGCATTGACTGCAAATTAGATGAATCCATGTGGTGTTAACCAAGGGAACACGAGGTTCCCCTAATGTTTCTCATGAGTAGGCATATTGTCAACATCAAAAACCAGCAGTCAGACTCTAAAGCAGAGGGGACGTATTATGGTGCTGAAGTTACGTGGACACTGTAGAATTGAGTGCAACTTTGTCAATTATGAGTGCGTCAAGGAGGATAAAATAGGGAGAATCTCTTTGAATATTTCGTCTCATCAGTTCATTTGGTAATTTTATTTTCTTTGATGAAGTCTCAGCTACGTTCAAATTCATACTTTGTCGGTGTTAATAGTGTCCACTTAAATGTACATCCAATGTTAGAATGCAAAACTCGATGGCCTCATGCTCTCATGGCAGTTAAAACGGGACCAGTAAGCACAACCAATGTGAAGTTCAATCGCGAGGATGAAAAAAGTCTGTTCATGAAAAATTCAGATACCGAAAGATCAAATACCTGGGGACATACATTTGTAAGCCGAACGTTCGTAAATAGCAGAATTGGTCCATTATTAATTCCCCTATGCGTCCTTACCCTTCTTTCTTCGCCCTAATCGAAAAAAAATAACCTTTCTCCAAGACGTACGTGCGTAGCTCTTCCTTTCTCAATCTCCCTCCGCCCCTTTTCACACATCTAACCCACGCCTCCCTTCGCTACGGTTTAATAGCAACAGCTTCCCGTTTTACTCCTAGGAGCCACCCACCGATGCCTCAAACCCTTCCCCAACTCCCCTCCCCCCAGCACACACCATTCGCCCCACTCTCCGATTCCCCTTCCCGTGCACCTCTCCGCCCCCGTGACCCGCCCCTAACACTTGGTCAAATGAGTTCCACGGGTTATAAAAAATTAATCAGCTGCCCCCACCCTCTGCATGGACCCTGGGTAATTATTAAACCTCAGGAAAGAGAGTCAAATGGAGAAGGCACCATCCCTCGCTCTCCCTTGTCTCTCTCTCTCTATATAACCCTCCCGCCCCGCCTCTCGCAAAAACCCTTCCACACAAAAGAAAAAAAATACGTGACGTCAAAGGAGAAGACCGAGCGGGAGAATGCCGGCGATGCCCCTTCGCTCCAGTGCCCTCTAAACCTTTCCTCTCCATCCTTGCCCCCCGCACGGAAATCCCTAACTTTCCCCAGCCTTCCTTTTGGCCATTCTGAAAGGGCAGGGAGGGGATGCGAGAGGGGTAGTTGGAAAGGAAGATGGGACCACGTGAGAGAGGACAGAAGGTAAATATGGAGATGGGGCTAGTGGAGGGGTAAAGGGGAAAAAAGAAGAAAGGGGGGATGAGCGCGACGGGGACGCGCTCGAGAGGCGGGAGGGCTGGGTATTGGACTCGGCCGGAGTCCTTTTGCATCGACGTGCAAATTCGATATGGCCAAAAACATCGTATTGCGATCTCATCTTGCTTTGAGCAACCGATTGTTTGCTTAGCTTGTTAAATCAGCTTCTTTCATTATGCTTCTTGAATTCTTGGCACTCTAAAATTTCATGCTGTTCTTTTTTTTGTTAAAATATCCACGGACGATAAATTTGGTTTAAATTAATGACTAAATACATTGAATAGTAAGAAATTATGAATTATTTCATGAACTAACTGCATGATCCTGAAGAATCAGTGTTAACTTTTCTGATTTGGTGAAAGACGAAAAGTTCAACTTTCAGCTGAACTGTAGTGGTAAATACAGGTATATATTTAGAAATACCTGTATATATTTAGAAATTATCAATTAGATTTTTGGAAAAATTTGAGAAGGTTTTTCGAAATCCACTTAATGATTTTTATGAATACGAACTAGGCTTTGAAACTATTTGTGATCTACACCTGTAGCCACTTTACTCATTATATTCTAAAAATCAAGACAAAATAATCCCCGAAATAGAATCGTCCATTGTTTGTTTCCTTACTTAACGGAATATTGGACTATAGTTCCCTCAAACGGATTTTAGTTTTGACAAGTTGGTCGTCCCAACCTAATGGAAAATCTCTGGCCCCATAGTAAATCCATCTAAATGCTAGGTGCTCACGCGTTAATCCAGGCCCATAGGGAATCAATGCAATGCTACGAGAGTGACGGCTTTAGGAGGAGAGTTGCCTGGCGGCTTTATCGGCTGTCGACGTGGAGTTCGTCATCACCCACGAAGAGTTGCAGCCTTGGGATGCACCCGACAGTTTTGGGGTTCGTTTAAACTCGGATGAAGTCTAATATTAATGCCCGTGAATGGATTACGGATTATCAGCCACAACGTCCTGTAGCTTAAAGCTAACGTCTTTCACGTCAAAATGTGCTACGAAGTGCACGTAAGATTGGCGTGAATTGCACCCAAATCTATATTAAAACCTATAACTAACCTTAAATCCGCATATCAGGACATACGTCAGCTATAAGTAGAATTACGGAGCTCGATAGTATGACACGGAAAACTAGATATTATTAAAGTAAAATAAGCAAATAAAGCTAAACTCTAATGCTATCTCCTTTTAAAATCTCTCACTCTACATGAACTATCAAGCGTTACATTTTGCTGGGCTGTAGACTTATCTTAAGTTCTCACTGTGGTTCCTAGCATATTTATAGTGTAAAGTTAAAATTAATTCACTTTGGGTCTCAAATAAACTTTCAAAGATTATTCTATCCGTATCTATCCTGCTTAAATATATGTTAATCGGCCGCTGTAGGAATTTCTTTCTGGGGAAAATAGTCCGAAGGCTAGGAGAGGTGCAGTAGACGTGGCAGAATGTGAGTATTCGGGGAGGTGAAGTAGGCTGGCCATAGCATCACACTGTTTTGACTCTCACTTCATCTGAAAAACTTGTATAGGATGGAAGGAACAAAACAAATTGTTTTCGCTTATTATAAATAAAAGAAAGATGGGAAATAAGACAATAACCTCTCACTCATGTGCAACTAGAGATTAAAACGAAATGAAATAAATAATGTTTTGTAAAAAACGAATCTCTTCGGTTCATGTACTTAATATATTTCTTATCAGTACTCTACTCATTCGATTAATTAACTTTCGTCATAAATGTATTCCGTTACAAAAGGATCTGTTATTTTAAGTAGTAGTCGATAAATTTCAAACAGTGTATTTCTTTGACAAATATTGCCAGAGCCATGCGCCCAGCAAAAGTGACATAAATCAACTAAAACTTCGAAATTTGCCAATAAAACATGATATCCATATTAGGTAAAGTTATGAGTACACATAAGTGTTACTTACGCAAATGGTTGTATAGTGAAGGTACTCTGGAGTGGAGCAACAATATACCCTAGAGCTTGGAAAGTACACGAACACGCAAGTACTCTTGTTACTCCATTGGCAATACCATATTATAACTAAAAATTGATATTGGATTGAGTTTTAATGTATATTTATTTTAGTTTTCTTTTTTCGAAGTTAATTTTTACTATTCATTTTTAAAGTGGTATCGTATTGCAACTTAACTTATCGCTGACTACTTCGCGATATGTTTCAATATATGTACGCTTCCTTTTACTTTCGTAACTCATGTCAAAAAGTCTCCTCCTCTTCATCTTTTGGATAGTTTATCTTTGGACTTTTCCGCAAGAATTAACCCGGGAAAATGCGTCCGGTAAAAGGGAAAAAATCGAATAAAACTTTCAAATTGTTTTAAAACTATGATTTGCAAGCTAATATGACGGAGATGATATCGTAGCACATTCATTTTTTAAAGATTTAATGATTAACCTCTGATTGTCCTTGCACGAATTAGGCAGCAAAAGTGGTACGCGAAAATAATTGCAAATTTGAGTTCTGGTTTCTCGCTGTGGAGATAGGTGCTGCTGAAGGCACTTTAGTATAGACCAGGACAGTTTAGTGTTTCTTTTAATAAGGCGTTTTTGTAGCCTTTTTTATTTTTATTTGCCTAGATTCTATGACGATAATGTCAAAGTTTGTGTTTCATCAATTACACCCATTATATTAGTTCATGTAAGAAAGAAACTAATAAATATGGAGTTATTGAAGTATATTAAAATTTATCGGTTGTTAATTATAATTCCATCATTGAAACATGTGTCTGTCACAATCACAAAGTTGTTTATCGCATAGGTAGTAAAATATTTATCCGTTTCAGAAAAATTGTTCGTAAATCGTGTGAACCATGTTTCATGAACGATTCATAATATATAATCAAAAAGAATTCTAAAAATGTTTGTAATTAATCGGTCTGGAAATAGTTGTATGAGAAAATTGAGAGAATAAAAAAATAGAAATCCGAAATTATCAGAAGAAAAGTGAGATTCTGAAAGTATAGCAATACGAAGAGAGACATTAAAATGAATAGAATCTTCACTCTCTTTAATCAAGCTCGGAAGCATCATTACAGCGGATAGATAGCCTTCACGGTTCAATGAAAACACCATCAGTGGAGAAGAATAGACTGAACTAAATGACTTTTTATGACAAAGAAGAGTCTACCAAGTTCGCAGAAGTTGCCCCTACAAAGTGTAGGAGTACACGAAATATTGTGGGTTGTGGATGAGTGGGATCAACAAAAGGAGAAGCGGAGCAGACATGAATAGAACCCTTGCAAATGTGGTCCACCTTGCAAATACACTTGTTTATGCTGCACTGGACAGAAAGCGTGAGATATAAGGAAGTAGGTAGAATAGCAGGAGAGAAAAAACACAAACGACGCATTGAAGAAAAATAGTTTGGGATTAAATGTCTAAAAAAATAGATTATTTTTAAAAAATTCCATCTTGAGGTTAAAATAACTGTATATTTGTGAGTTTGAAAAAAATAAGGGCAGTCATTAAATGCGATCACGAGGAGAAAAATCTATAATAGGGACTAAGGAGAATGGAGATGTATTACCAACAGAACTATATGCGGAAGGATGATTGAGGACGGCATAATTCATTCAGAAAATATACCTATATATTTCGTCGCTTACGTACGCTTCTCCTAATTGTAAGGCATTGTGATTTAAACGTCAATTATTGTGGCAGCCCCACACAAAACCTTTCAGAGCTGAATAGAAGGGGATTGTGGGGTTTGGAGGGACGGCATCCCAGTGAGTTAAGTATTTCAGGAGTTATCTGTGGGGATAGAGAGTGGAGTGTGTGGAAATGAAGGAGTCTTGAGGACTTACCACGAAAATCCTTCGAGGCAAGGGAATCGGTGTGCGAGTCGACGAGTGCGAGGGAGAATGGAGAGAAGTAGGCGTACTGTTTTGGTGAGACGAGGGAGAGGCACTAATGGAGATATCGAAGGCGAAGGAAAACGGCTGCGGGGGGTGGGTAGGCTCCCAGAAATGTTTTCGGTTGGGGCAAAGAGGATGGCGAGATTACGATGCGTGCGTGGGTTGCCGAGGATGGGCAGTGCGTACCCAATGAGAGGGCGTGCGTGTGTGAGTGCGTGTCGGGAAAGCGTACTCATGGGATGAATGCGCGAGCTCCAGTTTTCCCGCATGAATTCTTTTGAAAAACGTTTCGCCTTTTTAGGAAAGACCTCTCTTCAAATAAGAAGAGTGATAGATCTCAGGCGTTTAACAGTTAATGCATCCAATTGTAATGTTTAACACTTTTAAATTCTCATCAGACACCAAAAAAGTCTAAATTTTTGAATTATGAGATCTTTTAAATCGTTGAGGAATCAATTGTCATTTTCAAACTGCCATTTCATTGCAATTCTAACTCCCTTATATTTTCAATTCCAAATGTTTAATATCCTTCACTATTTATAGCATTTAATGAAAATGTACATGCAAGGAAAATAATGATTTATTCATCATTCATTCATTTTCTTCATTCATCCCTAACCCCTGAATCCCTAAAGCCTTCCTTTGGCAAATGATTCGGAGCACTTGGGCGTCTTAAAACATCGTAGATCTCATGGTAAATTAAGTTTCCTTGGTGGTGTAACTGGTAGCACGTCCGCCCGGCAAATGGAAGGTCCGGTGTTCAAATCCCGGTAAAAAAAATATTTTTACTTTCGTGATCTGCTCAAAAACCGCCTTCCCCACATGTCCTGTGTTCGCCTTTTATGTTTTCCTATTCCCTTTTCTCATACCTACTACCTTGATCAAAAAGTTCCCGGAATAACCACCGTGTGGCGCTCCCATCGTTCCGATTTTAGTTCTGTTTTTTTGTTAAATTGGTACATCTGTTGTTGATATTCCCTTTAAATCTTAGTGTCATCACTTGACATTTGCAAAAGTTACGTAGCCAAGAGTACATCTATCACTGTGTGTGTTGGCGATTTTTTACAATTGCAGAAATGGATTTAAATTTGCCACAACGAACTTGTATTAAATTTTGCGTAAAAAACGGATTTAGTGGCGCACGGACGTTGGAAATGTTGGAAAAGTGTTTCGGCAACGATTCTCTAAAAAAAACGGTCATTTACCAGTGGCACGAGCGGTTCAGAAGTGGTCGTGAGTCAATCGAAGATGATGAACGCAGTGGCAGACCATCGACATCGAAAGTCGGTGAAAAAATTGATAAAGTAAAAGAAATGTTGGTCAATAACCGCAAATTAACCATCAGAGAAATAGCGGAGGACTTGAACATTGCCTATGGATTCGCCCAAGACATTGTGGTTAATGATTTGGGTTTCCGTCGTGTAGCAGCAAAGTTGGTGCCAAAAGACCTCAATTTCATGCAAAAAAGAGACCGTGTTGACGTCGCAAAAGACATGATTTGCGAGGCTGAATCCGACCCCACATTCATCAAAAGGATCATTACTGGAGACGAGACGTGGGTTTATGAGTACGACACGCAATCCAGACATCAGGCAAGTGAATGGCGTTCACCAAATGAGCCGAGACCAAAAAAACCACGTCGTTTTCAGTCAAAAAAGAAGGCAATGCTGACGGTTTTCATGGATTACAACGGTGTAGTGCACCATGAATTTTTGCCAGAAGGCCAGACAGTAAACAAAGAGTATTATTTGGGCGTTATGAGACGTTTGCGTGAAGCGATTCGCCGAAAGAGACCAGAAATCGTCGCACAGTGCGTCGAGACCGTCGCACAGTGCTATCATTATTCGTAATTTTTTGACGAAAAATGCAACAAATACCATCCAACAGCCACCGAATCCACCTGATTTGGCTCCCTGTGACTTCTTTCTGTTCAATCGAGTTAAAAAACCATTACGGGGAACGCGTTTTAGCAGCCGAGAGGAAGTAATGGAAAAATCGCAGGAAGCACTAATGGACATACCGAAAACCGAATATAAAAAATGTTTCGAGGATTGGATCAAGCGCTGGCATAAGTGTGTTGCAGTCGATGGGGATTACTTTGAAGGGGACAATATAGATTTAGATGAATAAACTTGTATTTTTAATTTTCTGAATAAATTCCGGGAACATTTGATCAAGGTAGTATTTCAACTAGGCAGGAAAAATCTTTGCAAGAATTTTATTGACGATATACCTACATCGACTTCATAATCTTCAAACTATGCTCCTTTAGCTGCTACACAATTAGTATAACGTTGCTTCCATTTCCCGTATGCCCGCTGGAAATTTTCTTTGGGGATGCCGTTGATGACCCTCGTCGAAGCCTCTTGAACGGCCTTTATCGAGTCAAAACGTCGTCCCTTGAGCTGTCTTTTCATCAGGGGGAAGAAGAAGAAGTCCGGTGGTGCCAGATCGGGAGAATAGGGCGGGTGCGGCAATGTGGCAACGCCATATTTGGCCAGGAGCTGTCTGTCGACGAGCGCGCCATGGCATGAATTTTCGGCGCCATCTTGGCGCACACCTTGCGCATGGCCAAATCCTGTGAAATAATGCGTTGGACCTTAGATGCAGAAAAACCCAAGCTGTCTGCAATTTATTCACTAGATAAGCGTCGGTCTGTGTTCAGCAGTGTCCTCACTCGGTCCACATTCGTGGTGGTTCTTCCCGTCGACGGCCGTCTGGAGCGAAGGTCGTCTTCAACGAGCTCCCTACCCTCTTTAAACAACTTGTGCCACTCAAATACTGTGGAACGGCTTCAAGTAGTGTCCCCATAAGCCTGCTTGATCATATCGAGGGTGTCAGTTGCCGTCTTCCCGAGTTTCGCACAAAACTTCACGGAATAACGTTGCTCTAAATTCAGATTCATTTTGTTTTTCGACGCCGACAAAAAACTTGCTTCACTAAAAACGTTGTCCTCACTTAACGACAGCTTGCAAGCAACTGAGGTTGGTGTCGGTCTGTTGCTAAGAGCCTCCTCCACCTTACTCTGCCAGACAGACCCCCCTCCACCGCTCCGTTCGCGCCAGAGAAAATCAGTCCTACCACTTTTGGGTACCAACCAGTATCTGTAGATTGGTGTCATTTATTCGAAGTTGTACAGTCTAATTCCATCTATTTGGAACATATATATTACAAAAAAACAAAAATTTTACAATATTGGTTAATAATACCATGATATTCTATTTGAAGTTGAAAAAATATATTGAAATATTTTATTCAATAAATGACTGTAACCACTTTTCAGCTCAGTCGACAAAATCATCGACTGCATTTTAATGTGGTCAAGCGATAGAAATGTATGATGAGGTGCACAAATACGTGTTCCTTTGAATCATGTTTTAAGATCATAGGAATTGAAGTTTGGGAAAAATTTCTGGTGAGCAGAGTAATTGTTTCTAACATTTATTTAAGGTGTTTATGGATTGCATCGTAAACATAGACGACCAGAATGCCTGGCGGTAGAGAGGTTGTGTACAAAAATATACATCTGGGTTGACATTATTTTCCGAACGCCGGGTGAGAGGAACTGGTGGTAAAGAGAGAGAGAGAGAGGATGAGGGGGTGAAAGTAAGATTTGACTTAGCTTTGTACCGATATTAGGAATGAATTATTAGATAGCTGCTCGTTGGCCAGGCGGGGGACTTTGGTTTGCGGATGGACATTGGGTCTTTTATGTTACTAACGGGCTTGTGATGGATGGTGGCGTAGAGAAATGGAATGTAGGGACCCCCACATCGAGTTTTAAAGAGGAAAAATTAAGCATTATATTCATACTATATAAAATTTTGTTCGTACGGGATTGAAAAGATGAAGAGGAGCGAAAAACGTTATTTAACAGAACGTAATAAAATCTCAAAACTTCACAAAAGAATTCTTGTAAGCTGTTTCATGATTTAGCCAAGATAAACGAAAAATAATTCCAGAAAAATTACAAGGAATCTCAAAAGAAGTTCATTTTAAATAATTTACTACAAAACAAAAGAGCACATTTAGCAAATTTATTCAGCTTTCTCGATAGGTGTTTTTGAAAATTTCCTTTTAAATTTTGAAGTGTAATATTGGTGCCATGCAAATCGTTGCTCGTATCCAACAGAAAATTAGCTGGTTAATTACGAGAGATGAAAGATACCTGTAAATTTACTGGTAAGTCTAATTTAAAGATAAATTAATGGCACTGATAGCTACTGTTTTTCACTGAGAAGCTAAGGTGATCTCTCGTCACCCCTTATCGGCTTAGACTTTCATCTCAACATTTTTTACCGTGAAATTTGTTTATTGGTCAGTGTTGAACGGCTTAAAAAATAAAATCACCACTTAAATTGCAGAGCGTGAATTTCATATACTTCAGCTTAAGAATGTCTTTTAAAAGAAACTTTTCGCAAGTTACGCAATTCCGTTCTATGTGCTTACCATTTAATTATAATCAGAGCTGCTTCGTTAATAAGGATGAGACCGAATGTAATTTTCAATCGTTAACCGTCTCTGCGTAAAGCATAACTATGTTATTCAGCTTTCCATACGCAACGTTTTAAATGGTAGGAAATTGGCTGGGGCTGAGTTCTGGGTTCTTCACATGATTTATATTTTGCCATATATCCATAGTTACTGGCAACACACCCCAGTCGTCAGTAATTTTTTATTGCATAGGCCCCAGTCTAGACTCCACACACTACGTATCATACAACCAGTGATGAAAAATTCCATTCATTGATGCATTCATGATTCCTTTTTATTTACCTGAGCGTACTCACAAATGAATTTTTCTGCATGCCCTCGGAATATTTTGCCAAAACTACGTGATACTGTAATAACTCTATTCCGTCGACACCCAAGAAATATGTCATCAAATTTATATTGAATTGGTCCTTGAGCTTTTTTCACTTTCACGGAAAAGTCATCCGAATGTCCTATTTGTCCATTAAAATTGCCCTGTGGTCAAAAATGTTGCAACGAGACTAAATTTTTGTTATATTTTAATTAGAATAGATATCACCATATGTAGTGCTTTCTGTTTGCTGATAAGTTAAACACTGTAAATATTAAAAAAAAACGGTTCTACATGAAGATCAATTCGAGGATAAAATATAATCTGCAATCTCTTCATTAGAGAGAGAAAGAAAAAAATCTAGGGGTAATAGCCGGGACTCAAGGAATATTTAGCTATAAATATGCAAAATAAATACAGTGTTGAAATATATTTACAATAATTGAAACTGAATAATAAAATGCACTGCACGTTAGCATTTATAGAGGCGCTGGTTGAAGACGGTAGTACTGAAGCAGCATAGGGATAGGGATTACATGGCTCTTACCACTATGCTATACGTATGGCTACAAACAGAGGTTTAATCACAAGCACGCGCTCACACACTTAATTAAGTCACTAAACAATAATGAAAGTCATTGGGTTGCATTCACGGCTTATTAAATGACTACCTATTACGTCAAAATCAATTGAGGATTAATAATGTTTTACTTTCAATGGTTGCATAGAGAACTCCCACAAAATGTGGGTCATTTGAGTGATGGCCAGTATAAGGAATCGTTTTTCCTGTGTGCACATTTTGATCATAATAGTAGATAAAGGAACTATACTGAATTTTAACAATCAAATAGTAATAGCTCGTGAACAAACATACCACAGACCCTGGGGATGACTGAAAAGCTTTGTGGTTTGAACAGGGTATAGAGATCGCCAGTGATACCTACCAGGTCACTCGGGAGATAATTGAAATGAGTTAATGATTAACGAAGATTACCATATGTGGAAAACACGGAACAGGATACAAGAGGAACTGGGGTACCCAAGGATAGAGATGAACTGGATGAACCAACCGGAACCGCCGCCGGAGACTCCGGTTTAAGAATAAATAGAATGAATCAGGGTAATAGGAGGGTAGGAAACTTTTAAACATGAGATATAAGAAGGATATTACACGCAAAAGTGTAAATTACGTAAAAAGAAAAACTGAACACCAATTTTTAAAATCATTTTTAATAATTCCATCGGTACACCGGTTTCGCGCCGCACGTATCACATTTTTGCGTTGGAATCTCAAAATATAGTGGTCATAAATTACATTTTACTCACTACATGATTATCGTTATTATCATTATTCATATCATGCTTTCTCATTTTAAAATAGCCCTTAAATGATTCCATCCAGTTCTTTTGTATCTATCTCCTTTCCGAAGTTAAGAGACCTCTAACAAAAAGACCTATTTTCATTATAATGGTTCAATTCCCCGTTGAGGTGTTTGTCAGGGTACTACCATTCAGACACTAGCAGCATTAAATTGTAACAATTATTATCGACTAACTGAGAAGTTGGAAAATTCAAACAATTCAAATGAGTACTCTATTTCCTTCATTGTATAGTAATTGATATTGTTGTACTCGGGAATAGTTCTTTTTGTGTTCTTACTCTCGTATACATACACAAACAGTACATACAAACAGTAGCAAACAGTATATACAAACTTTATTAATAATAGTATTGCTGTGCCCGGCCTCTGCGTCTTAGTTCCTGCTCGGTAGAATAATCTAAATGTGTGTAATGACTTGATTTTCTCTCCTTATTTAAGTATTTCATTGATTTTAAACTTCCCATTGTGAGTAATCGCTGGTAGTATCTATTTTCATGCATTAATTTGTGCACAATTTTTATGTGCGTGATTCGATGCCGGTCATATTCTAATGACAGTGTGTGCTCAAGACAACTGATACCTCAGTTTCTACGTCACCAAAAAATAACCGGGGCTCAGATTTTAACATGGCATTTATGTAATATCATAAATGCAAAGTGAAAATAAAAGAGAACAGATTAAATTTACTTTCTATTTGCTTTTAATAGAACATGGCTATGGCTACTTATGTGACTTCACGTAACTTTGAGGGCAATTCATACCATATATCTGTCTTTGTGTAGCAGGCATACTTAATATGAATTGGGTTGGGAATCTACAACATAGTTTTGAGGTCAATTCCGATATTACACATATAACCATGGAATAATCCGACGTTCTTTTCATTTCTGCGAAGAAAATTAACGGCAATGCGGTTGCAACTTTTGCGTAAATGATCCATCTTTGGGTAAATGATAACACAAGTTTGCAAGAATATTACTCCAAATTTCAAGTTGGTAGTTGAAGTTAACGTTTTCTTAAGTATTTTGGTATGTTCTCAGGAATATTGCGTAAATCGCCATCCAAGTTTTAAAGGAGAGACATATTTCTATATTGAAAAGAGGCGGTTACCATTCTCGACGAAAACTTTCTGTACCCATATGTGTTCTAGTTTGAATGAAGTTATTTCTTTTAAAGCAGTTGTTGTAAAACATGTAAAGGTCAGTTCAAAACTCTTATGATGATTTTCAGCTTACTCGTCTCTTCAGAGTTGTAAAAAAGTGGAATTTACACTTTCCCACTGTCCTAATCGGGTAAAGGGATTGATAGTAGAGAAAAATATTGCTCTCGTTGATGCTGTTAATTCAGATTCCTTAAGTGTTAAATGAATCTCTGATACATTTAGAAAAAAATAGTGAATTACAATGGGTAAACCTGTCTTGGTTAATAGCTGCTTGGCTATTCTTCGATGTCGGGTAGTTCTGCTTTCGTTAAAACGAAAGAAAAAGTTTCTAAGAAAATATTTGAAAAACCTAGATATTTTCATTATATCCTGCTCAGTTTTCATTGTTTCCGAGATCCTCTCGCCTTTCTAGTTATACGTGTACTAGTCTAGTTATACCTGTATATCATATAAATTTCGCATTGTACTAATCTAGCCCGTAGGAATGAAAATCGCTCAAATTCTTAAAATCATCTTGAATTGTAAATGATCAAGCTAAAAATAGCCAATCAGCCAAGGGGTTTTTAACTCTGCTGAATACGTTGAATATGTAAATAAATAACAAAGGTGCCACATGCTGCTTCCAGAAATTCCCGTCGCGTAGGATGGCGTGTCTTCATTCAAATGTCATTTGGCTTTAACTCTTGGATAAATTGTGCAGCTGGAATAGTTTACCTTTCTCGGAAGTGTTTTTACCGGAAATGGTAAAAGTAGTGGGGGAATAAGAAGAATATTGCGTTAGTCAAAGAAGCTATCACAAGGAGGTGGAAATTAATGGCAAATACATTGATTAATGAGATTAAGAAGCGGCTTTAAAGCTTTAATATGGAACGTGGTTTTATACGGCGCGGGAACGTGGTATTTTACGCAAAATAATTGGCAGGATAGGCGGGATTGGAGGGTTTTATAATGTGGTGTGGATAAGGGGAAAAAGATCAAATGAAGAGAAAGGAAGGAAAGGCATGGGGGAGGGAAGAGAATTGTTTGGAAAAATTCAAAGGAAGCAGAAAAATTGATTCAGAACACTTTGATTGGGAATGAGATTTTAAAGAATGTGAAAGAGGGGAAAAATGTTAGGTAAAGGAGGACAGGGTAGAAATAGGAAATTTTAGATGGAATGATGGGGGGAAAGAAGTACACGGAGTTGGGGATTATCATACTAGTATACCCGGTGTCAGGTTGTTTTGGTGAGGAGAGCCAAATTCAAGTTTCGAATGAAATGGATCGGTGACAATTTTTTCCAGACGTATGCGTGAAGTGCTAAATTCAGACCGTTGGTTCGCACAAGTGTACGCATGAACGCATATCTCATTGGTATTGATAAGATGATAGTGCACTCCATTAACACTGAACATTTTGCGATGCAAAAGATCTGCGTTAAACTCGTCCCGAAGCCCTTATACGCTTGAGACTACAAGGTAATCGACTAATTGACGAATAACGAAATTGCGACGATCCCCCTTACAGTGTCCACTTGACACCAGCAGGTTATTTCCTATTTCCAAAAGTGAAATCCTCCCTCAAAGGACACCAACATAGACCCTAAGTGCTGACATAGAAGCTTGCACGGGTCCCCTTAAGGACAATCCGGAATCCACCTACCAAGGAGCCTTCGAGTCGTTGAAAAGCCGCTGACAAAATTTTGTCAACGTTCAAGGGATATACTTGACAAAATTTTCAGGAACTGTAGTAATATCTTAAATCAATCTTTTTCGAAAATTTTCCAAATTCTTTTTATTCGAATAATATATATGCATTGTGGCGAATTGTGTAGTCTGTGTCCATCTAAAACCTACCTTAACCCGTGAAGTACCAATAATAACCATTCTCCATAGCAAAATTGGCAAAGATTAACATTTTTATTCAGTAGAACCTCTGAGAAAGTCTATTATAGGTCACTTATAAATAGGTAGAAGTATCCATAATTTTTTCCTGATTCTAATTCTGTCAGCACTACCTAAAAAGTGAAATAGGTACGTCTCACCAAGGAACATTTAAATTGCTACCTATATATTGAATATAGTACGACATCCCCGAGATGAAGAAGAAAAGTAACCTTATCCGAGGAGAAACTCACAAATCAAACCCATTGCTTAATTAATTAAGTAACACCTAAAAATCCAAAATTTCCTCCAATACCGTGAGTGTGACTTCTAAAACTGCTATTGAAACTTGTATATTCCTGCCGCACTATGTGTGGGCGTCCGCCCAAATTCGCCCCGAAAAGCACCACTCGTATCAGCAACGCTCCCTCACTGCACACCTCCACCGCTCCTCGGCCTCTCCCATTCCATTTGCGCGCCCACCGAGCCATTACCTTAAGAGCGCTTGGCGTCTTAGAACTCCGTCGCGTCGCACGCCGGGATTTGATTTGGAATCCAGAGTGAAACCTTTTCCCGTCGTCCAAAATCTTTCCTTTCCCGCATAAATCTTTCAGTAAGGTTCAAGTATGAGCCAAATATGCCTCTCCGACAAAAAAGACTGTAAGCTGAGCAACCAATGGATGTGCTCCAGCTATCCTTCGTGGAGATCGCACACTCTATGCCAACTTCCACCTCCACAAGTTTTTCTCTGACTTCTTTTAGAAATATGAGAAGAGTAATTATGTCTTACACATGCGGCAAGGAAATTCTGCGCTGAGGTGCCAGCGTTCACGGTGTAATATACGTTTATCAGTGGATATTCTTCGTACGTGGATTTTTTGCGTGCCTTTACTTACCGTATTCCTTAGGTTATTATTAAATATAAGATGTATTAGTGATGCAGGACATCTAAAATTGTAGTGAAATTGCCACTGATATCAAAGTCTTGTATTTGGAGTTAATTTTCGTCGTCCAAATTCGCCATTACTGAAACGTCTTATACAAATTGAGAAGTTATAGCACTCAAGCTATTATTTTCGTTTCAAAGTGCTTTTCATAATCGTTATAATGTGTAATCAAAATGGTAATTGTCATTGATGTAATAGCTTACGGTAAGGTAGAATTTGTGACTATAAAGTGTCAATTCGCCTCAATTAAATCATAAAATCAATAAATAAATAAATTATTACTTTGGTCACATTTATAATTCCTTGAACTCAGGAAAAAATAAGAGTTGTGATTTTGGTAACAATATATATTAATAGCTTCTCTCTGAGTTTCCAAGTAAAAAGTATTTTTATCGTCTAATTAAATTAGTTTTTCCGATCTGTTACGGTTTGACAGAAAACATTAGCGCAGTTCCACAATTTTTCTCTCTAATCATAACAGCAAATTCAAATGACATGTGGTCATGATGATTTAATTACTTATTGCCTCAAATGTATCTCTTTTCATAATGTGATGTGATGACCTTGATCAATAAAATTGGTGAAATGTAATCTTGAAAATACAGCCGCAATTGATCGCCATTAAATACCCTAATCTTCAATTTTTTCATAATTCTTGAGTATGAGGAAATACTAAATATTCAGTTATGAAAATGCATTTAAATAATTGAACAGTGTCATTATTTTTAATTGTTGAATATTTTCGTTTTCATTCATTTTATTAGACCTACCTGTTATATTTTGGGTAGCTTGTTGGTTTAAAAAAAAATTTCGTTGATTTGACTTACAATTGAATCGTTGGCATTCCACCTACCTCCGATTTTATCCAGTTGAATATCCAAAAAACCCTAAAATGTAAAATGTTTTTAAGGGAATTCGATTTTAAAAGAAAATATTAGCAAAAATAAGTTCATTTTAGTTATAATATTTCTTTATGCCCGTTGTAAAAATATATTTAAATGCTTACTAAGAAGATTAGATTTTTTGGTCTTATAAACTATCTAATTATAAATAAGATGACGGTTGATAAACCTCAACGTTCTAAATATCCTCGTTCCGAGCCTCTGAACTCATTACTCGTTAAGGGTACTACTTGACGCTGGTAAAATTCAAATTAAGATACAACCTCCTCTCCGGCGTCTACGCGGACTTACACACCCTTCGCCTCACCATCACTCCCAATTTCCTTCGACCGATACCTAGATACCGAGTCCCTCTTCCCCTATCTGGACCCGCAGCACACATCCCTGTGGTGGCTCACAGAGTAACGTGTAGACTAGTGTATGGGATGTGACGCCCGAGGGGGTTGAGAGGGAAGGGCTTGGGAAGATGGATGCGCGAGGAGTTAGCGGGACCCAATGACCCACCGTCATTGGGGAGGTGGCTTGAGTTGCCGGCGAGGGTGGGAGTGAAACGGCCGATTGGGGAGCGAGTTGGTGACTTCAGGAGAGGAGGATATTGGTCCGTGAGCGTCGATAATGCTATACTAGGTGGTCGATGTTTTGGCATTGGTAGTCCAAGGGCTTGAACAAGCTAAGGGAACGCCATAGGTGTAATTCTACTCTCTTCGCCGAAGTAAGTATTGTTCATTCCATAAATGGGAAAAATAACACTTATTTCTCTTTTTAAGAGATTTAAATTTAAATTCTGTATCCATATTAGTATATTCATTCCACAGTAACTTTACGGATATTAATGCCAAAAATATTAAACATTCTGATTGGTCCAAAAATATTTCCAAAATACATTTTTTACGGAGACAATTTCATGAAATTTTTGAAATGCCAACTTCATTGAATACCGAAAGGGACAGCTCGAATTATTTACGAGATACCTCGACGATGCTTATCACGAAATATTGAAGTTGTATCAACTTGTATTTTCTAATAGGTTTTGTGTATTGTTTTTGGATGGAGACCGAATGAAGGAGCCATGTTCATATATACACGTAGATGATATGGAGTTCACAAAAGAAAATCATTTGGATACCAATGAAGAATGACTTTCAAGACCTATAATGCTAACACAGTTTACGTTCTATACATTAAACTGTTATTACCTATTAAAATTCGTAATGTAAGTAATCATCATTCAAAGATATTTCTTAAATACTCGTAATACTTCGGCATTCAAATTATAGGACTATACAAATTGCACATTTGGTAAAAATTAATTGTAAATATACCCAGAAAGTATAAGATAGTCCATTAACATAGTAAATTGTATTAGGAAGAGATTTCTAGGAGGAGCCTTTTTTCGACTAATAAAATTACTAGTCAAACATAGGCAGACGACACCGGGTGATTTATATGCCAGTTGTTAGAATATATTTAATGTCACAGTGATTTATTTTGCATAAGAAACATCACCACATTTCACCCGAGCATCGAAGAATAAAAAATAAGTATTTACTCATGGATTCATCAATGCATATTAATAAAATGAATTATAGCATTTTATTTTGCTAACAAAATATTTGGAGTATTTTCCTAAAGATCAAGGCATATACCATAAGGTATCCATAAGGTGTGTTCAAAAAATAATGAGAATTTTAATTTTTCGGACAATAATATTTATTTATTCTTATACATTGATGTTGTCACCTTCAAAGTAGTCCCCATTGGAGATTATGCACTTGTGCCAGCACTTCTTCCAATCCCCGAAACACTTCTCAAACTCGATCTTTGAGATAACCTTTAGTTCTTTCAGCGATGCGCTTTTAATGTCATCTAAGGCTGTAAAACGACGGCCCTTCAAGGTTCTCTTAATTTTTGGAAATAGGAATAAAGTCACACGCAGCCATATCTGGCGAATATGGAGGCCGGGATATCGTTACAATATTGTTTTTGGCGGAAATTTCACGAACAAGCAATGCAGTGAGCTGGTGCATTGTCGTGGTGCAAAAGTCATGAATTGTTTTTCCACAGATCCGGGCGTTTTTTTCTGATTGCTTCACGCAAACGGCGTTAAACTTGTAGGTAGTACTTCTTATTGACCGTTTGACTTGGTGGTAGGAATTGATGATGTTCTATGCCATTCGAATCGAAGAACACAATAAGCATAACCTCCACGTTCGACCGCACTTGTCGAGCCTTTTTCTGTCTTGGCGAGCTAGAATGCCTCCACTGCGATGATTGAGCCTTATTTTCAACGTCATATCCATAAAACCATATCTTGTCACCTGTTATAATCCGTTTCGGTAATTCTGCATCGTCGTTTACTTCATTTGGTGACTCCTGAGCAACTTCCATTCGCCGCTGTTTTTGTTCAAAATTCTACCATTGTTGAACGAATTTTGCTGCCACGAGTTTCATACCCAAAAAATTGGAAAAAAGGTCATGACATAATCCAATCGATATGTCAACATCATCAGCGACCTCTCTTATTGTGCTTTGGCGATCGTGCATAAACATTTCTTTAACTTTTTTCACGTTTTCATCGATTGTTTATGTACTGGGGCGTCCAGGGTGTTTGTCACCTTCAAGGTCTTCACGGCCTTCTTGGAAACGCTTATACCACTCGTTAACTCTGAAAGTTTATTTTGAAGAAACAAAATGTTCCATAAGACAATAAAATAGTATCTTTAAAGGGAGTAGAAGAAACTAAAATACTATTTTTAAAGGAAGTAGCAGTAACTAACATAGTATCTTTAGGGAAAGTAGAAGTATTTTTCAGGTTGCCTAAATGCTAATAAAGTTATTTCCTGGACTAAAATAGTTCTGGAGAAATGTTATACTATTATATACAATAAAATTATTTACTAATTCCCTTTCATTGAAGAGTGTGAGGTGTTCACATTAAATCCTAGCAATTTATTATTTTGCAACCCCTAAGGTAGTTTAGATGTCATTTTAAGCATTTTTATATTATATATGTACATTGAAACCGAAAAATTTCTGTAATTAACCCTTTGAGGTTTTCTTGAAATTTAAAGTTTTGCGATTAGTTCCATAGAAAAGTCTCAAAATATAACTTATAGCGATAACGATCACAACAAAATTGTATCGTCATTTCTCGTACGTGATTCTGATATCATGATTTAATCGCCTTTTAAGGCTAAAAATTATTAGTGTAGGTATATAGTATGTCCATTACGCTGAATCCCTTTTGCGCTTTTGTGAGTGCTTCGGGAAAGGTGGTGTTGTGTAAGGGGTTTGGAGAGTGTCAGTGCTTGGAGGGGAGTCAGGTCAGTTCCAGATGCGAAAGCGCAAAGGGAAACGTGATTGGCAAATGTCCTTTTCCGCCTTGGCATTGGATGAGCCCATGAGGGAAGAGAAGAGCACTTGGAATAAAGAAATGTTACGTGGGAGTAAAGCTGCGTGAAGCAATGTTGACTCCCGGGATTGCGTCAAAACGATGATTGCTAGGACAGTACCTATTCAGTCCAAACCACCTCGGGAAGGATATCTCATTAAATCGAGAGTGCTCTATCGATCACAATAAATTGGGAATAGTGGAATCCACCTACCTGTAAACGGAATCCACCTTTCCAAGAAGCAATCAGTTGTATGTGATCAAAAAACTGCTCCCTATAAAATTTTTCACAAAAATCGGATTTCCAGAGCTGCTAATACACTGCTCCTCCACAATGGGTATCACGCTCCCACTTTCGCCGGGAGAGTAAATAAGGAGCTCTCTGCCGTCCGTCAGGTGGTTTTTTTTATTCTTACACCTTTTTTACAGCGATCAATAAGTTGATACCCACGCCGTACTTTCCTTGTTTTTCCAATTTTACTTAAATAATACTTGTCGTTAATAACCCACTCATTCTTATAGAATGAGCATTATGACCTGCCGATATCTAATGCGCTAAAATCTGCCGCAGCCTCTTCGTGTATATGTGTGCTAAAGGAGTAGCAAGTACGGCTGTTTATTAGTAATAGCTTTAAGCAGCTGAGGTTTTCGACTTGGTTTGATTAGGATTTGGATTTATAGATTTCGATTTCTTCTCTGGAATAAGAGAATGTTCTCTGCTAATAAGAATAGTGATCAGTAAACTATGGTGTTCAAGGCTTTAGGGCGTTCCGCGTCGGTATTTCTTGGCGATAACAGTGCCTCCAGCCATGCTGCTGGCGTATTTAGGCTAGAAGTGACGATAGGTCGATTTTGGCCAACTTATATAGGGGACTGGGAGCCATAGGTTCCGTCTGATTAGTGGAGTGTCGAACCTGAATACCATCTTCCAGAAATTAGCCAATAGAGCTTCACATAAAGGGGTTATCTTTATAAATTTGTGTAATACCTGGAAGCTTAACTTAAACCCTAGAAAATGCAGCATCATGACTCTTGCACTGAAAAAAACTCCCTTAAATTCAACTACACCATTAACTCAACTCCCTTAAACAGAGTAACAACTATTAAAGACCTAGGAGTTTTAATCGACGATAAACTAAATTACTCCGACCACATTCAGACTGTATAGAATAAACAATTTCCCTATTAGGCCTTATTTACCGCTTCACAGAAATTAAAGATTCAAAAGGGCTCCATTCGTACTTCTCAACTATTATCCTTCCCATAGTGCCATACTGCTCCACAATTTGTTCCACCTTAGCCGCAACTAATCTAAAATCTCTCGATTGCATTTCTCACTTCTTTACGAAATTAATCAAACACCGAATCCCACATTTCCGCAAGATGTCCTAAAATGCTGTTCTGCCTTATGCATCCATTTATAACCCGCAAAACCGCTCACGTAGGGCTGATTTAATACTATTCAACAACACCCTAAACCTGAATATTGATTTACCTGAGCTACTCTCTTTCTTCAACTTCAGGATGCCAAATCGACCCACCCGCACCCACTCCCTACCCCATCTGCCTATTCCTAGGATATCTCTCACTATGCGCTCACTATTATTTCGCCTCTCCTCCCTTCTAAATTCACTCCCTCACACCGTCGATCCTTTTTATTTGTTTGGTGATAATTTCACCACCCAGGATTTATCCCACCTGTCAGCAAATTAAATATTGCCTCTGTCCATGTTCGCTTCTCATTGTTTATCGTTATTTTCGTTGTATTTGGTCCTGTATCATATTTTTCACTCTACATTGGCGCTGCTCTAAAATGACGTTCCCTAAAATATAGTTTTCTTTGAGATTTTAAGGAATCGATGAAAGGTATTTAAAAATTACGAGTTTTCGACACGGATAAGTGTCTTGATGCCCCTTCATTAGATGGTGGAGAGCATTAGGCTTGATGAACTAATGTTCAATACGAGGTATGGCAGCAGTTAATTTAGCGTCATCCTAATTACAACGGCGGTTGAACAAGATCTTATCACGAAGAGCCACCACCAAAAACCACCTTGGCTATTCCCTAACTTTATTAACAAAAAGTATAAACCTAAATGTGTAAAACTTTCTTTATATTGCACATTGCCATTCATATTTCATATTGCATTTCATATAAACTAACCGTGAGATAATATTAGCAAATTGTGCTAAAAACGTTGCTCAATAGAAGATAAGACCTAAGATAGTTTTGGATAAAGAGAAAAGTGTAGTACCGATAAGGGCGAATGTGAATGAGTTTAACATTCAGTTTGGAATAATGAAACGGAAATACCAACACTAAAACCTCTAGAGCATCGTAGTCCCTAAATCTGTGACTGTAAAACCACTAGTAGAAATAATCTCTTTAAAGTGCAAGGGTGAGGGAAGAGCTTCCTATCGACATTTTTTAAAACACCAATGAAATCTGTAGTGTGGTACAAGGCCACAACGGAGATCAAAGATGGAAGATTAGAAAATATCTTAAGAAACAGTGGGCGTGATGAAAATGTAAAAAGATAAGAATACCTTAGATTCGGAAATGATGGTTTGAACGCCATTGTCAAAGGAAACCAACAAGGAGAGACTTGGAAAAAACTGGTAATAAAAACTGAATGAAAAAGGGAAAATGCTATTACCAAATACTAGCGAAAAATTTTCCATTGCTTTATAAAACATCCCGTTTGAAAAAGACCTTGTTGTGGTGGAATTTGATTTTACCTTGAAGCAGATTGAGGAGTTTTGGTGACTACAATGAAAAAATCGGAAGTAGAAAGCATCCGTTATGGAAAGTAGAAGAAAAGTGGTCAATATTATGTTTTTATCATGGATAAAGTTTGACATCTTAATTAAGGAGCTGGTAAATATGTTGGAACAGGAAATATATAACTTATACACCAAGCCGTAAGTTAGGAACTCATCCGGATGAAAATAAACACCACGAAAAGATAACTGATGAATTGATGCGAATAGGCATGCAATTGATAAAATTCAGTACGTATTGGGAAGAATTTTGCAATGGAGGGTAACACCATAAAACGTTTCAAATTGGCATATGACGTGAGTGAAGGGTATAAAATAAGCATTCTCATATTTATGGTATTTGGCACCTTATTTGAGGATTAGAGATAAACAGACTTGATAATATACCTTTGGTGTTATTAGCCCCTAAGAAAGTATTCCTTATATTTAAATCCTACCCAGAAAAGCTATGCTTGATAAATTATCAATGTAAAAATTGCAACGGAAATCGATAATCTATTAAATTTACATACTCTAAGGAATAAAAGGGCAAATGAAATAAAGATTTTCGGAAAATTGGATTGATGAATTTTTGTTATATTTAAATTTGGCATTTTCAGAATTCATAAGCGTAATGCGAAGAGAAATATCAATTCGTAGCTAGGAATTCTGAATTGATAAGAAGAGCTGTTTTTTCTCTTATTCAAACATAAAAAGAGGCATGGTCAACACTTACCTCATTCGGACATTTGGATTAAACTTTTCATTATATCGATTGCAAATATAATTACTAATAATAATAAAAATATTTGATAAAGATATTCTGGTGTTTTATCATTTCTAATGACAAATTTGTTGAAAAATAAAGTACTATTTTATACACTACCAGACATTGATTGAAATATCTATATCTTTATAGTCTAGCTGGTGGATAAAACAGAGGGCATTAACTTCAATGGTGCAACGTATTCATAGAAAAAATAGTAACTGCCTTACAAATTCTAAGACCTTCGAGAGATACTGCGATAGGTACTTCAACGGAGTCATCTGCTAGTGTTCCTTTAACTATGCTGAGTTAACTAATCATCAGAGTAAATATTTTCCTCGCTTGAAAGAAAAATCAGCGAAGACGTAAAACAGTAAATGAAATACCTCAGAAAAAGAAGGCATTCAACCATAAGAAAAGAAAAAATTGGCATCTGGCAACAAAGGACTTGTCAAAAAGAATCACTTAACAAAATATGTCTCAATTATTCTTCTCTCTCGTACAAAGGCATGGACAAAAACAGTAGTAGAACGTGGAAGACAAAGAATGGAAGGGTGTTGTAAGGAGAAGATACTGAAAAATGGATCGATCGAACACCAAAAAAGAGGAGCAGAGGGCGCAAGAGAATTGATGCGTACAAAAACTCTAAAAAAGAAAATAGCAATTCTTCCGACAAAAAAGTTGGCAACCGGTCTTTCTATAGCAAATTCAATAAAAAATACTGTTCATTTACTACTCATTTACATTCCTGGATTGATAAAGTTCACGAGAAAAAATTCAACCGGCAAGAGTTTAATTAGTGCGGTATAACCGTGAGTAATTTCTCGAAAAAAAGTGCCCCAGAATGGATATTAATCTAAGATTTTTCTAAGGATCTCGAGAGTGTTCCAATTCTCAGCTAGAGGGGACCATTAAACAGAACATTTTACGCACTTTGTAAACAGCACGTGCAAGAGTGGAGTCCAATGCGCTGGAGGGAATGTAGCTTGGTTGGACGAGGGCCCGGGGGTTTTGGGAGGTGTCGGCGACGACGGTTGAGCGGACAGCGCCTCGTTTTGGTCGGGTGTGGGAGGAGAGACACGTTGAGCCAGGTGGTGAAGGTGTGAAGGATGAGAGGGGATGGGGGAAAGGGTGAACCAAGGACTCCAGCCGAAGACGGATGCCGTGTGCCGGCTTGTGAGAGTTTATGGACGTCGAAGGTTGAATCTTCGAGATGTTTCGGGGTCGGGGGAAGGACGAAAGGATGGGTGGAGGAGAGGAAGGACGAGCACGAGAATGGGATTGGTGGTAGGGGCCGGGAGATGGTAGGAGGAGGGGAAGGAGGAGCACGAGGGATTGGGGTGGAGGTGAGCGCGTGCCCTCCCGCTCCCATGCGGCCGGGGAGGACGGAATTCTAGAGTGCGCCGTGAAAGGAGGCTGCGATAGAACAAGCGAGGGACTGCTGTGGGCGAGGTGTGCGCAGAGGGAGAGGGAGCGGTAGCATGGGAGGTAGGGGAGGAGATGGGGGGGACAGAAGCGGAGGGGGAGGAGAAACACTCGAAGGAAGAGATCGAGGTTCCAAGGAGGTGGAGTCAGATTCGGGGATGGGTGCTTCGAGGAAGGGGTGCAAGGCGGGCCTGTTGGAGACCGAATGGTTGGAGGCAGGGTGAAGGTGATGATGGATGAGGTGCAGTAAAGGTGGGGAGAAAGCCGAGCATGTAGTATGGGGATCCGGCAGGGGTCGAAAGGGGATCGACGGAGGCAAGGGGCTGCAGAAAGTAAGGCTCCTTTCAGAAATGCATGCGGGTGCTCCTTCATCGCTCCCTCTCTCTTCCCCTCGTGGGAAACTCTGCCGATTGCGGTTAGCGTTTCTTTTATTTACGGCTTCCCTCCGTGGTGTTCATGTGAAATCCTTTGGCCTTCTACGAGCTAGTGTGGAGCTGGGAAAGATTGTGCGGTCGGTAACGAGCCGGAGGAAGATAGTAGTTGCGGGTATAGTGAGGACTTGACCTTGATGATACTGGCGATTGAAAGAGGTCCCCGGGGTCATCTCTTTCCAAATGATGCGCTAATGTCACACTGGCTGTGGGCTCCTCCCTGTCGCCCGTGGGTTTACATATCTAACTCTCTACTCCCACCAGGTGAGCCGGTTTAATAGTTAATGTTGAATAAACGCATGAATTCTTTTATAAAAGATGGAATCCATATGACGTGGATATTTTATGAAATAATTTGGATTGAATATTTGTGAAATCTTCTCGGTTTTACCACAGGATTAGGTGCTCCATACTGAATGCGGGTCCATTTCCCGATTTTGGGTCCTTCTAGGTGTCTAGCGTTTGAAGGAGACGAGGTTTTTTTCATCCTAAGGAACTATTATCGATCAGATCCGTAATGGCCAACGGAATAATTACGAAGCTGAGAAATTTATTTGGATAATAATGTAATATACGTGAGTGATAGAAAGCCGCAACCGTTAACAGGAATTGGTGCAAGCACGGGTATCGCAAAGGCTGGTAACATCTCCTAAGCTACATCTCGTTACTCATAAAATTAAAAAGCCGAGGATGATCAAAACTATTATGTGTGGCGTATGATACATAATATTGACATTTCAAGATTTGTTAATGGCACTTAGAAATTACTACTATTCATGTGCATGGTTTCTAGCTGGAATTTGTGAGATATTTAAGTTATTAAACACTGTAGAGTGTATGCATGAAAATTATATTCCAAAATTAGAAGTGAATGTTAATTCAAGTTACTGGCTTAAGATACTTTTCGAAGTATAAAAGAAAGCTGATGTAAGCGCTGATTGGCTTAATAAATGACTCTAGTGTAGAAAAACGCATTTAGTGGCAATTTGGAAGTTCCAACTCAACTGTTCCTTTCATCCGTTGACGATTCAGGATTCAGTTGGATAAGGAGAATGCAATGAGCTTTTCATCGTAGGAGTGAAAACAAAAATAATTGATTATCTGAATCCTGTTTTTATATTGGCAATATTTAGTAAAATGAATGAACATGTTAAAAAGTGCTTTGATACAAATTGAGATGTATTTAATGATGCTATTAGAAATTTTAAGATTGAAAATTTGTTTGGGCAGAAGAAGAGATTCTGTACGAGCAAGGACTGACCGTGAAACTTAGGTGAGCCGTTTTAATAGTTAATGTTTAATAAACGCATGAATTATTTTATAAAAGATGGAATCCATATGATGTGGATATTTTATGAAATAATTTGGATTGAATATTTGTGAAATCTTCTCGGTTTTCCCACAGGGTTAAGTGCTCCATCTCCGCGGAAGTTTAGATGAATGACTTGCTCATCGCCTTCAGGGAAATGCCGCTTTCCCATGTCTACTCTTTCCTTCCTCCTATAGGGCACTTTTTTCAAATTCTCAACAGCGAATGAGAAGAACTGTTTCAATAGGAAACCCCCGTCTTCGGTTTTCTTGTTTGATAGCCGGCAAATGATGGCCATTATTAATGGCCAATATATCCATTACCTTCTCTCCATGGTTGAGGTGCCAACTGATTGTAATACAGGGCGTCCATCGCTTTCCGCCTCCTAATTAGATATTTGCTTTTTCCCATCTCTTGGATAGGAATAATCTAGAGATTTCCCTGCGTTACTGTGATGGTAACAAGAATCTCTATTGAAATTATCGCATTGGACTCAGGTTTTAATGCCCTTCAATATTCCTTAATCTTGCGAGTGGCACAGTAATTTTGCCTTTTGCCTTGTCCCATATAATGGCATGACCACAATGAATAATGTTCTACGCAGATACTGGCATAAGAGGTTATAGTCTGAGGAACTTTCGGTGTTCAATCAGTCTAGTTTTGATAATAAGACCTGTCAAACCCATTTAAACTTCACCACAGCCACAGTGACTTGACAGACTAATGGTGTTCAAAGTCTAATTACATATTTTACTCGAGGTAGATGACGCCTTATTTTCCAGAGGATTTATGCCACAAATCTGTGTGCGCTTTTGTAGAAAACTAGAGATTCTCTATAATATGGTTGATATACGAGCAGGGAAATATTTGATAGTGATGGGGGATTGGAATACGACGGTCGGTGAAGGAAGAGATGGTGGTGAGGTGGGGGACTATGGGTTAGGCACGAGGAATGAACGCGGGTAGAAAGCAATTGAATTCTGCAGGAGATTGGGGTTAGTCATCACCAACACATGGTTTAGAAACCACAAAAGACGAAGGTAGACATGGAAAATACAAGGTGACTCAGAAAGTGATCAGTTAGGCTATATTATGGTTAGGTACAGGTTTAGGAACAGTATGATAAATTCGCACAGTTACCCGGATGCGGACTCTGACCACAATTTAGATGTTATGAAATGTAACGTCGGTTTCAAAAAAATACGGTTGAGGCGGCGAGTTACGAAATGGAATGTAGAAGCATTAAATGGATTAACGAGGAAGGAGTATCAGCAGGCTGTAGAGAAAATGATGGCTGACGGTAAAGAACTGAGTACAATCGAAGAAAAATGGGAATGCATCAAAACAGTGATATCGAAAGCCGAAAAAGACACTATAGGAACCGTTAACGGGAAAAGGGCAAGTAAATCATGGGTAACGGATGAGATGATTGCAAAGATGGATGAGAGAAGAAGATAGAACAATGAAACACAGAGTTAGGCAAAATGAAGTACAAAGAGTCAAACAATAAATTGAGAAGCGCCACAAATAAAGAAAGGAAGAATGGTGAAAAACGCAATGCGAGGATATGGAAAGTTTACAGAGGAGGGGGGAAATTGGTGCGCTATTCAGCAAGGTTAAGTTATTATCGGGAAGTAAGAAGGCAAGATCTGTGCTAACAGTTAAAGATAAGTGGGGTAAGATAATAGTTGAAATAGAAAAAAATTCAAGAGAGATGGAAGAAATACAGGTATATAGGAACACTGTGTGGTAAAAAACTTAGGCCGAAAGGTTAGATCTAGAAAAAGAACATGAGGTAGAAGAAGACAGCATAGGTCCAAGCATACTCCACGATGAAATAAAAAGGGTATTATAGGTGGTGAAAGCAAATAAGGCCGTGGAGGTAGACAGCATTCCTGTGGAAATGTTGAAATGTTAGGAAAATGTGGGAAGAAGACTCTATATGGACTGATTCGTAGTATCTATGAGGAATAATCTGGCCGGAAGATTTTGTGAAATCAGTGTTAGTTCCTATTCCGAAAAAGGTAAAGGCTACAACATGTGAGGATTACAGAACAATACGTTTGATATCCCACGCAGATAAAATTATTCTCAGGATCATTACAAAAGGATAGAGAGTAAGGTAAATGATTACTTAGGGGATGATCAGTTTGGGTTTAGGAAGGGAAGAGGTACGCGTGATGCCATTGCAGTAATGAGATCAGTAATTGAGAGGAATATAGAATAAAATCAGGACGTATTTGCCTGTTTTGTAGATTTCGAAAAAGCGTTTGATAGAGTGAATTGGGAAAAATTAATGCGTGTATTGCAGAAAGTAGAAATGGATTAGAGGGACAGGAGACTGATCTGCAACCTGTTCATGTCTCAGACTGCTCAGGTGCGAGTGGGGAACGGAGAGTCCGGATGGGCAGTGTTAGGAAGAGGGCTAACGCATGGTTGCCCATTGTCACCGGTGCTGTGGAAGAAATGATTAAAGAGGCATGGGTAGAACTGGAGGTAGGATTGAAAGTCGGAGGGGAATTGATGAAATCAGTTAGGTTTGCTGATGACCAGGCATTAGTTTCCCAGTCAGCCAAGGGGTTGCAAGCACTGCTGAGAGAATTGGAGGTTCAGTGCGATAAATATGGGATGAGGATCAATATTAATAAAACAAAGGTTTTGCGATTTTCCTGAAAGAAAAAGGCTAAGCTAAAACTTAAAATAGGAGGGGAAAAATAGAGCAGATAGAACAGTGTACATATCTCGGAAGTGTTTTGGAACAATACGGTGAAAATAGTAGGGGCATACGGAGAAGAATTGCGCTAGGCAAGGAGGCTTTCTCAAGGAGGAGGGAGTTGATGACGGGAACGTTGAGTAGGGATGTTAAGACAAGACTCGTGGGAACTCTGATATGGAGCGTAGCTATGTACGGCGCGGAAACGTGGTCACTGAAGCAGGTGGATAGACTTAGATTGGAGGCTTTTGAAATGTGGGTGTGGAGAAGAATGGAGAAGGTGAAATGGATCGAAAGGAAAACAAATGAGGAAGTACTGGAGATGGTGGGTGAGGAGAGGGGTTTGTTGAGAGAAATCCTATGGAGGCAGGAACAATGGATGAAATGCGTACTGAACGGTAGTGGAATGTTGAAGAAGGTAATAGAGGGGAGAATTTTGGGCAAGCGAGGAAAGGGCAGGAACAGGATTGGGATGTTGGACGGGATGAAGGGAGGAAAGAAGTACATAGAGATGATGAGGGACCTGATATAGATTAGGTTGCTAGATGTGGAGTTACAAAATGTTCATTTGATGGTTGGGTCCATCCAGAGAGCTGCCTTAACTGGGAGATTACCTAATAATAAGGCGAGGTGTGTTTAAAAAATAACGAGAATTTTTTCATTTCGCAGGCTTGGAGAGTCCAATTGTCAAACGTTTTTTATTATGTTGGTATACATGCCCCTAAAGTATGAAAAAACTACTCACCGAGAAGTACTGCATCAGGTTCAACGCCGTTTCCGTGAAACAATCCGAAAAAATGCCCGGATCTGTGGAAAAGCATTTCATGGCTTTTGCACGACGATAATACACCAGCTCACATTTCCTTGTTTGTTCGTGAATTTTTGGCCAAAAACAATATTGTAACGATGCTGTAGCCGCCTATTCGTCAGATATGGCTGCGTGTGACTTTTTCCTATTTCCAAAAATTAAGAGAACTATGAAGGGTCGTCGTTTAACAGCCGCAGATGACATTAAAAGCGAATCGCTGAAAGAACTAAATGTTATCTCAAAAATCGATTTTGAGGATTATTGCGGGGATTGGAAGAAGTGCTGGCACAAGTGCATAATCTTCAATGGGGACTGCTGTGAAGGTGACAACATCAATGTATAAGAATAATTAAATATTATTGTCCGAAAAATTAAATCTCTCGTTATTTTTTAACACGCCTTGTACACGGAAGGCAGGCCTTTGCAATGGGCTTGTCTTTCGTCATTTATGTTTGGTATATCTACATGTATGTTGATTCATTGAACATTCTATGGCCCACTAGACCTGTCATTGACCGTACCAATTCTGAAAGAAGGTCTTTCTGAGATGCATAATTTCATATGGTTTATTTGCTTTATCTACCCTGAATCGGACTATTGTCGGATGACACGACCGGACTCCTGCCAGATGGCATAAATTGATTGAATTTAATGTACCGATAGTAGAGATATAGAATTGTTTCTACGCTATGAGGTTCGTGTTGAAATAAAGACCAAACTGATAGACTTATGCGAATGAATATTTTTAAAGAAAGTGGTACCCCAAGGCTGTCATGGCAGAATAACACTGAGGATATCTGTAAAGCAATCTTCCTTGGTCTTAGCAATTCAAGAGCATATATGAAATAATGTATTAACGTCAGATAAGAAATAATATTTATCGAAACATAATGAGCTCTTGAAGATATCAGTCAAAGGGAAGAAGCTTCCTGAAAGAATTTCACTGCGCTTTTTTGTTTTTCCAGGCCCGAAATCGGAGATCTGACTAAGTCATAGGCGCTGAAAAGGAAAATCGGTTAGCTTTATCCTACTAATGAAGATCTTCAAAATAACGTAGTTATTTACATAAACCATATCATTTAAGAATTTCACATTTTCATTGTTTAAAATTGCAATGAGTGTTTTTATTTGTCTTAAATTTTCAGAAAAAAATATTTTTTATATCTTGATATTTCTGTTTTCTTAGAATAACTACATGAAAGTACAGCACCCCATTATGCACGAGACATAATCATAAAGTAACAGTCCTTTGCTTATACTTAAATATTGGCGCTCCAGAACACTGTTTTAATCCTGCAGCGCCATCTACCGAGTTTTTGAGAAGCTATAGCAGCTTTTATTTTGTTTCGGAAGTCGTTTGCTTGCCCGTACATGCAAATGACAATGTCCGCAACAATCGTTGATCCCGTCAGCTGTGAAGTGTCATACGATTTTTGTATGCAAAAGGATTGTCGGCTGCTGAAATTCATCGGGAGTTATGCCTAGTATATGGACCTACAGTTATGAGTGAAGGATAGGTTAGAAAATGGAACCGTAATTTTAAAAATGGACGAAAAAATATCCATGAATGACGAAGAGCGAAGTGGCAGGCCCGGTATTCGGACCGATGAAATTGTTTCGCATGTGGAACAAAAACTGCCATGTGATCGACGATTGAAAATGAATTGGCTGGAAAATTTGCTCAACTTTGACTCACTACTGTCAACAATTTTGTCACGGAAAACCTCGGATACTACAAAACTGTGTGTAATATTGGTACCAAAAATGCTCACCGACCAACACAAAGAGCAAAAAATGTCCAGTGGACGAGAGTTTTTGGGCCGTTACCAACTCTTTCACCACCCACCGTACAGTCCTAACCTTGCACCTAGCGACTACTTCCTCTTCTTGTACTGGAAAGAGTGGCTCGATGGACAACGTTTCGAAACCGAAAAAGAACTCAAGAACGGCGTTGTTAATTGTTTGAGGAGTTAAAGAAGATAATGCAGCGGTACAAAAAATGCTTAGAAGTGAACAGCGATTATGTAGAGAAGTGAAGTAAGTTTTTAGCTGACTAAAAGTGCCAATAAAATGTTTTTCATATGAGTATGTTTTATCCTGAGGCGGCCCTTACTTTATGATCATTCCCCGTACGTATCTAGTATTTTCAAACCTATGACCTTATCTCAGAACTTGGAATTCGTCATAACGTTCATATTAGTGTTTTTTCATATTTTTTAAGGTAATTACTAGAAATATTATCGGAATTTAATTTTTAAAATGCGTTATGCACCGTCTGTTTCCAAAATACGTAGGTTTACTTTTTCTGCCGCCCACGTAGGGCTGCATTTGTAGCAGGAAAGGTTGTGGTCTTAGGAAAGCAACGTCATCTAAGTACGTCATTTACCTGCGGGCAGATACAGTGTACGGACTGCTGCCAGTCCAAACCCCTGTTTCATGTTTCGTCGCAAATTTACGACACCAAATTCTACAGAGCAACGATACGCGATAAAACTTCGTGTAAAACTCAAACAATAGGTTTGGAGACGTGTGGGTATGTGGCAAATATCAAAAGGCATAAAGTATTCTAGAAGAGCAAGGTGTAGATTGATGACAGGAAATTCCCTGGATGACCGTCAACGAAAATTTGCAAAAAGTGAAAGGCATGTTCAATATCGATCGACGCTTGAGTTTCAGCATGTTATCGGACAACTAATGTATTTCGAAAACCACAGTTCATTGCATTTTTATGGAAGATTTGGCGATCAGAAAGATGTGTGCCAAGATGGTCCCCAAGGTTCAGTCGAAAGATCAGAATGCTGCTAACAAACAATTAACAAATCACGCGTGATCTCTTGGACGCTGCCCCAGCCATCCGACAACCCCAAATGGCACCACCAGATTTCTCTCTGATCTCCAGAAACCAAAATAAGCTTGTAAGAACCATTTTAGAGGACAGGATAGCATATAAGAGAGCGTGACGTGGTGTCTAAACGAATAAGTGTACTGGGATCGGTAGGGGCGCTGCCATCGGTTTGTCGATACACAAGGGTGCTATTTGGAAGAATTTTAGTAATTATTTAATCTGTGTAGATGCAAATACTCTAATGACAGGTATTCATCTAACGATAAATACGCAAATTTGAAAAAAATGCCAACAGTAAATGGGGAGGTGACGCAGAGATGTATGCTCAATGAAATGGTTTACAGAGTAAACATCAAATTGTAATCGCTTTTCGGGAAGCGTCCAACATGTTTACGGACGCAGTGCATGTAATCAAATTGACGGGCCGGAAAAGCGCTGCCATCCACACTTTGTCTTCCCCTTCCTCCTCCTAGATAGTAATCACAACACACGTTTTCCCACGTGAATGCTCTTTATCGGCGTGTGAACGGCCATGAGTATAGGTCTAGGGAGTTACGGTCCCTAGGGTGTATCCGGACACCCTCGTCGTGCGCAACAAGGGCGCAACCGTTTGCAATTTTCACGCACCCATGGGACAAAATTTCAATAAATCCTTATTCCCGGAAGAACGATTGAATTTATTCATATTTTGGCCTACACTTAATTGTTAAATGAATTTTTCCACATTTTCTGGTTTTTCTAATTGTTCCTCTAATTTGTCATTGGTATTCTCAGTTGAACTCATTTGCCCCTAGCTAAGGTCAATAATATTATTTTTCATTGTCTTTACATGTCGTTTAAAAAGTAGAACATTATAAATGGCTAATTGAAAATTTTTCGTGATTAAACAGTTTTAACCGTATTTCGACAAGGAGACTAAATTATTATTGAATGCTAAGTTTAATTTGAAATTTCAGAGCTACATTTTTTATTTCATTTACCATAACTAACACTGCAGAAACTTTTCCAATATGTACTATATTTCCAGCTATGATTTTTACCCTTAAACATTTCCTGTTATTCCGTTGTTTCGATTGCGAGCATTTTATCATATATTCCAAATTATTATTGTAAAATTGAACATATGTTCTATCACTCCCATGAACAGATTATTAGTTTCAAATAGCAATGAAACTTGGATGTCTTAATATTAATCTTCATTATCAATTCACCAGTTTTTTATTCATATAATGAATATGAACTTAATAATGTTAAAGGGGAAATTATGGCTTCATTTACACTCTTTTAGTGATAATATTGTGTGAAAATAATAAATGCTGAAAGAAGATGTTAAATTTACTATAAAATGGTTGCACGTTATAAAATATATTACTTCTAGTACTAAAGTATTTTCTCCCATATAATTGAAGGTCGTATCTTGTACAGATATCACAACAGAATATAATTTCATATTTCACGAAAAATTAATTATGTATCGAAAGCAAATTAACTTTTAATTTAATGAACTAAACATTATGATCAAACGGTGGTAAAATAATTATTTGCAAATTTATCAAAATCGTCTTTTTTATTGCTTAACTTTTTAAATATGGAATCAATTATAAATTTCCGTTATTTTGGTCAGAAAAGAAATTTTTGTAAATACTTGTACATATTTAAGGTAATTAATTAGTGTAATTGAAAATAAATTTAGAAAAATTAATTAAAATACTATTATAAAACTTTTATTTTACAAATTTAATGGAGATTCTCTTTCCCTTTCAGGTAAGTGCAACTTGATTAGGTTCCATTTTCTTGTTACTCCCAGGAGAACGCAGTAAGTTAGATTTAATATATTTTTTCATTTAATGCCATACGCTTACTAACTCTCACTTTACTGACTAATCTAAAAGTATGGCGAAAATGGTCCTCATGTTACAGAGTAAATTATGTTTTTCAGCGGGTACTCTTAATGCAATTCTGCGATTTCTTGAATTTCAGCTTTCCGCAAATAATGCAACAACCGCATATTACAAGTTTTTCCCATTTATTCTCTCTCTACTAGTAACTAAACCTTTAGAGTTCACAATATTTCAAAGACTCTTTAATTAAACATAAACCGTCGTGAAAGAGTAGTTCAGCTTTAGTTTTAAAATTACTTTCTTTTTAATATATTTGTGCCGTAAATGTGTGTATATCAGGTAAAAATCATTCATCATAGTTTTATTACTTCCTCATTAGTAATGGAAAATTTTCATATTCATTTTTCCTAGTAATATATGATTAGTATGGAAATATTATGAAATATTTTGCTAAAAATATTCAGATTATTTATTGAATATAAATATAATTAGGTAAAGTTTAGCAATATAAAAGGTAATACATATATTTGTCGCTTTTTTCTTGTTTTAGTTTTTAGGATATCAACCATAAATTAAGAGTCATTCAATTTCATCTTTTGAACTTACGAATTTGCTTATCGTTGTTTGACCAAGGCAGTCAGTTTGACAGATAATGTTAGTGGAACAGTATTGCTTTGAATCATTTAATTGAAAACATAAATTTATTTTTAAACAAAGTTAATAATATTTTCAGAAAAATATCACTGTGTGTGTATATATATATGTATGTGTGTGTATATATATATATTCATTCAAACAGAAATAGGTATAAGGAAAGGGGATAAGGGGATAGGAAAACACATAAAAGGCGAACACAGGACATGTGGGGAAGGCGGTTTTTGAGCAGATCACGAAAGTAAAAAAAAAAATATATATATATATATATATATATGTATATATATATATATATATATATATATATATATATATATATATATATATATATATATATATATATATATGTATATATATATATATATATACACACAGGATGTGTCACCATATAACAAATATTATTCAGTAATCTGCCTAATCTTACCTATGAAATCGTCTACACACCTCTTTAATGGGAATTGGTGTCTGTACCATTAATACTATTCCGATGCAGCCCAGATCATTGGCACTACAATATCGCATATTTCATGCATGCCACAGTGCATACTTTGATAAGCACAAATGGACAGATTTTAAATTACCTGTATTCATCATAATAAATACCTATCTAAAATTGAATGTTATTTTCCCATTGAATTCGACTCTCAATATAAAACACCGGGGAAAAACTGAGGCTGCGTAAATACGTGAACCTGCACGACACCAGGACAATGAAATCACCTATATTCACGGGGTTTGACTTATATGTATTTCACTTGGTCATTCTCAAAAGGCCAATGCGCAGATTGCAAGTCTTGGGCAATTCTCCAAGATGTCACCACATTTCACTCGAGGTCAATACTAGACAGATCAATGTAATCCTCACTCGTGAGGTTTGTCCATGGCGTGGACTTCAAATCTGTACTTTCTAAATTTGGTCAAATAAAATCAATAGCGGACACACACGCTAACGGGAAGAATCCGGAAAATATAGACGCGTATTTTGAAGGAATTGGACCTCAGTGAATGAATATTATTTGACCGGTAGTTTCTAACACATGTGTATTTTCATAAAATATTACAAATTTATCAATTTCGTACATTTCTCGCAAGATATATCTATGAATAACTTACTCGAATGAATGAATATTGAATTTCTAAATTGAGTTTTGCGATTCCTCACGTGTTTGACATCAATAATGTTTTTACATGAAATTCACGATCAACAAAATTAAAAATACTAATAAGGTGTTTTTTGTGGCACAGTAAAGAGACGCTTCACACATAATTTTTAAAAAGATTTCAAAAGATGTAAAAAAATGACATTGTGGTATCCTGCAAACAAAAATATTCGTTTGTATAGATTTTATTACATTATTTTATCTTTCTAACGTCATAACATTAATCGTTTCCATTCCATACCAATATTATATACCTTCTTTATGTAAACTTCTGTCAAAGTCATTTTGCTAGATATGGTGGAATGTAAGATCGAAGATTTTTGTTCGAAAAGAATCAGTCATATTCTTCTTTGACTCTAAGTTCATCACTCTTTTTTTACTACTAGCCCTCAAATTCCTTTAATTATTTTAATTAATATTTGCTGGAATTGTAAGGTAGAAGTTTTGAGATTGGACGTTGAAATAACGTGACAACACTTAATGGAAATAATAAGGATTTAATTTGAATATTTACTGAAAAAATCCTACCATTGGTTACAATTTGCAAACCATTCCAAGGAACTAACAAAGATTTAGAATTAAGTTTTAAATGTTGCAAAACTTCAGTGGTGAGCATAGGTAAACGGCAGGTCTAATCTCTTCCAAGCTACGTAACATCATATTTTTTAAGCTTTTAATCCATCTGGTTACAGGATTCATAACTCACGAAAAAACGTACCTGACAATTTGACTACGATTAGTATGGTAGCCTAAACATATTTTTTTAATAATATCAGTTACTCTTGCACAATGTTCGCGCTCTTTTTCCCAAAGACAATTTCTATGATTCGGGTTTATAGGGTTCTAGGGTTTAGGATTCTAGGGTTTATATTTTTTAATTAGAATGAAATATCTTTGCACACTAAGAAAACATAATTTTGTCGACTTTTCGGTACATAATCAAAAGAGGAGGAACTTAAAATATTAATATGACTCTGAAATAATTACTGAATGCTTGAATCTGCCCTTTTTCAATTCAAAATTGTAAGTACATGTGCAGAAATATTTGTATTTAATTTATTCCTATCTCTATACTTTGATTTGAAAGAAAAACATTGCAAAAACGTTTGGTTTTAAGCTACCACATCAATAAATATGTCCAACGCATTATTCGTAATTCCTTTGTCAAAGAGAAATTTAAAAAAAATCTATGCATCGACCAAACTCCTTTCACAAAGTTATAAGAAATGTACCATGACGTGTGCTTACAGTGCATGTTATCAAATACTTAAATCATAAACGGAACCATGGCAGAGCAGAACATGTTTATAGTGTAAATACATGTTTGGTTTCATTGCCTCTTTAAAGGTCAAAGGTCATATGACATATGTCAAAAGTTTATAAACTTTTTAATTAAGGGACCAAATCATAGCTGATAATCATACAGGTAAATATATATTTTTTTACATATATATATATAAATATAACTTTTTGACGGTACAATAGAACAAATTAAAACAGATAACACGTAAAAGGACACTCACACTGTAGATGATTTGAGCTTTCGGCCTACTCCGAGGCCTCGGAGTAGGCCGAAAGCTCAAATCATCTACAGTGTGAGTGTCCTTTTACGTGTTATCTGTTTTAATTTGTTCTATTGTACCGTCAAAAAGTTATATTACTCTCGTAAGTACTTCCGCATCATCTATATATATATATATTTAAAACTAAATCTCTGAAAATGTGCCTCTTCAATATCTTCAGAATTATACCATAAGTGAAAATCAGCCTTTCTATTTCTTGGTAATATCTTGTTTGATTTAATTTAAGAATTTTCGGAAAGGGCCTTAAAAATCGTTTTATCATTTCAGAGTCATTTGAAAACCACTCATTTCTTAATTCAAATTACAGCGTTTTTCCTTGAGAAGAGACGGAAATCAGAAAAATCCATATCCATTCATTAACCGTATAATTTGAAAAATTACACTTTCGTAAAAGTAACGAAATAATCAAGGAATTGTTTCATTCCGGTGGCAATGTTAAGTATTCTTTGCCTTTTTAACTAACATAAAAATGTGTTTAGAGAAAAATTAATTTGTAATAATTTGCTCTTTACAAAACTCTTTCTAGTTTTAACTTCTTAAACAATTTTGTTCCTTTACATGGAGGAAATAGTTTTTCCATTTAAAAATAATAATGCAAAATAATTTTTTTAACTCTTTTAATTCCAAGGATCACGACTTCCTTTTATATTTCTACCATTTTAATTGAACTTTCCTAGAGAATTTTAAAAAGAAATATTCTTTACCTCTACTTCCTACCTTCATAAAATTTAGTTTACCGCAAAGCATTGCATTTTCATTACTTCTTCAGATAAATATAAACGTTAGCTCTATTATGTAGCGTGTTATTGGAATTGCGTTGCCTATTTTAAATATTTCTAAACTTATTTGGAGGCATCTTAGTTAACTCTTACAACTATTATTGTAACCAGATAACTTACATAATTGAAAATTACTTGTGAAGTGTCTGCATAACGGCCTGAAAATATTACAAGTCTCTTGCCTGAGAAAATTATAATCTTTTGAGCCTTTTGTGCTCGAGAAGAGTATCCTTTTGCGATAAGATTTTAAACATCTTATTGTATTCCGTAACTACTCTCCCCAATTATTGCTCTGGTGGGAAGAGCGACGAAAGAGAGAGAGAGAGCGACATTGGAAGAGGAAGTAATTAAACCTTAAAATGGAACGAGCAAACTTACAAACTTTTTTCGTCTCAGCATCCCCGCCCCCAGTTTTGCCGATACACTTGGAAAAAATTCCTGTTCCCTCTTTTCTTCTTCATCTCTCTCTCTCTCTCTCTACCTTCAATATCTCAGCGTTGAATATCCCCGAAAAGTACGACTCAGAGGTCTTCGTTCCACGTTTGACGACAAAGAGCCACGAAAGACTGAGAAAAAATGTCAGGGAATGGTAAAAAGAAAGAATGGAAAGGTTGTCACCATTCAAATGCTGAAATAGAGCAAGGTTCGGAACGTACTCTCGCGGAAGGTAGGTGGGGGAGGGAAGAGAAAGGGGACGGATGTGGGGCGGGGATGAGAACACATTCTTTGTGCGGCTCTTCGCCTTTATCGATCTGAGAACGGGTGGGGGAGGCGGCGAACGAGGAAGAAGGGTGAGGGTGAGAGTCGCGTTAGGCGCCTGCGCTTCACCGACGCAGCCTCCGGACCCTTTCCTTCCCCCGCTACGTCCCCCGCCCAACGCGCCCCGGCACACCCCGCGCACTCCCTCCAAACCATTTTATCTCCTACTTCCTCCGTTAGCGAGAGGGAGTGGAATTGGGGCGGAGGGGTCGGATCGGAAGGAGGGGCATGGGGAATCGGAAGGGAGATAGGGGAAGGGTGCGGGGAAAGGAGGGACGGGAAGGTTTTCACGCGGGCGAAGGGAGGTCGGGATCGCCGGTTAGAGAGTTTCTCGGCGAAATCCGCGCGCGCGTAACGGCCGGAGCGCAGAATCCGTAGCGGAGTTGTCTGCACTCTGCCCCGAAGGCCAACGGGCTCTGTGACGTAGCCAAGCGATGGGGGTACTCGATTCGGCATCGCCGGCACCGTGACGCTGGGATCGGCCGGCGTTGTCTTTTGACGGCGTCCGAGGCGCCCGGAGGCGGGGAGAAAGTTTTGCGCGGCGCGCGTGTGAGCGGCGCTGGGCGTTCTTTGGTGCGGCGGGTCTGCGTGTGGTGACATTAGCGAGGATTGCAGACTGCGGAGAGCGGGCGGGATGTGTGGGGCGCCTTCTTGGGCCGTACGTACGGTCCTCTTTATATCACTTCTCCGGTTCGGATACTGCAAAGAATTCGCGGATGCGAAAGGTAACTGTTTTTCAGTGATTTTTAACGTTAAGAAAATATTCGTGTAGATACTTGCGAGAAAGAATGTAAGAAATTCGTTTTTGATATGTCGTTTCAAAGTTTCCATATATTTTTAAAGTGTGTGCATATTAGCGAGAAACTGTATAGTTTTTAATTCAGCTAAATGTCCAAAACAATTAACATATTATTTTGCGGGACACAAGGGATTGCTTTAATTCTGCGATTTATAATTTTTACTGCGACTCCTTTATTCTTCAGATTCTTTAGATCTAAATTGAGATTCTTTCTCTACTCCTACGATTCTTTAGATCCGACATTAGATAATTTTATCGCCAGAGAAAAATTATTCTGTTTACACTTTTTGAATTTAAAATCATTAAATTGGAGAAAAAAACAAGTTTTTTAATCCTCAAAGAACTTTAAAGATGTATCCCTTCGTTCATTGTCATAACGACATTTTTTCCTTTTCAATTACACTTTCATTTTTCCATGCTCAATGTCATAACCAGTACATATATTTGCAGGTAGGTAACAAATAACGCGAATTGAAATGTTGTAAAAACTAATTTGCATATGACAAAAGATTACCTATTCATTTCTACAGTTCCATTTCAGATTAAATGCGCATTATTTTAATGCCATACCTGACGGGGAAAATGAACCCTTTACTCGACTTGGAAGTATATTAAGTAGGCACAATCATTTGTCTCTTCGTCCAATTCTAGAAACAGATATTTTCTAATTGGAAATGTAAACTTGACACCATCTTCGAATATTTTATTCATAACCTTGGTTCGAAATGTGGTGTCGAACTTGCTTTCGGCAATGAATTGAAGAGCTAAATTAGGACGCAATACATCGTGTAGTGATTTTCTTTTGTGTATCTATGGATGATTACAGTTTTGAGAATTTTTTTGATGACCAGGTAAATAAAAATATTTACTTGAAATGTTTCAGACTGCCACGAAAAAATGTCGAACTTCATATGGGTCGAGATTTCCCTTCGTGGTTCCAATTCCCCTTATTAATTATTAATCCATTCAAATGATTCAAAACTTAACACGAAGATTAAACTTAAGTTTTTAATTCAAACTTATTTATGTTTTTAGCATTTATTTTTTTTACTACTGTAAATCGAGCACATGCGTTATTCATGAATATAATTTCCTCGGATTTAATGTTTTGAGATAATTTCTAATACAAGGAACTGTATTTTATTGTCAAGTGTTTGAATAGTTAAATTAATTTAAGGCTAGTAAAGTACTTTTTTAGATGAAGAAGCCTACCGGCAGAGCGTCAGCCGTCTAAGTATTTAAGTTGGGAGTAAATTCTGAGTTTAGTAAACTCCTTTTAAGATAATTTGAATTAAGCAGATTATAGGCGCTTTCAGTTTAGGTATTTAACGTGACACTATGGGTATGTAAGACCTTAACACTTTTAAAATTAGAAAATCATATATGTTGAATTTATATGCAGCTTCATTAAATTTGATTGAAATTTTTTATGCGTAGCTTCCTCTTCGTTTATTCTCCTGCTTGCGTTCTGGATTCTTATAGAAGATTATACAATTTTCAAATGTTAAATTGTTGAAATATATATTATCTGTTTGATTGTGATTGTAAACATAATTTTGAATCAATAGGTATCCTATTATTTTTCAGCCGTTATTTAGATGGCAATGATTCAGCGTTAAAACATTGTCAGTTATTTTTCATCAATGGCAAATTCAGGCAGAAACCGAGTGTGATCCAATTTTGAAAGACTGATCCATCACATTTTCTCTGAAGGTCTTTCTCTGCTCTTTGCGAGCAGATTGCATGCTTGTACAAGTGTCAAATACTTAGGCTATAAGATAAATTTTTCCCATTAAAGATCCGCCTGAATAAATGTGGTAGTGTTCATACTTTTCACATAGCACTATTCCTATTACAAGCAAATCAGCTGACTAAACAGTATATCAAATTTATCCAATTACGGTGCGTATACTATCCAATGAAGTGTAAGTACTTAATTCATCTTCGGCTACCATTATATTTTATATCTGTGCCATAAATTAATACAAAAATATTGGTATTGCCATTACTACTTACTATAGTACCATATTGTTCAAGTTTTATAGCATTGTAAACCTGTGAATAATGTACAACTTGTGAGTACTATAGCATTAAAATATATGATTTTGTTTTCCTTCTAGTGTTTTTAACTCCGAATGGTTTTACGTATTCTGTGTTTGTCAAGATGTTTGCAGTGGTTCCACATAAATAATTCGTGTTTTTTGAGAGCGTAGAATTACAGGAAAGAAGTTGAGAAAATGATAAAAGAGTGTTGAAATCACAATTGAACCTCTGCTTTCTTCGTCTATTACGACATGTTAAGAGCGTAGCAAACTCTTCATCACATAAAAGATATAAAGATTAACCCTGTTTTATGATAGAAAATATGCTCGTATATTTTGATATAAATTCATCGATATTAATTCTACAATATGACACGCTTTATTACACTACCGAATCAGACCTAACTGAAAAAATAGGTAATTATTAATAATTCCTTTGAAAAATACATTTCTTTTAGCACTAGTGTTCACATGATTGAGGTTCTAGCTCTCACAAGTAAGATCTAACTTTTATTCCAGTGATGAAGTACTGACAAGCTTCAGCTATGTGATATTAAATCCTGGAATAAATATTCTCGTCCTTCTGAGATTACATATAACATATGAAATGTTAGGTTTGGAAATATTATGAATTCTACATGTTTTTATTATACAATGTTTTATACCTAAGATTACACAGGCCAACAGTATTTTTGGTGCTGCAGCTTTTAATGTTGATTTAAAGAACAATTGGGGTGCTGAATCCAATTATAACACTAGTTCTTTCCTATCAGCTATAGTTTTCAAGATATAGATATGTTGTTACTTACGTAAAAAAATCATCTACATGATGATATGGGAATATTATATTAATAACACAGGCCAACAGTGGTTTTGGTGCCGGAGCTTTTAATGCTGATTTAAAGAACAATTGGGGTGCTGAATCCAATTATGACACTAGTTTTTTTCCTATCAGCTATAGTTTTCAAGATATAGATATGTTGTTACTTACATAAAAAAATCTTCTACATGATGATATGGGAATATTATATTAATAACACAGGCCAACAGTGGTTTTGGTACCGGAGCTTTTAATGCTGATTTAAAGAACAATTGGGGTGCTGAATCCAATTATGACACTAGTTTTTTCCTATCAGCTATAGTTTTCAAGATATAGATATGTTGTTACTTACGTAAAAAAATCATCTACATGATGATATGGGAATATTATATTAATAACACAGGCCAACAGTGGTTTTGGTGCCGGAGCTATTAATGCTGATTTAAAGAACAATTGGGGTGCTGAATCCAATTATAACACTAGTTCTTTCCTATCAGCTATAGTTTTCAAGACATAGATATGTTGTTACTTACGTAAAAAAATCTTCTACATTATGATATGGGAATATTATATTAATAATAAGACCCACTAAATATAAAGACTTGATTTATTTCTAGGGCTGTTAAATCACCCACAAACACAACAGAATTTTACAATACAATTGAACACAAATACTAAAATTTTTTACTGTAATAAAACAAATTGAAAAGAAAAAAATACATAAAAACATCACTCAACACATCGGAAGCTTCTTTTGCGCGATTTTCTTGAGTGCACTTTGTTCAAACAGTCTCGTTTTAAGCACCAGCAGTGATCTGCCATCATATGGTTATCCCATCTTCCTTGGTAGCGAGCTTCCATTGTTTTTATGTCCTGGTGAAATCTTTCACCTTGTTCTTCACTTGTGTCTCCTAAATTTCCAAGAAAATTGTCTAAGTGGCTGTGTAGGTAGTGAACTTTTGTGCTCATATTATATCCAAGTGATTTGAAGTTACTGAGCATAATGTTTACCAGCTCAATATAATTTTCACTTTTGTGATTTCCTAGAAAATTTTTATGACCTCAACAAATGACATCCAGCTAATTTTTTCAATCTCATTCATTGACTCGACAAAAGCAGGATCCTTTGTAAGTTGTCTGATTTGTGGCCCCTCAAAAATACCAGCTTTAAGTTTTTCAATACTTATATGGGGCATCTTTAGGCTTAAGTAGCCGAAGCATGGTCCATCCTTGTCAAGAGCCTTTACAAACTGCTTCATTAGGCCTAGTTTAATATGTAGAGGCGGTAAGATGATTGTCTCTCTTTCAACTAAAGATTCAGCAATGATGTTTTCTTTCCCAACAACCAAGTTTTCTCTCTTAGGCCACTCCCTCTTAATCCAGTGGTTTTGTCTGTCCCTGCTATCCCAGAGGCACAAGAAACAAGGATATTTTGTGTAGCCACTTTGCTGCCCAAGAAGAAAGTTCACCATTTTTAAATCTACACAAATCACCCAGCGATGTTCCTGGTATTTTATCTTCTGTAACACCAATGCTATTCTATCGTATTCTTCTTTCATTTTAGTCGAATGAGCGATTGGTATTGCGCCAAACCTGATACCATTGTGAAGAAGTACACATTTTAAACTACGCTTGGAGCTATCAATAAATCTTTTACCGAAGTCGATACAAACGATTTTTGTTTTTTAATTTCATTGGCCTACAATATAAAAATATACATAAAACTTATTGACAGTTTATTGAAAATAAAAGGAACACCGCAGAGTGGTTATAAATTAGTATACTTATAGATTTATTTAACTTTGAAAATTATTTTCCGGAATATATCAAATATTAAAACAACTACTCGTAAGATGTGCCATATCTAAAAAAGTGGAGCTGTTAAATAAAAACGGATTTCATATTTGGATTCAGCTCTACAAATATAGTTAAAATCATCACAAAGATTCCCGGCACCAAAAAAAAAAATTTTTTGTGAGCCTGTGTTATTCATAACCAAGTTAGAGCGAGTTAAATGCATGGATGCACTCCTAATAAACAATCCCTCTTTCTAATAACTGAAATTATAAAATAAATAAGAATTCTTTTTACTTTAGTCTGCTAGTGAAAGAATACATAATTTTATTTTATAGTTGTGTAGACCCAAATCGGCGGCTATACGGTATGAAACAAATGGACAGATGTATTATATCAAGTTTATTTAGCTAGACCCATGTCTTATCATGCTTAAATGCTTATCTAAATTACATATTTTGTCCAAATTGGCCAAATGGTCAATTCAAAATTTAAGTTTGAAAAATGGATCATTTAATGTTTAAAAATCCTTATTGTGCGAATATACAACAATTTCAATTATAGCGAAAAATAATGCATGTATGACAAAATAATAAATAAAGTCATTTCCAACTCCAGTAACACATATAGACACAAAAATTGGCATATTTGTACCGTAATGTCTCCCAGTGGTGAAAGGCTAAGCAACGACTAAACCGTGATAATCGGATCAGTTTTGAGCGTTGAAATGGAAAACGATTTTTGAACAAACCTTTGTTCCTTTTCATGAATTATAACAGACTTTACTTTTGCGATTCTCCTCTTCAATTATGGTACCTTAATTCCTTAGAATAATTAGAAACTAATATATGTATGATAACATACACATTGTCGCAGAAAATGTTCAAGAACTTCAGTATTTACATGAATATCTTTATCCTAAACTGAATAGGAAATCTTTTCTTTGTATAAAAACTTCATTATCGACGAGAAAGCAAAATAATGTATCATTATAAATACAAATGTACAAATATTTTGCTAAATTAAGCCGTTCTTTTAGTTTAACGAAATGTTCAATTTCTTCATGTCCACGCAATTGTAAAATAAGAGAGTTTTGAAATTTATTTCTGATCATATTTTCCCTTATATGTTTTTCATACTAAACAATGTTTTTCATGTGTTAAACAAAATATTTAACAAATCTTAATCGGTTTTAGAGAAAAATTATCTCAAATTTGAAGCATCATTATACAATTTTGACGAAGATAGTAGTATGCATTTCAATACAAGAGGCACACGTTTAGCTATATTTTTTCAAATACGCTAAACATTCAATATACAAAGACAAAAGCTTAATTGATGCGAGTCATTTCCATTCAATTAAGCTGAATTTATTCCCCCGCGCTCCTCTGGTAAGGTTATGTACCCCCTACTGAATGTTCACTCTTCATCCTGAAAACCCTCATAAACTATGCCCTAAATAGAAAAATAATCGTTTTATATTGAAAATTTGCTGCAACTGTGCACCTTACATTTGACGAAATAAATTAATATGTCCCCAATTTAAATTTTCATAGATCATTTGATACTTCAACAGGAACCTCGGAATGGGTGTATTAAATGTGTGCCGGAGTTAATGGATATACGATGTCTCATTCAAAGGTTACAAATGACGGTGACAAAAAAATTAATGAAGCAAAGTTCAATCACAGACTGCTTTGTTATGTTCCTATTATGATGATAAGTTAACTACAACTACATTAAATCAATGATTGACAAAGGCTAATTTCATTCATTTGAAAACGGTACCTTTGTCAAAAAATGCCACTAATTCATTAAGGAACCAAACAATGATCTTCTTTCAGGGTTAAAACATTTTTTATCAAGGGTTATAAAATTACTTTTCTGGCTGAAATATGAAGAAGAGGTTATGCAATGAGCAACCAGAATCAGAAATACACAAGTTCGGAGGTTAAAACGGAAGAAAAAAACTAAAAAAGGATACTAATATTTATTTATTTAGTTAAGCTTGCGAGGAATTTGATAAGTAATATTATCAGCACCAAAACGTTATTAAATATCCATGGTATTTTTTCTTAAGCAATCTATACACCCAGTTGGGGATAGGATAGCGATTTTTCAGTGGCTGCATTGATACGAGAGAAGAATCGTGAATCTTCCTTAATGCTGGGATTTATCAAACATTCGATATCAAAGTCAACAAGCTGCGGTACTTGGCACCTCATAAACATTCCATATTAGCAGTATATATTAGCACCAAATAAATCAATTCACTCTTATTACACATCGGAATCAGCAAGCTTACTGTGGTGGAATTGCACTTAGCAACCGATAACGAATTGTGATTGAGTTTTTGAATCAAAAGACAATACCCCCTATTCAGTCATCGTGTACCACTAACATTCTTTATGATCAAATAATTTTTCAGACTAGAGCATTGGGAACTTTTGTAAAAATACGACTTATAATTGGAAGTTTGAGAGTGTATCAAGGTACTTCTATCGATTGAATGTAGTAAGAGGTCAAGACTACTCTGCTGCCATCTTGAAACCTTTAAAAGTTTTCTTCCTTGGGCCTTCCGTTCTGTTCTAACAAAAGATTTCTTCACTTAATTTATTCTTTTAATTTATACCCAATTAGATTTTTCGTAATAATTCGTTTCGATAAGAATTTTCGTTTCGTAATAACTCTTAAGTAAAATGCAGGAAATGAAATGTTTCAAACTATGTAAAACAATTGATCAACAAGATGCTGAAACATTTTCACCTGAATACATTTATACTAAGAACCTACTGTTGTAATGAGTTTTCGGCAGTTCCTTTTTTGCGTTGTGAAAGTTAAGTTATATTTTTTATGGATCTTTAAAATAGATATGCCTCTAAAACGTATCACAGAAGGAAATGGGGCCGTTAGCTTTCTTGCTCATAGTTAAAAAATACGAAGTGCCCAAATCTTAGTTAATCGGACTGAATCAAACGGCATACGGCGTACGACGTACCCCATTAGACTACTATTTATTAAGCAGAAATTAATTTTATCTTATATCTGTTGGTGTAAGATCTTCATGATGCCAGTTATGTTATTTCTGGAAATATATATGTATACATAAAAAATACAAAGAAACAGGATGGCACCCAGAGGTGGTAGGACTGATTTTCTCTGGCGCGAACGGAGCAGTGGAGGGGGGTCTGCCTAGCAGGGTAAGGTGGAGGAGGCTCTTAGTAACAGACCGACACCAACCTCAGTCGCCTGCAGACTGTCGTTGAGTGAGGACACCGTTTTTAGTGAAGCAAGATTTTTGTCCGCGTCGAAAAACAAAGTGAATCTGAATTTAGAGCAACGTTATTCATCTACATAATACCCCACTAGCCGCCGCAAGGGCATGTGGCGGGGGGTGTTAGATCACCACCCAAAACAGGAAAAGAGAAATACCGTATTCAAAACCAACACACACATGCAAACCCCAATCCACAGCAGTGCACATATTCATAGATACGTCCCATCATTCCACGCACATGCAAAAACACATCCACCTACCTTCACTCCACCAGCATGCAAGTATATTCCGTGAAGTTTTGTGCGAAACTCGGGAAGACGGCAACTGAGATCCTCGATATGATCAAGCAGGCTTATGGGGAAACTGCCTTAAGTCGTTCCACAGTGGAACAAGTTGTTTAAAGAGGGTAGGGAGCTCGTTGAAGACGACCATCGCATCGACGGCAAGAACCGACACGAATGTGGACAGAGTGAGGAGGCTGCTGAGCACAGACCGACGCTTAACCAGTGCAGAAATTGCAGACCAGTTTGGTCTGTCTGCATCCAACTTCCAACGCATTATTTCATAGGATTTGGCCATGCGCAAGGTGTGCACCAAGATGGTGCCGAAAATTCTGGGTGTCGATCAACAGGCAACGCGGGTGCGCATTTCCGAAGAAGTGTTAGCCAATTTGCACCGAGATGAAAATTGTTCGGACAATTTGGTAACTGGCGATGAAACATGGGTTTGTCAAAATGACCCCGAAACGAATCCACGGAATGGCTCACTTCCGCGTCCCCACGTCCAAAAAAGGCTCGCATGAGCAAATCAAACATCAAAACGATGTTGATTGTGTTTTTCGACCGTCAAGGAGTTTGTCCCACCAGGGGAGACTGTGAATGCAAACTTTTAGGTGCAGGTGCTCACCCGCCTCCGAGAAAGCATGAAAAGAGTCCGACCGGCCATCGTAAACAGCTGGGTGCTTCATCATGACAACACGCGGTGCCACGGCGCGCTCGTCGTCAGACAGCTCCTGGACAAATACGGCGTTGCCACGTTGCCACACCCGCCCTATTCTCCCGATCTGGCCCCACCGGACATCTTCTTCTTCCCCCTGATGAAAAGACAGCTCAAGGGACGACGTTTTGACTCAAAAAAGGCCGTTCAAGAGGCTTCGACGAGGGTCATCAACGGCATCCCCAAAGAAAATTTCCAGCGGGCGTACGGGGAATGGGAGCAACGTTATACTAAGTGTGTAGCACCTCAAGGAGCATACTTTGAAGATTATTAATTCTATGTAAGGATATCGTCAAAATAATTCTTGTAAAAAAATCAGTCCTACAACTTTTGGATGCCACCCTGTATATGTATAATGTAAATGGAATTAGCACTAAAAGACAAAGACAAAAACGCAGAAACATTTATAAAAGAAAAACTCAGAGGGTATCGAATTTTCGGTGGTCTCACCATATTTCTAAAGAAGAGGAATAATGTATGTATGTATATATATATATATATATATATATATATATATATATATATATATATATACATATATATATATATATATATATATATATATATGTATACTTTGTATTTTTTTATCTTTATTCTATTTACTATATATTTCTTACACTGCAATATATTTGCTTCTCTTCCGTCTTGGACACAAGGGAGAAGGTGGCTTTTTTAAGATTGTTAGATACTTTTATAATTCTGATTTTGATATATTTAGTGGCTCAATTATTTGTTGTAGTTAAGCGTAGATACTTGCATGCTTGTGGAGTGAAGGGAGGTAGATGTGTGTTTGATGCACGTGGAATGATGGGATGTTTCTATGAATTCGTGCACTGCTGTGGATTGGGGTTTGCATGTGTGTTTTGGTTTTAAATGCGGTATTTTATTTATTCCTTTTGGGGGGTGACCTAATACCCCCCGCCACACGCCCTTGCGGCGGCTTGCGGGGTATTATGTAGATGTAGATGTACCGTGATAAATTCCTTAGCATAAATGCTTCGTTGCTGGCAAATCTACTGACCTATTTACGTTTTATTCTGTTCTATTCCTATCCAATATGAATGTTAACTGCCACTTACCTATTGACTTCTCAAATAACATAAAAACTCATAAGGTTAAACTCGTGTGGCTAATAAATGGTACCAGGAACTGTACCATGTTTAGTAACCTATCAAAATTTTATTTAAGTACAAATAAATTGTACGAATGTCAAAGTATAGTTTAAATTTCTGTTTAACTTTTTTAAACTGATTTTAATTTTTTCCTTTACATTTATTTACTTAAATTGTATGGCCTTAAATTGTTATTCTCATCACGATAATGGATACTCAATAGTACTTCAAAATACATAATGTTTTCTATGCGATTTTTAAACCAGGTGAGGTTAATGTTATAACTATTGTTGCCCGTTTACTTTTAGTTGACAGTACATTTTAGGGGTTTGATCATTTTCCCTTGTCAATAGCAATATTTTATATGAAATAAAAAGTTATGCTCTCCTCATTCAAAGTTCTTTGCAATACTTAAGATGAGATGTCTCGCACTCATTAATGCCATATTCTTAAGTAATGTTATAAATCGTATTTGTTTTAATAGTACGTTTCTTTAACGTGGTTCCACATTTCTGATTAGTGTAAGTGGAGAAGCTTTGAGAAATCTATTTATAAGAGAAGTTTGTATCGAAGAACATAATCTTTCTTATGACTTGTGGAATCTGATGACCATCACACCACGCTCCTCGGTGTCGAATGAGTTCGTACAAACTTCTGTCTAGTCTTGGTAAAGAGTCGCATAATCGGATCGAATAATAGTTTGCTTGTTAGGTTTTAGTTCAAGCCGATGAAATAGAAACATGACAAATCCAATTGATCCTCCTTTTGAAGAAGCTAGGTGTTACTGTACTCTTCAGAATGCAATAGCGCCTTATTTCTGTGTCATGCTAAACTAGAATGAAAACTGCATTGCATAGTTGAAGTTTGCACAACTTTAAATTGAACCTGGATCGTTTTTGGAAAATAATTCTGAAAAGGATGTTTTAATAATTATTGAGTATTAAAGAAACATCTTATTCCCTTCAGAAATATTAATTTTCATTCTTCCAAAGATAACTATTTTCTGTTCAGTCTAAATTATATAGCTTTTGCTGATTTATTATCACCAGAGTAATAATCAAACATTTTAAGGCAATAAATATATTTTCTTTAATATCACTATATGTTTCTGTTCTAATAACGAGGTAGTGGAATAATATTATTCACAAAGATTTCATTTTTCTATTAAAGTGTTTTCTGTTGAACAATTGATCTTTTGTCGAGCAGGTCATGGTGCCAAAATAAGGCCTTGTCTCATGTAAAATATTAAATTCCCCTGACGATGCTCAATAATGGTGCCTATTAAACATTTTCCCTCCGCATGGAGTGCTATTAACACACTCGCTCCAACTATTTTCCGTAGTTGCGCAGAACCCTTATCTACCTTTCACTTGACTAACTCTCGTTGCAAAAATATTTTTGTAATGACAGAGCATAAGGGCGTTCACTCTAATTTAATTACTCGTACATGAACGAATATCGTTGAAGAGGGATGCGCGGTTCCGGAGAGACCTGAACGTGGCCAAGTGGGAGGGCAAGCGACTGTGAAGTTCCCCCAGCCTCTCCGCTCAACGGACCCGGAATCGGGTTTGTTTTTATGAAGTTAGAGAGAACTTGCAAAGTGATAACAAAACGAATTTCGTTCCAACCCATCCAGGCCATTCTTATCTCGTGATTGGGTTGCGAGGAGAGCTCCCGCTTCATATCCGTCGCCTCCATCATTGGCGCCCCGGCATAATATGCCTCAACGAGCACCCCTCTCCTTGAGTCCTCCGCCCCCATTCTCTCTCAAACCTCGGATACGACACCCCTCCCTCACGACAGCGACACTGACCCAACTACCGACGTCGAAAGCATGAAAGCAAAAATCATTGCTCGTAAATGCCGTCTCGTCTTCAATTCTTTCGTTCTCCACTTCCCGTATACATTGAGCATTCGGTCCTCTTTGTCGAAAGTCCTATTGCAAAGAGCAAGTCACTCTACCGAACAAGAGTTTTCTCGCGGGAATCGGCAAATTTATTTATCGTCAGCCCTGTAGAGTGGTGGTATGAGGAGGTAAAGTCACCCGCCATCCTTTATGACACCCCCTATCATCTACTTAGCCTCTGAAAATTAGGTCTTGTAGCTGTAAAACCTGTACTCAGGGAAGCCCGGCGTCTGAGATGTAGTTCCTCCACCTACTCACGAGATTGGATAGAGCTTTTACCGTAAAATATTTTAGCGTCAACGAAACTTGGTATTCGAAATACGAAAATGTATAACCACCTTATCACCATTTAGGCCACCTTAAAGTTATTTCCAGATAAATGAAGTTTGTTTGATATAGACTTAAACAAATTTAAGTGCATTTTAATATGAACATCCTGAATTAGTCCCTCCAAAGACACACGAGTTGGGAATGAGGTCTTATCATATCATTAATTTAGGATCTACAAAGCTTTGACTTTGAAAGAAGGAGTGTAACCACTAAATCACCATGCATGCATTTTAAAGCTATTTTGGGATACGGCACTTGAATATGAACCATTTGAATTTCACTAGCATAGCGGAATCACTCCGGGTGAATTATCGCTTTTTACGTTATTAAACGTGTTCAAACCTCTCGTAATGCATTACACTGGTTTTAGAACAATAAATACGCAGGTTAAAAGTCCTGGTAGTCAAATATTGCATGGGTCACTTGAAGATATTATAACTGAGACGGTGGGTGTGCTTACGAATTGTTTTGAAAACATTTTGTGAAGTGAGGAAAACTTTTTCTATTTTATGAATGGAAGTACATGCATGTTTATTATTATTTCATACATTTCAATTACCATTGCCATTTCAAATGACACCCGTAAGAGAGCAGACCACGTACGTATGTTCATGAAACTTATGAAAAAAAATTAAATAATGTTACAATGAAGTTCTATTAAATAAATTCAAGTTCAATAAATAAATTGTTTTGCACACATTTTCATACGAGGTCTCTAGTTATTTGACAATCCAGAGGTTTGTTCATTTTATCAATATAGTCAAAAACGTCATAGTAGGTAGTGGACACGTTAATTAAATGAACGACTTCCATAGTGTTACCGAGGATAATGATTCATTGGTTTTAATCTGTACTGTAAATTGATTACTCAAATTTTAATGCTGCGGGATATAACTAAACAGAGTATTACCTACCTCTGTAATAATAGAGCCATATGGAATTATAAGAGGAACGAAAAACCTTTTCACTACTCTCGGATATGAAATCCGATCCAAATATTCCTGTCTAAAAACAATGAAGACACCTGATTAGGTGAATGCGTGTTTTATCAGTTTATGTTATAGAGTGGAAGAACGATTGTATCAAAAATAACTTTTTCGTGAAAAGAAACTCCGTCCTTTGTAGCGTTACATGTAAGGGCATAAAATCGCTTCAATATTTTTCAGTCAATTCATTTTTCCCACAACATACAACGATGTTTATTAGTGAAAATTTCAAAATTTTTCGTAGCCAACTTACTATGCGAAGATGACAAAAGATCCAGGTGTGCTACTCAGTAGCTTAACTGTTTTGCTACAGTATGCTTTCGACATTTTTAACTCTCTCCGCATTCAACAGATGATTATTATTCTCACCAGTTTATATAACCTGTGCACTGAAAAATACAAGCCAACGCATTTCCCCACGCACACCATCTCCCGCCTTAAACAGTGAAACACACAACCCAACTAGAAATGCATTACTATTTTTCAGCAATTACTTTAAATCAAGATTACAATTAATTAAGTAGGTGAATGTTGGATAAGTTCAACTCGTATTAGAACAAACCTGGCACTATTTCAAATGCCTTCTCATTTCATACCTAATGTTAGCTTCGATATGCTATTTTTATACTTTCATGAATAATCCCAAACAGCGGGAAAACCTCTTTATTGAATAAACCTGAAATGTTAACTTAACATTTTAGCCTTTGTCGACAGCTGAACGGTCACCAAATCATTGAATAAATTGAATAATTTAACATATTTTAAACATTAAGTTGTATAGTTCATGAGGAACGGATATTTTACTAACTTATAAAGTTTTATCGAATATAAGTATAATTTTATTACTATCCGTGATTTAAGAATAATATTACTGTAAATATGTCTAATTTTAAGTCGTAAATAATTCCAAATGAGCTGCTCTCTATGCTTTTCTCCTCACTCATTTGAAAGAAACTTTACGGTAACTTAAGCAAAAACGGAATTTAGAGTATTCCGTTACGAATATTTGTCTGCATATTTAAGAAAATTCTATTATTGGTTTTTCTGATTGAATTTTGATATTATAGAAGATTAATATATTAAGTATTTTTGGCAGTACTCTTTTTTGATATATTGAATTCTTAGAGACTAAATACCATAAGTTTTAAGTTATTAACATATTGAGGCTCGATAAACTCTCTGCTCTAATGAATAAAGAATAAATATAAAGGTTTCTCTTTTTGAAATCGTTCTTTTTTTGAGTGACCAATACGTTCATGGAAAATTGCTTTAATGAATTAAATGAGATTCTTGTGAATTATTACAATCGCTAATTAAATTACTAGCGTATTCACTCGTGAACATCGAATGAAGGCCCATTCACCTCGAAAGATGAATGCATGGAAATATTTTCAGTTTGGGTCAATACCAGACCTTCGATTTCTACTTTAGATTATTATTATTTCCTGGTCTACAATTTTATTTCTAAATATCTGAAATAAACTGCTGGAAATAAACTAAAACCTACGAGGGCTCCTAAACCCCTTGCAATACAAAGATTGAAAATCACTAGAATTGAATTGTAAAGAGAATTTACTTAATATGTTAATGCTATCAATTTTTGTCATACTAAATGCAAAGTAGATTAGGAAAAAATATTTACATTCTTTATTGGCTATAGCATAGTTCATTTTTTAAATGATTACTTCGCTCTTTGATAAAATATTTTGCAAAACAACAATCGATTCTTATCATTAGATCAGTGAAAAACATTTTAACAGCGTTTCACGTTTGACCACTATTTTGCCAACACTGTAACACTGTTGTAATTATTCCAATGCATGGAAATGATACCTGTATTGTGCAATTGCAAAATAGAGCATGTCGATCATATGCGGTATATCTAATTTTCCTCCTAAGTTCATCCAGTGAATATTTTAGTTTCTATGAGGGAAACAAAATTTGCACTTTGTCACATCTTTATTTATAAATCTGTGGAAAAGTGCAAATTTTGTTCCTCTCATAATGACGAACTGAGACTACCTCACTGGTATCTGTTGAGCATATTTTACGTTTCTCTTGTTTTGTCATGGTTTGGAAATAAATTTATATATATATATATATACAAAATTCGTAGCGGGTAGAGCGTTGGACTGCTGACCGGAGGGTCCCGGGTTCAATTCCCGGGCAAGTCACTTTGGGCACCTGCAGCTCCACCCAAGCTAGTTGATTTTTCGGGTACCAGATCTTCCTGGGAAACCATAACCGGCACAGGGAAAGGAACTGGCCCCCCTACCCTGATGTGTGAATATTCACACGCCGTCGGGCTTGGTACATGGGTGAGCTCTACCATCGCCTACTAAACCGACCTTCGGGTTGATTACTGTGTAATATATATATATATATATATATATATATATATATATATATATATATATATATGTGTAATTACTGTGTATATATATATATATATATATATATATATATATATATATGTATGTATGTATAGTAGAAATTGTTATCAAGGAAGGAAGCACAAGTAGTATTAAAATTTAATTCATATGAATATACATCGTGCCCAGTAATCAAATATAGTGACTAAAGGCATATAATATAATGAGGCTTCTTAATATTAAGAGCTAATTGAAAGTTTCATTCGCGCCAACGCTTTACTTTTTGGCCGTCATACCGAAGTCAATACTGTAGCAGAGGCATTTACGTACGCTTTATGTACTTATATCACATTTATTTTCCAACCTTGACAAAACAAGAGAAACGTAAAATATACTCAACAGATACCAGTGAGATGTAGTCTCAGTTCGTCATTATGAGAGAAACATAATTTGCACTTTTCCACAGATTTATTAATAAATATGTGGAAAAGTACAAATTTTGTGTTTCTCATAGAAACTATAACCTTCACTGGATGACCGTTCGTCGTCATTTCATGGAAAACTTCATGACGCACCTTCATGATCGCTTGCGTGTTGTAAAGGTCTTATTCCACATACTTTACCGACGGGCTTTCTAGGGAAATTGGAAGTTGTTTACCAATCAGAAATAGTGACGTGTCCACAAAAACCATTATAATTCTATAAACCTCGTTTTACGTGGCATTGATACTTGAATTTCGCCGTAATTAAGAGTAGGATTGTGTCAGAAGAATCAGACATTTGTTACAGAGCTCTGTCTGTTTTTGGTTTTTGGCGAAGAACATTCTCGTGGGAAATACTGACTGTGAATAATTAACTTTGAGAGCTAAACAACACTCAATTTAAAGAGAAATCATTGGTTCTCGTAATTTTTTCTGCCCTAGGGAATGTAAAAAGGAATTAATTTCACTTCACATTGTCCAGTCCTCGATTAATTTGTGTTAATTATGGCTCATCCATGTAAACGAGAAACATAAAAAGGAAAAATGTTGTAAAGAGGTCGATGGAATAATGTATGCATGTCTCTGAAATATTCTAATCAACAACTATGGGTTTTTCATATTTTTCAGATTCCTAAATGTAGAACTTTTCATCGTTATTGTTGTTATTAAAATATTTCCTCTCGGGTTTAATGTGGAATTCCAGTTTTTAGAGCTCACAAAAATTAATCGATGATTTGATCAATACGTTTAATATAGCAGTGCCTACGAAATGCATTTCATTCCACGTGACCATTTTCATAAAATCTTAAAAGCGTTCTAACTGACAACATCCAATTTTTTATTGATGTTATCACTAAATTGTATTTATTATATGTAATAATTCATAAATTTTCTGATTTAAGTTATAATTTAACTGATTTCACGCATACTCCATTTCATAATTAATAACTGAAAACGTGCAACTAGGAGGGCTTTAGGAATACTTATTCAATTGAATATTCATATTCACCTTTAAATTAGTGTTTTTGTTTCATTTTACGTTTCAGATGTCAGTAAAAAAATTATTGATGCCTGGAAATCACCACAAGTAGCTTAAATTCCACTTATCTGAGAAGATTTGCCTATTCAATGCATGTTATTCATTCGATCACAAAAGTAGTTTATGTGGTTGACTACAAAAACAGTACCTAAATTCTAGTTCTTGCTTCGGTCAAGCCAAATTTATCCGGAAATTCATTGCGAGATTTGAAAACACTCCAAAGTGGGGAAAACATTGGAGAAATTCCGTTAACCACATTGATTAAGGCAATCTTGGGCTTACGCGTTTCATGGCCGAGACTCTTCCTTGGACTGAGAGAGAGATGGTTCTTATGATCCTGGGGGTGATAATGGCTATGATAGAAATATAAAAATGGTATCTTCAAACGTGGATTCTGAAATTAGAAGTTGCTGAGGTATCCTCTCCTGATGCTTTACAGCAAATATTTCCTGGTTAATGATTAAAATACGTACGCTCCTTTCAATGTTGCCTTTCGTAGTTTGCTTGATATCGAAGGTTTTTTTGGCGAAATTAAGCCAACGGATGAGGTGTACGTGTTTAGGATGTCACTTACACCACAATGGATGAAATCCTTGCCATTTACCCACTGCGTCCTTGCTCACCTGCTGCATAGCATGTTATCAGCTCCCCGAGTAGGGCCTGTGTTTACTGCATGGGTGGTTGCTCTCTACAGCTATTTTATTTTCTTAGCCACTCTCAAATTTTCTCTCTCTCTCTCTCTCTCTCTCTCTCTCTCTATATATATATATATATATATATATATATATATATATATATATATATATATATATATATGTGTGTGTGTGTGTGTGTGTGTGTGTTTATATATGTATATATATATATAACTTTTGGACGGCACAATAGAACACAGAATAAAACAGATAACACGTAAAAGGACACTCACACTGTAGATGATTTAAGCTTTCGGCCTACTCCGAGGCCTTCTTCAGGTCAGACTGAGAGGTTTTTTGGGAAGAGTGCCTGGGGAGGGGAGGGGGGCGGAAGGTTTAGGGACTGTTGGGAAAGAAATTAAAGATGGCGGTTAAGGGTGGGAATTTTAAAGGATCGGAAATATAGGTTGTATGCGGATTCGCGAGTTCTCACCTCTATGTTGGTGGCTGAATCGGGTAGGGATTCTAGAACTGTTAGGGAAAAGCATTCGTCAAATGATAGGTTGTGTGAACTTGCGTGTAAAGGGATAGGAAGAGAAGAGAGTGAAGCAGAATTACATGAGTAGCGGTGATTGTTCATTCGGATGGATAAGGGGGTAATGCATTCGCCTATGTAGAATGAGGTGCATTGTTTGCACGACAAAAGATAGATAATATTTTTTGAGAGGCAATTAGCGTGGGAACGGGGTGAAGGGACAATGAGGGAATGTGGGGAGAGGGGAGAAGATCTGATTAGGAGACATGTTTTACATCGGGGGCGATTGAAGGTAGGGGATATATGTGGAAATTTGTCAGGGCGGGGTGTCAAAGGGTTGGTGGATCTCAGAAGGTTTCTGAGATTGGCTGGTCATCTGTAAGTGACAGAGGGGCATTGGGGCAGTAAGGATGTGGTCGCGTCGTTGTCATGTAATATAAGATAAAGTTCTTTAAGAATGGTTTTCAGTCTGTGGGATCCGGGGAAATAGGTTGTGCAAAGGCTGAGTCCAGCGTCAGATGTGGGGTTGTTATTCTGTGGTGTGTGTGGTCGGGTGGAGCGGTAGATTTTATCCTGTAGGAGCTTTTCTGGGTAACCGCGTTTGTGGAGTGCATGGTGTAGATTGTGAAGATATTTGTTGAGGGTAGCTGTGGTGTTGCAAATCCGATGTCCGCGGATAGAGAGAGAGTTGGGAATAGAGCGTTTGGTATGAGAAGGATGACTACTAGTATAGTCTAAATATTGTTGATGATTGGTGGATTTGATGTGTACTGAAGTGGTGAATTTGTTATTGTGAATTGAGATGTCTGTGTCAAGAAAGGTGATGGTGGAGTCTAAAATGGAAGAAGTGAATTTAACAGTGAAAGAAGAATTTAAGGCCGATAAGAAATTGTCAAGAGAATCAGTGCCGTGTGTCCAGAGCATAAAAATGTCGTCAATGTAGCGGACCCAGAAAAGAGTTTGGAAGGGTTGCTGTGAAAGGAAATTCTCTTCAAGGTGGCCCATGAAGAGATTGGCGTACGATGGCGCCATCCTCGTTCCCATCGCTGTGCCTTTCGTTTGGAGATAAAAACAGTTTTGGAAAGAGAATGCATTTTTGGTCAGGACGACAGTGGCGAGATTGAGGAGAAATTCGGTAGAGGGGCACTGGGGTGGGGGGCGTAGAGAAAGATAGTGTCGGAGGGAGGATAGGCCTTCTGCATGGGGAATAGAAGTATAGAGGGAGGTGACGTCGATGGTGGCCATAAGCAGGTTGGAGGTGGAGGGAATGGAGACAGAGTTTAAACGGTGGAGGAAGTGATACGTGTCTTTCGTGAAGGAGGGCAATGAGAGTACGATAGGTTGTAGGTGGTAATCAAGGAATGCGGAGATTCTTTCGGTGGGAGAGTTGAAACTAGAAACTATAGGGCGACAGAGGATGTTGGATTTGTGTATTTTTGGGAGGAGATAAAACTGGGGTGTTCTGGGGTCAGAGGGTGAGAGTAGGGATATGTCTTGGGAGGTGAGGCCTTCTTCTGGTCCAAATTGGAGGAGAAGAGACCGAATTTCCTTTTGGAAGGTTGGAGTAGGGTTGTCGGTGAGAGAGGTATAGGTGGATGTGGCATCATCGATGTATATATAGAGGGAATATATATATATATGTATATATATATATGTAATACAAATGCCCTTATATATCATTCTTCTATGAAACAAGGTTACATATGCGTGTCGGGTGGCTATCCACCAACACACGCTGATGTACACCTTTAGGTGACCATTGTCCTTCTTCATATTCTGAGGCCGAATGTCTTTTCGAACTTCAGATGAGCATCATGATCATAATAAAAGTGCATTTAAGATCAACGTGAGGTATGCAGGTAGTCAATGTCTTGATACTTTTCCTTCATCCAGATTTTAATGCTGCTATGCATATACGCTCAAAGCCACATTTATCAACCCTTAAGGCGATTTCATAGGTGAGGGTAGAACCAAGTAATAAGCTCAACAGAGTGTTTGAGATTCAGCCATCAGTATAAGGTAGTCATATATCAGGGTATTCATTCATCAGATAATTCCCACATTAGAGTGCTTAAACACAACCGTTCTTTTTCGTGTGCCCCCTGTGGTTTCCCAGGAATATTTAGTACGAGCAAACAATCGCATAGCTCGGTTGAAGCCGAGTTTGCCACCATGCGTCTCCGGAAATTTAGCCTAAGCCACCCCGTTAGTGTCCGTACCCGCTGGACTACAATATTTCTAATTTATATACCTTTAAAACAAATAATTCTCATGCGACATCGTCATATAAATAAAGATATTCCTGTCGAAATATATGATACACTAGAAAGTGAAGGGAATATTTGCACTCCTTCATAGTGACATCGAAAATTATACCCTAAAAACATTAAGCAACAAGCGTGGATAACGCTTTCCAAATACATATTATTTCATTTTCATTCATAATTTGACATTATATGAAGTTGACATTGCCAATAAATGGCCGACGAATCGTTTCCATAGAACTGAGTTGTGACCCAACTTGGAATAGTCTTGTTTGACCTCGGCATCAAATTTGGCGACAGCCATCCATGATACTGTCGTAAATCCAAGGCAATCTTGGGAAGTTTGAATAAATTATGACTCTCCTACATTTAACA